>JAJKFI010000043.1:8728987-8886011 GCA_029204185.1 Lerista edwardsae | reverse complement strand
TCTCTCTCTCTCTCTCTCTCTCTCTCTCTCTCTCTCTCTCTCTCTCTCTCTCCTCTGCCTGCTGCATTTTGCTGGCTACTGCACTGAGTTTCTTACATAAAATCACCACCTCAATTTTGAAGCCTTGCTTCGAGAGCCAATTCAGCTAAGCACATCCATGCTTGAATTTGAATGTAGGCATGCTGAAGTGGCTGCCCCAGTTTCCAATTTGGAAACCAAGTACACCCAAGTACACCGAGTAACATGTGCCACAGCAAACGTTCATTTGGAAATGTTTGCAGTGGTACGCTGTTTTGAAATCTGGATATATAGCGGAGCGCTCAGATGACTGTTTGAGCGCACACGCACCCACATCCAAGCCAAACTGACAGAGGGAAAAAGCCAACATATATTGAAATTAGAACAGAGATGAACCTATTCACAGTTTTTCATGAATATTTCAGCCACTATTACATTTGCATAGTGCTGTAAATACGGCCTGTTATAATTCACTGCTGCTGTGATTGTGAAACATGTATTCCACAACTGATGGGGAAGTTCCTTCTGTGGCTCTCAGAGTTTTATGCATTTTTCACACTGCTGATTACATTATGGAACAATAATGGGCAAGGGTCGAGCCCAGGCGATCCATTTCAAGCAAGTGACGGAGCTTAAGGTACAACCTGCTGCAGTGCAGTGCAGTGAAGTGCAGTGCATCCCTCACAGGAATGTGTTGGCATCATTTCAAAATGGGCATGCAAAAAAAAAAAAAAGATTTTTGCATTTTCCATTGTGCATTCCCAGACCTGGGAGGAATCTGGGAGAAAAATCATGGCACTACACAGTGGTCATTCATCATTTTGATCATACTTACAAAGGCCTTCTCCACATGTTATCATCTAAAGATGTGGTTCTCAAACTTTTTAGCACCAGGACCCACTTTTTAGAATGAGTTTGTCCGGGACCCACCATACATGATGTCATGGCCAGAAGTACTGTCATTGTGACACCAGAGCTTTCATAAAAATGCAACAATAAGTTGGGTTATTTCTCAATCATTTTCCAATAGCAAAGTGAATGAGAAAGGGAAAAAAACCTATTTACAACCTTGACACAAGCTCTTCCTATATTTTAATATGGTTGCCCTAGGTGCTTTGTGACCCACCTGAAATTGGCCTGCGACCCGCTGGTAGGTCCTGACCCACAGTTTGGGAACCACTGATCTAAAGCAGTGGTTCCCAAACGTTTTAGCACCAGGACTCACTTTTTAAAACTACGCTCTATTGCATAGTTTTACGTGACTACCCAATAGCTTCATGTGACTATCAAAAACAGTTGACCTTACCGACTTCTCAAGCCTCTGTATTTATCCCCCACTATGAAGTGGGGAACTGCCTTCTGGAGCATTCATTGAGTTCCACATCCATCAGATTGGGACCATTCTGGTAGCCTGAGTTCCCCTTTGCCTGGCCTTCAATAAAAGCCAAGACATGATCACCTACTTGTGAGTAAATGTGCATGTGTAACTCAGTTTTACTTTCCATAGGGCTCAATACTTTTTCCTTGTCAATGGGGGTGGGTGCTCAGTGGTGTCATCTAAATGATTTAAGAACAGGTACTCACTTTTGATTGGCACGTGTCGGAACCCGCCCACTGGAAGTGATGTCATAAGCCAGAAGTGATGTCGTGGCAGGAAGTGACATGAAAAAAGCCCTTTTTGAGGCCTCAGACCATTTTAAACTGACCCAACAGTTGCAACAGTATTCCACAGCACCCCCAGAACATGTTAAGGAGGCCTGGCATCATGTTAAAACCCCAGAGCAACTCATTTTTCAGTGGCAAGGAAAGGAAAGGCTCCGCTCGCTGCCTGCCTGGCTCTGAGAACATGCAGGCAACTCAAACATGCAGGAAATTCAAACGTTGCAGAGGGCGGAGTCGACGAGTGGGCGGGCGAATGGGTGGGGGCAGCTGTAATCCTAGAAACCGGTACTCGCGCACCCCCGCGTACCCCCTGCATGACATCACTGGGGGTGCTCAAGAATTTGCTGGGGCCTGCGTTCATCACATTGGCACCATTCCGATGGTGCTGCATTTTGCTTGACCTGCCCTTTGAAGTGGACCAAGGCATGACCACCTACTCAACAGTAAACATGCACTTGCTGCTCCATTTATGATTCCATAGGGCTCAATACATTTTCCATTTCAGTTTCACAAACCCACCAAAAAATGGGTCGCAACCCACTGGAAGGTCATAACCCATGATTTGAGAACTGTTGATTTAAAGTATAATATGATAGGAAGGTGGTTTAGCACATGCATGTTCAGGTTAAATCTTTAACATCTTGAGGTAGAATCAAATTCCTGGTGGAAAGCACTGCCAGCCAATGTTGATCATACTGAGTGAGCTGGACCTAGGATCTGCCTTGGCATGTGGCAGCTTCCTAAGAGCAACAAGTCTATGGGCACTATTGATCCACTCAATAGATCTGGTTTTTGTGCAACAAGAAAGTCATATCGTTGACATTTCCATTTGCCAACAGCAACAATCTCAGTTTTCCGCACACTAGTACATTGGTGTATGTGCGACACCACCCTTTTTGAGATGCTATTTGTTGCCTCAGCCTCCTCTCCAGTTTAATGAATGATCACCCCATTCCCTCAAGTGGGTGCAATTCCTTCCAGTTTTGTACCATCCCATGAATGAGATACATGTACTGTGGAGCTGAGCTTCTATTTCGGCAGGTTTGTAGCCAAGGCCAGCGCCTCCAGCAGGGTGCAGAGCAGCACAGAGCTCCTTTACATGGGCTGGTTAACCATATGCTAATACTACTAATCATCCCCAAATTTCTCATTCTTCCCTCTTTCCAGGCCCCGCCTTCCCTCTGACCACTTGGAGAGAAAGCCCAGCGTTGGCCAAGGGTGAACTTCCCATGTAATGAGACATAGTATCTCCAAAGGGTGGTGTCGGTGGGTACATACGGAAACCAGCTACTCTTGATGCAATAGCACCCCCTTCTGGGTAGGCAGGGCGTGACACCGTTCTGTCGTGTCTTATTCTGTCGTGTCTGCCAGTTAAGGCAGTGCGTGCGTTCGAGCTGGTAGGGCGGCCGGTGGGGAAAAGAGCAATTAAAGAAGGGCAGGCAGGCAGGCAAAAGACACAGCGGAGCGGCGGTGTAAAAAAGACAGGCTAATTAACAGCGCCATTAGAAGCCCGGCTCCTTGGAGAGGAAGCGCTTTGACGCCAAGACCACCACCCCTAGGGGCGCGCAGGGAGGCGGCCTTTGAAAGCGAGATGCCCGCGGAAACGAATCTCCCGCCGGAGATTAAAAAAAAGACACTGGAAGGGTGGGAAAGGAAAACGAAGCGTCGCGCCGTCAAGTTGCTGGCGTTTGCCAGCCTTCGGGCGGTAGACCCAGAGCAATGGATCTCGGTTCGGGGGTGGGGTGGGAGAGAAGCTCAGCACAGTCGCCCTCCCGCACGCCGCTTGTTTGATAGAACGCGGAGCGGTGCGGGGGTGGGGTGGGGTGGGGTGGGGTATCCTAAGTTTTTCAGGAGCCTGAGCTCCTGGGTAAAGCGGCCCCGCCGCCTCGTCTTGACAGCCATTCGCGGCTCCTGCAAACGAAGCATTCCCTCCACTCCCCAAGACCGCCACTGAAGCGGAGCGGAACAGGCGCGCGTTCCGCCTCGCTCCCCGAGTGCGCACGCTGCGCGGCGGTCCTTCGCAGCCGGCTCTCGCCCAAGTTAAGTGAATAATGACGAAAATTACTATTTGCAGCGGGAAGTGTCTGCGCGCACTTTGGAAGAGCTGATCTAATAATGGCCCCCCTGGAACCTCGCCTTTTTGTGACTTGGGGGCTCCGGGGGGGGGGGGGGGCGCAGCTTCCCGCCGTGGCGCGGCTGCACCGCCGTCCGCGTGCCGGGGCTGAGGAGAGGCAGGGCGTGCGCGATCTCGGCCCGCCTCACACACACCCCTCCTCCTCCTCGACGTCCCCGCCAGAAGACGGCGGCTCATCAAAGGGAGCCGAGAGCCGGCTCGGCTCGCAACAATTGGCTGCTTCCTCCTAGCAGAGCAGGCGGCTTGCGCGCTGTCAGAGCCACTCGCGCACACCCCCGAGCCGCTCCGCCGTGGCTTTCTGCATCGTCTTTTGCAAGGGGCTCAAACTGTGTCTGTCTCCTCGTGCGCCTGGCAAGCTTCGGCTCCTGTTGCAAGAAGGCATCTTGTTAATTGCATTGATTCCCCCCAGCTCACCCCCCGCCCGTCGCCTCCTGCCAAGACAAAAGAGGAGTGTAGAAGGAGCTTTTTCTAGTGGCTGAAGCCGGGCTAAGTGACGGCGGGCTGGGTCTGTTTGTTCATTCCCCTGCCCTGTCTAAGCAAGACAGAGAGAGCGAAGGAGAAGAGGCAAGCTTTAGGACTCGGGGGAAATCTCGCTCTTTCTCCCCCCTCCTTCTCCCCCCTTCCCTTCTTCAATCAGCTTGTGCTACTCATCAGATCAGGGATAGCGGAGGCTTCAGCTGTGCGCGCGCCAGAGAGATCTGCTCCCAACTCTCCGGTCTCCACCAAACGCGAGGGATGGTTGCGAAGCGCACGGAGGACCAGCTGTGGTGCGACCGCGGGCAGGGAATGTGAACTCCCGGAAAGAATGACTAGGATTGCCACGATTGCCATTCTTTTGCAGCTGTTGCAGCGAGCCCAGGGACAGGTCTTCGCAGGTAAGGGGGGGGCACTGGCTCTTGCGACGCGCCGAGACGCCGCTTTAGAACTCGACCGGGGCTAGCAATGTGACCGTGGGCTGAATCGCATCCCTTCCCTTCCCGCGAGGGGTGTGTGCGCGTAGCGGCCGAATCGGGTGGCCGTTTCGTTTACGGTTAAGTTCTTTGCAGGTAGTTGCATTGTATTGGCTGATCGCGGCGTCTTTGGTTGTAGGAGCTTTGAGAACCCTATCCTAGGCGTATCTACTCCGAAGTAAGTCCCATTATAGTGAATGGGGCTTACTCCCAGGGAAGTGTGGATAGGATTGCAGCCTGACTTTATTAGATGGTGGGTCACTGCCAAGCCCAAGGCACTGAGCCTGTTCTGACTTGGGGCACAATCCTATGCATGTCTACTCAGAAGTAAATCCTATTGTGTTCAATGGGACTTACTTCTAGGAAAGTGTGGCTCGGATTGCAGCCTCATTCTGTACGTTGCTTGTCTGTCTTTAAAGAAACACGCCAGTCCGTCCGTCCGTCCGTCCCCCCTTTTAGCAGCAGGGTTCCTCGATACATCCAGCAAAACACAACTGCCAACAAGGGAACGCATGATTGTAAGCTTTGTTTTCAGCCTAGGAAATAGAACTTCCAAGAAACTCTTATCTATGTGTGTTACTTGACTGCATTTTTCCCATCATTCTAAATATGATCTTACATCTTTCTAGTCTTGGGGCAACTGTTTCTTTAAAAGTTGTGCCTTGTGTGATATTGAAGGCATCCCTTCATTCTTGGAGTCAAGACACTCCAGTCCTTTTTATAGTAAACAGCTGGTTGCCATCAAAGGCAGAGGAGTATTCCAAAAATGTGCTGCATCAAAATGAGGAGCCTGATCATACCTTTAAATCAAAACTTGAGTAGCATATGTAGGAGCTCATTGGGCGATTTCTTTTCTCTCCCCCACCCCCACGAGCCCTTGGGATCCAAAGAGTTGGAATAACTTTCTCTAGGTGACTGACAACATGGACTTGTTCTTTCACACTTGTCAGAGTCTGTCACTTTGAGGGAGGCTGTGTCTTGAAGCACATGGAGCTTAAAAAAAGTAACGTCTTGGAATCTCATTCCCTTAGTTGGAATTTCCTTCTGATAGATGATTTCTGCATCCACAGTTACTCTGACCCTGTCCCAGTAGATCAAATTTATGGGAAGCCACACACAATTTCTTTATCCTATTATGCAATGTACTTTGGTGGTGTTGTAGCTCATTTCTGATTTTGTTGAAGTAAGCAAATTACCATCAAGGTAGAGGACCTCGATGTTGGAGATGAGTATTTTAAAATCTGTGTATACGACTGTGATCCCTTTATGGTGGTGCTGAATGAAGCATGACTGTCTGTGTGCTACACACCTTTGGGGTAGGCTTGTAATGTCTTCAAGTCTGAGTGCACTTGAGTAACGGGATCTGTTTTGGTTCAGAATACACAGAAAGATCAAACCGCACTTGCCTACTTTGCTAAATACACCTGTCTTGGGAGCCTGCCAGAGAGGGGTTTTATAATCTCTTGTTCAGAGGCTGGAAACAAATCACTGTGTTTCAGAAAAGGATTTCAAGGAAAGTTTAACGTAAGATCACTTCCATGGCTAATAGGTTAGCCATGTCAAGCAGAGAGTAATTCACATCATGGGTACTTCTGTATATGCCACTTAAAACTGAAGGGAGCAGAATATAATCTTACTTTTCCACAATTGAATCTAACAACTGCTAAACACCTGCCATGATGAAGGTGCTACAAACTATTGTTCTGGAATAAAGGACTTCTAAGGTGTGTGAATCTGTGTGTGTGAAGTGTCTTAAACTTCAAATTTAAGTTAGGGTCCTGATCCTAAACATACTGACTTTTGACTATCTGTGATACTTCCTTTCCAAGGACTCTCTTCTTGGTAAGCATGTTTAAGATTATTGCATAAATCCTAAATTTGTGTCTGAATACCGAATGTGTTTGCGTACTTGCTTCCTGAGTTACATGTTTCTTTAGGAATTCTGGCAGTAACCTGTAACTGGGATCTCCAGTATGCTTACTTTTACACTAAGTTCAACTGGAATCAACAGGAGTAGCGATACGTTTATGAATTGTGTGTAAGTTTCTATGGTTTCCATCCTATACGCACTCATCTGGGAGTTGGTTCCATTGAAATCATTGAGACTCACTTCTGAGTAGATGTGCATAGGATTGCACTGTAAGTACTGTAGATGAGGTTATATTGATGACAAAATCTCTATCCAGTTGATCAACAATAGCAAGAGGGGAAAACAAAATCTTGATGATCAGGCAAGGAGGCAGATTGATGGCAGTTCATTATCAAATAAAAAAACCTTGGTTTTCAATATAAGTAGTCTTAAAAGAAATTTCCAAACTTTATATAGAGGAATGGAAGGAGATAGGCATGGGAGAGGCTGAGCAAATGCAATTATAAAATTAAAGTGAATAGGGCAATAAGGATTAGTAAAGAGGTTAGAAGCTTCCATTATCACTGTTTGTTAAGGAAGAAAGCCCATGTTTGCTCTGTGTGATTGTGGATGCCACCTTTCACCCTCTCTCTCGGTGCCCGCCTTGCTGCTTGAAAAGATAAAAGAATCTTATTTATAGAAATAAACATGACTTGGCGCAGCACTCTTGGAAATGAGGTTATGGCGAGTGTTGCCTCTTTCATTTTTAAGATTACACTTAACCACTGAAGACTTAATGCCCTGTAACCAATTTGCACAGCTAATACTTGGAAAATGAAAGCAAAGATGAAAAATGTTCTAGGACTCTGCACCTCTCTGATGGATTTTAATGTGCAACCATATGAAATCTTCCATCGCAACCAATGCACTTTTGCCGTTGTCCATCAGATGGTGCTGCCTTCACAACTATTAGAAGGCAACTATAGACTTGTCCAGGGCTTTGCCATTGGACTATGTTTTCAGTGCTGGCTTATTGTGTTTATTCAGCAATCTTTTGTCAAAACTTCCAGCATGACTGCTTTTGTGAAGCTTGTTGTTGGGTCTTTTGCTTTTTGGTGCTTGGAAGCATAGTGTTGCAGAATATTGGTGGAAACGTAAAGAGAAAATAAAGACTTTTTTTGGCATTACTTTTATTGATGTCTCACAAAAGTCTGAAGACCTGATTTTTTTGGGGTGTGTGTGCAGGTGTGATCCTGTTTTGTACTGTGCATGGTGCAAATATTTTCATTTATATTAAGAAGGAATTTTTTTACAACCCTTCACAGAACGTTTTCTATGCCAAGCTGAGTGATACAGAAGAAATCTGAAAAGTTTAGTATAGAGGAACCGATACCAGTCAGGGGAGTGCACAAATGTGGATGCAATGCATCTAAGCAAAAAATATTCTGCAGCTGATAATGTTGGGTAAACTGCTTATGGGGCTTTGTCCACCATTCTTGATCTCCTTTAGGGACTTATTGGAGAATTATCCAGAAGAGTAACTGTGTTGGCTCAGACTGATGATTTATCTCATCCAGCGTTTGTGGGTTTTTCCCACAGTAACCAGATTGCTTCTGAAATCCCACAAGCAGAACATGAAGGCAACAGCCATTCCTATGTGTTGTCCCACACCCTCAGCAACGGATCTTTAGTCACCTTTGCATGTAGAGTTTTTAGGGTCTATTGATATACCAGTACTTCACGCATCCAAGGCATTGACTGTCACTGTGGCTGAAAATTTCATAGATTAATTGTGCATGGTTTGAAGAAGTGGTTCCTTTTGTCTGTCCTGAATTTACTAATCAGTTTCATTCCTTTGGTACATTTCTTCCAATACTGACTTGCAGCGTGAAGAGTTTCTTCTAGTTTAGAACTTTCCTACTGGACAAATAAATTTACTGAATGGGTAACACATCAAAGTTTGCATGTAATCACATGGTAACCCAGTGATCTGTAGAATTGTGGCCAAGTGGTTATGAGAATTTTTCCGCACATTGGCATCCTATGAGAAATTTGGGAAAGTAGGGATGTGGGATGACATTTTCCTTGCCTCTTGACTGGTTGCTTATGGCTTGCCTAGCTGTGCCAACCATTTAGTTAACAGGTCATTGTAATCCTTTACAACTATATTCCAGTTCCCCTGCTATAATCCTTCTTCTATTCCTTATCATTTGCAGTATACGCTTCTAGTAGAGCATCTCTGATTGTGTGTTATTGCTCACGTACGTACGATCTATCAGGCTTTCTTCTTATCTCCACTGATAAGCCTGCAAGTTGGCTATCATCATTTACTGCAGAGTTTACCTTGCAGTAATAGGGACGTGGTGGCACAGCGGGTTAAACCGCTGCTGCTGGGCTTTCCGACCGGAAGGCTGGGAGTTCAAGACTGCACGACGGAGTGAGCTCCCGTTGCTTGTCCCAGCTCCTGCCAACCTAGCAGTTCGAAAGCACCTAAATGCAAGTAGATAAATAGGGACCACTTTGGTGGGAAGGTAACGGCGTTCCGTGCACTACCGGCCACATGCCCACAGAAGCTTGTCCCGGACAAAACGCCGGCTCTACAGGCTTTGAAATGGAGATGAGCACCGTCCCCTACAGTCGGTCACAACTTGACCATTCGGTTGTGGGGAAACCTTTACCTTGCAGTGCTGTGAAAAAAAAATACAGGAAACCTATTTTTGTACTGCTTATCCCAGAGTAGCCCATTGGCTTTAATGGACATGTTTGAGAACTAAAGAGATCTCTGGGAAAAAATATTAAGAACAAAGCTGTGGTTTGTTCTGAAATCTATATATATAAAGAAGAGCGTGGGTGTGGGTGTGTATGTATGTTTTGCATAGGCTCCGCAACGCCTGGAGCGATCGGCACGAAACTTGGCACACATACACCTTGCGGCCTGGCAACAAACACTGCGGGGGTTGGGGGCCCCTAGCACTCCCGGGGGTGGGGGTATGCAGGGGTCCCTGTGTGAAGATGGCTGAAAACGGCCAAAATCAGCGTCGAATCCATAGTTTCCGGGGTCGCTGGGATGAGCAGCGACGCTCCCAACGCCGTTGGAATCTAGGTTCGGCCCCCCCCTTGGTGTGGGGTGTGAGAAGGGGTGCGAAACAAAACATCCGCCATGCCCTGCTGGAACGCCTGGACCGATCGACACGAAACTTGGCACGCATACACCTTGCGGCCTGGCGACAAACACTGAGGGGGTCAAACCCCCCTAGCGCCCCTGGTGTGGGGGTATGTGGGGGTCCCCATGTGAAAATGGCCGAAAATGGCCGAAATCAGCATCGAATCCAGTTTCCAGGGTCGCCGGGGCGAGCGGCGATGCTCCCGACACTGTCGGAGTCTGGGTTCGCCCCCCCTTGGCGTGGGGTGCGAGAAGGGGTATGAGCCACAACATCCGCCATGCCCTACTGGAATGCTTGCAGCCACGCGCACCAAACTCGGCACACGTGTGCCTTGCAGCCTGACGACAAACACTCTGGGGGTCAGACCCCCCTAGCGCCCCTGGGGGTAGGGGTGCCCCGGGGCCCCCGCGTGAAAATGGTTGAAAACAGATGAAATCATTGTTGGTTCTGTAGTTTCTGGGTTCGCCGAGGTGAGCAGCAACGCTCCTGATGCTGTGGGAGTTCGGGTTCGCCCCCCCCTCAATGTGGGGGGTGGGAAGGGGTGCGAAACGAGATGTCCGCCATGCCTCACTGCGACTCCTAGAGCGATTGGCGCCAGACTCAGCATGCGTATGCCTTGTGGCCTGGCGACAAACACTGTGGGTGTCAGTCCCCCCCAGCGCCCCCGGGGGTGGGGGTGCGCAGGGGGCCCCATGTGAAAATGGTCGAAAACGGCCGAAATCGGTGTAGAGTCTGTAGTTTCCGGGGTCGCTGAGGCGAGCGGCGACGCTCCCGTCGCCATTGGAGTCCAGGTTCAGCCCCTGTCGGCATGGGGGGCAAGAACGGGTGCAAAACTCATAAACTCTGGAAGACCTTTTTGTTACCCGGGCAACGCCGGGTAACAAAAAGCTAGTTTTAAAAAAAATCAGCTCAAAAAGAAATGTTGCACAAGTTGACTTCCACTACAGGCAGTGTTGTATTACTCTTGTTGTCATTTACCTTTGGGTGAAACAAAATTCATTTGGATGAAACTAAATTCAGCCAGTGTTTACCACTGATAATATTTTGGTTGCCCAAATGCATTGTTGAACACTGGAATTTTCTTAAAAGCTGTGGATGACCTGGTATCTTGTTATCGACCACCTTAAAGACTGCCTGGGGAAAAATTTGTGTGCCTTGAAGATCACTTTTCTCTGCACCACTGCCCTTTTCTTTGACCTTTTCTTTACATTACAAATTTAAGGTTGTCTCAGGAGTGTCATTTTTCTCCCAGGTGTAGAATATGAATGCTTGGACTTTTTGTTAAAACGGTTTATTGTACAGGTCGATACCAAACCATTATATGAGGGAGTAGGGGGTTCTCCTAGAAAGAGACAATTGGAAGCTGGGAGGTAAGAGGAGAAAACTCTAAGTAGGGCGTGCTTAATTTGCATTAATAATCTCCTGCCTTCAGTATGTTGATAGTGTGCAAAATAAACCTCAATTGACCCTGTGTGAGTGCTGTCTATGGCAATTCTTAAAATGTAGCAATATAACTCCATAATCACTTTCCTCTTCCTCTGGGGAATTGCTAGTTGCAGGGTTCAATGTTTTCCTTCCCAGCTAGCTTGATTTGTTTTCTGATAAAAGAACAATTAATGTTAAAAAGGTACTTAGCAAATTCGCCTTTTCTTACAATGGCAGGAAATGAGCCTTTATGTATGAAAGGCAAATGATTGCTAGACCTGGAAGTTTTATTGCATCTTTTCTTTTTGCAAATATCTGGAGTCTTATCCGCACCCAGCATCAGCCTTCTATTCTCTTCCGCATTCAGCTGTGGAGCCCCTACAGTATGTCATCCCTACGAAAAGTCACAACCTCTGGTTGAAGAGTGGCATGTTTTGGACAATTACTATGGAAGACTGGACTATCTTTTCTTTAAGATAAGAGTTCATAGTTGGTTACCGTGGAAACCACGGCACTGGACTGCCAAAAAAAACAACAACATAGATAAGAGTTTTGTGGTACTCCATAGAGCAGCAATAGGGGCAAAGGCTATTTCTTCCAGCAGCTGCTGTTTATGATGTGTATTGAAACCGATCATTGCTAATAGAGTAAAAAAAAAAACAAATTGACTTTGACTGTTTGCAGCTGGGAAATTTTCCTGTCTGTGGATGGATTAGGAACTTTTCATTTTCTTCTCTAACTGGTTTATTTAGCGGCTAGTTCCACATGGATTTCTGTAGAGTAGTTGCACTGAGTTTAACAGCCCAGCCAGTGATGTCATCTGGGTGCGCCAAGAACCGGAACGCCCGGATGATTGACAGCCCTCCGCTCCTATGGCGGAGGGCTGCCATGCCTCCCTAAGCCTCACAGCGCCCGAATCGCTCCATTTAAGAGTGATTCGGGACACAAGGGAAGGTGGGCGGTCCCAGCAGCAGCTCGCCTGTCCTCCGAAGAGGCGGCGCTGCCTGGGCCCGTCCGCAGAACTAGTGGAATGGCGTACCGGGCCGTTCTGCCTGGATGATGCCTCTGAGCCCAGCCTTAACTAGTGCTGCCTGCATGCCCTCCATTGTATACAGCACTAGCTGGGAACAAGCTGGAGGTCTACCTCGGGGTAGGGGAATTTTTCCTTACCCTGAGTAACATTCTAGCCTCCCTAATGGGGCTGCTCAGATCAGTGCTGGCTAATCTACTGGTGTGAATCCAAGCAGCTCTGTGGAGGAGTTCCGTCTTCTTGTTCTGCCCTCCACTGCCCAGAAAGGCTCTCCTTGCCTCTGTTCCACCCTACCTCCTCCCCTCCACCACCTGGCGCGTCATGCATCGCTGTTATTGGCCAGTCTTCAGAATGGAGCACCTGTGGGATGGCACAGGCCTCTCCACTGGTGCTGCTTGCTCTGCAGGTGGTACGAATGTGTTCTACAGCCTGTTCATAACACAGCAGCTGCTGCACTGGCTGAAAACAAGGTTTTGATTGCACTGAAAGATGATTGTACCATAAGAACATAAGAAGAGCCATGCTGGATCAAGGCAAAGGTCCATCTAGCCATCTTGGGTGCCCTAACATAGGAGCAGAAAGGCAGGGTATAAATTCTAATAATAATAATAATAATAATAATAATAATAATAATAATAATAAATAGTAGTAGTAGTAGTAGTAGTAGTCCAGTGTCCTGTATCTCACAGCAGCCCACCAAATGCCTCAGGGAGCACACAACACAATAAGATGTCTTCATCCTGTTGCCACTCCCCTGCACCTGGCAGTCTGCAGTAGCCTACTACTAATGTAAGGAGATTGCCTCACCCATCACGGCCTATGGCCTTTTCCTCCAGAATGATGAACTTCTCCTCCAGAAAATAGCTGTAGTTGCTTCTACTGAGCATGTTAGTGTAACTTATGCTGTTCTGCTCTTTCACTGTTGTTGTTTTTGTTATATTGTTTTAATTGTTTTTAACATTGATACATTATTTTAATAGAGTTTTTATGTTCTATGCAGAGCAAAACTCATCTTTGAGTTTTAGAAAAGTGGTATAAAAATCCAATAAATTAAAAACAAGCATGTGACTCCTACCTTTTTGGTGCTTGCTTCAAAACCAAGTAACTTCATTAAAGGAGGTGACAGGTTGTCGTGTTGCTTTCTGCTTTTGAATGGGGTGGGCATTATGTACAAAGGATTGTGCTTCAGAGTCATGGTTATGTATAATTACCTCTTAGAACTATAGCCCATTTATAGTTAGTACCTTCCAAAAATCACTGGACGAAAATCTGAAAATCGGGAAAAGTCTGGGATGTTGCACTGCTATGCTATTTGAAAATTGGGGGTGTTAATATGTATCTGAATATCACATAGTGCCAGTATGAAGTGCTACTCAATAGTTGCACAGCCTTGTCTTAACCCTGAAGTAAGAGGAATTTTTTAATTGAGTCAAAATTATGCATCTTATATCTGAGAAATTGGGATAAGCATTATACAATGCTGCAATATATTTAGCAACTGTTAGAACTGTTGCATAGATTAAATATATTTTCTAAAGGGGAGCAAGTCCTTAAGGTATCTTCAGAATTCTCACCTGATCAAGCGCTCCTTAGATGTTCTCCCTGCTGTGGGAGCCCATATCCCTGAGCCAACTCCCACATAGTTTGGCGAACACTTTCATGACCCAGTCTCAGGAGTTGATCCTATGGAATTGGTACTGCATTGGGAGGTGTCAGAGTGATAGTGCATAGCTTGTACCTGAAGAGGATCCTAGGATGAAAAAGGACCTTGGAGAGCTGCCATCAGTCTGTGCAGGCAATAGAAGGTTAGAAGGGTTACCAATTAATATCTCAATATTAATACCCCAACCCATTGCCCATTAAAGTCTCAGTACAGGAGATGATAAATAGTTCAGTGGGGCAAGATTGGTTTACAGGTCCAGTGCTGTATTAGCTGGAGAAACATCCTGTTTTGTAAGCAGATGAATTTGCATTTTACAATTGCATCTATATTTGATAGGAATATGATTAATTCCTAATATAAATATATAAAAATAGTGAGCTGGCCAGAGATACAGGTTCTCATGAGGCATGATTGCATGCAATCCGCACTCTTCCTCCTGTCTTGGGGGGGAAAGAGAGCACTCGTCCTCTTAAGAAGTGAAAAATGGAGTGTGCAGTTTCTCCGGTTATCCCCTGCCTCAATCCCCTTGCCCTTGGCATTGCAGCAGCAGGTTCTGAGGTGGTGCTCGTATCTGCCTTCTGAAGGCATTAAGTCACCAGCCAGTAGTGTGGGTGCGCCAGGGGCCAGCACTGATGCAGCTGTACCAACGGGGCATGTGCTGCATCCTGTAGTGGGGGGAACATTGCAGCTGCATCGGCGCTGAACAATCGGATAGGATTTGGCCCACAGTCTGGGTCTGTTCCAAAGGTGGTTGGCATCATGAAGCACTATTGCCGTGGCAGTGATTCTTTTAATAGCATTGCAACCGTTTCTCTTCTAGTTAATTGTGGCATCCTTTTAGGCATCTTGAGGGCGGAGAAGGGTGGCCTCACCCCAAGCCGCATTTTCAGAAACATTGGCCGTTTGCAACCTGGAGATTACTTTTTAAATCAAGAGGCAGGAAACTGGTGGCTTCTCCAGTCTGTTCATTTGCAGTCATTTCATCCATACGCACCCTGTCAACATATTGTGGGCAGCTTCTCAAGCAGACTGGTGTGAGGAGAAGCCGTGGCGAGCATCCCTCCTGCGTGATGAAGTCAAAGGTATGGGGAGAATTGCAACATGGCTGTGTCCATTTACATATATGGACAGTAAGGCTACCTGTATGGCAAGTGATACCCTTATAAAGAACATCTTAAGGATGGAATGTAATAGCGAATGCATTCTGCACACGCAGAATGTACGTCCTCCTCCTTTTCCTTGAAGGCTCCTGCATTATCCTTTGGGCAGCCTTTCCTTTGCATACATACCTGCTTCCTATTGTAGGTGTCCTCTTGCTTATACCTATTAAACCTCAGCAGTGCTCTTGCCAGCGAATAATATTCCTCATGCAAACCATCACTTTCTCATGAATTGGAGCTCGGTCGTCTGACCGTGCACTGCCGTTGTTTCAGCTCTTGCTGTTATTTTTTCTATAAGTAAGGATAATGTTTCCTCCATATGTTTACTATAAGCAAGGATCATGGGAGAGGGAAAATTGTTATGTCTCAACGAAGCACGCCACATGCATCTTTTAATCAGACCTTCTGTTTTTTTCTTCTAATAGCAGATAAGTACATATAATCTTATTATGCAGGAACTCTAAGATACAGAAATGTTGCAAACCAGATTCTGATGCATTAAATGAAATCAAAAGAGGGATTGCAGTGGCTTAATTGATGTATAATGTGGTCCTTGGTTTAGCTACAAAGTGTGCTAATGCTTACCTGTCATTCTACAGTGAAAGCCTTTGGGCAAGGCTTGTAGCCAGGCAAGCAAAAACATACTGTGGAAAACATTTTTTTTCCTGCTACATAAGCTTGGTATGCTGATGCAAAACACATGAAAAATGCCCTGTAGGATCAGACTAACGGCAGCTTATTTCAATATATATATATCTGGTTTCCTACCGTGGCAGGCCAGATGCCTACAGTAAACCCCCAAGCAATGCATGAAAACAGATCTCAGGTTGTTTGTATGAGCAACTGGAATTCAGCCGTGTGCAGTACTGCTATTAGAGCGCAATCCTAACCTGGAGTTAGGCCAGCCCAAGTTAAACCAGTAAGGTTTGGCCAGCCCAAGGGATACCGTAAAGTATGCTTGATCTAGACACGCACCATCTTCCCTGACTCCGAGAGTCGTCCAAACATGCTTTATGGTGGCCCTCGTGCTGGCCAAACTTTGTTGGCCTACCTTGTGCTGGCCTAACTCCAGGTTAGGATTGCACTCTTAAGCATGTAGGTTTCACGTAGCTGCAGTGACTGATAACTACCAATACGCTTGTGCTCAATGAATGGGTTGAATCTGCATTTGAAGCAATCAAGGCCAGCAGTCGTCATCGCGTTTTGTGGTAATAAAATTTCCAAGGCAAGATCACTCTCAGTATTTTGGCCAGGAGGGGAGTACTATGTCCCTAATGCTAAATTCTTCCATGTATTAGGGCTGGGTATTTACACCTGCCATAATTCTGTGGAATCCCATCAATACTCACACCCACGCTCTCTTGTGCAACTAAATGCTCTAACTCTCCCATCTTGGTTCAGAGCCCTCTGACTTACATCTATATTAAGACACTATATTTTATTTATTTTCCAACACTTATACCTGCCCACTCTGGGTAGCTTATGTTTCAATTCACAGGACTACAGACTAAGAAACCAGTGCAAAAAAAATAGGACAATAAAACCAGCCAGGAAGGCTGGAAGGCTAGCAGTGATGGGGCTTTTTAAGATCATCACCAGCACTCTGAATTGTGTTGGAAACATACAGGCAGAAATTGCAGATGGAGTCATAGGTGCATGATATGGTTATGATACCAAGCCCCTGTAAGGAATCTAGAAGCTGCATTCTGTATTCAGTTAATACAGAAAAGTGAAGGTTCCAAGCAGTCTTCCGAGGCAGCCTCATGAATAGCATGTTATAATAGCATAGTATAGCTGTTACTGGTATATGGGGATTCCACAGCAAGCTCTACCTGATCCAGGGATGGATGCAGTTGGTGAACCGGTCAAAGCTGTTTAAAAGCACTCTTGGTAATGCTAACAACTGACATTTCAGAGTCAAGGCTTGCAACTCCGGACTGCAAAGGGGAGTACTATGTATCAAGATTGAGATGACCATCCAAATCCCAGCTTGTCAGTCTCTGCTGAAAATACCTCTATCTTGTCCCAATGCAGTTTAAGCTTGTTTGCCCTCATCCAACCCATTACTGACTCCAGAGCTTGGTTTGAGACTGCACCCATGGATGAAAGTGGAAATGAGAGCAAATGAACTGGGTGTCCTCCACATACTAATCACACCTGAAGCACCAGATGACATCCTCCAGCAGCTTCATTTAGATGTTAAAAAACATAGGGGACAGAATTGGAGCTGGAGCAGGCTCTGACTGTACCTGGGGCAGGTAGGTGATGAAACATGTCACCGCTTCCCCCCACCCAGCCTTGCCACGTCCTCTGCTTCTGGACTTGCGCCATTTTGGAGGGTAATGGACACTGGGCCCACCTCTGCGCCGCTTTCTTCCCCAGCATGCCCCAGCAACCTCGGTGGTGCCCAGAATCCCCAAGCATCACCTTCTGGAACTTATCCAACAAGAAGGAACAGAACCATTGCAAAATGGTGCCCTCCACCTAGCATGGAGGTCCAGAAGGAAGCCTTGCTTGGTGGTATCAAAAGCTGAGGAGTAGTCCAGCAGGGAAGCACTCCCCAAGCCCAATTTCTGGCATAGATTCAGGGCAACTAGCCTGGTTGCTGTCCCAAGCCTAACCAGAAGCCAGATTGAAGTCCTTCTGGAAAATCTGTTTCTTCCTCCAAGAATACCTGGATTTGGGTTGCCACCATGTGCTTGTGTATCTTGCCCAAGGATGGCAGATTGGAGTTGGCTGATGGCTGTTGAGAATATTGAGGACTAGGGGCGGTTTCTTTTAGAAGAACCAGAGCACCACCACCTTCCCGGTAGCAGGAACTACTTGGTTGTTAGTGAAGAACTGACCACCCTCTCCACCCATTTAGCCAGTCTGCTTTGTTCACAAAAGAGGATGCGTGAGGATCCAGTACTAAAGCTTCCAAGAATCCTGCCTTTTTATTAAGGCTCAATAAGCTGAAAATCTCTTCCAAACATTCTTGCTGTGTGCTTTTTCTCTGGTGGCCTCTTACATTCTTGGACCAGTTGTCCTGTCCTCCTATATGCTCATTTCCAGTGTATCTTTTCTCCTTTTGGATGATCTGGAACATTTACACCCTTGTCTCTTAGGTATTGTTTGACTTGAACTGAATGCTGCCCAGCTCCTGTTGCCTTTGCCCAGGGATCAGCTTAAAAGTTGCATAATGCTAAAGCCACATAAAAATGTTAGGAATGAAACGTGACCATTGCTGACCTTTTAACATAGGTGTTCGAATTGTATCTATCTATGAGGATCCTGCGAAAAAATGACTGAGATCTTGCACAGAACTATTGTTTATAACAGCATTATTTGGCACTCACAGAATTTTGTTGTGCTTGAAGGATTCAGTTAATTGGACACAAATATGGGCTGGGTTTCATTGACCGCTGCTATAACTACCCTAGCACAATACTGGAAGAATAAATATGCACCTAAAGAACATGCATGCCATTGCCATAGAGGTGATATGCGGTGTATATTGCAGGTTCAGTTTTTGTGGAAAAAACATCTTTAAAGATGATTATAGTCCAATACTAGCTGGGCTTGTAGGCAACAGAATGGATGCTCTACTGGAACAGGCTACTGGAAAGCCATCAACACCAGTCATAAAATGTGGTCCAGCAGCGCAGTGAGTAGCACAATGCTGAGGCACTGGTAAGAGGGCCAGAGCTTTCACATTCATGCCAGCAAATCCCCAGCTACCCACCAAAGAAGGTAATTTGATGGGGAGGGTGGAGAGGGGGTGGGAGGGGTTGTGATGGTGCATGCTGTATCCTTGCCCCCTTTCCTGCAGCATCCCTGCCTCCTCCTCCTCAGATCTGTGCTAGCAAAATTATTAGCACAGGTCCAAGCAGTTCCGTGGTGGTGCATGAGGCTTATGCAAGGCTAAGGATATTTAAATCCCCTTTCCCTGCTGAAGCCCCCCCCCCCCAGTCTGCCCCACACTAGATATTGAGAACATGATCAACTAGCAGATATGATGTGGTTGTCCCAGTATCCAACCTGTTGCTGAACAACTCTGCTACCCAAAGGGAAGCCCAAACAAAAAGCAGTTGCAATGTCAAAAGATTATTTAGCATTAACAAGGCTCTTGTTGTGGGTGACGGCTGGTTGCTTGCTTCACCATGTGCTGTGCTAAGCAGACCTGTAATGGGTTCTGATGGCATATGGGGTGAAATAACGTTGTGACTTTGCTATGCCCATAGCGCCACCTTCCCACCCCAGCACTGCCCTGCCACACCCTCAGTGTCAGCAAATGCTCCATTTTGGAGCCAAACTGGTGCAGGGGAGGGCAGGCAGGTGAATACAAGCTGCAGTGGTAGCTTCAGCACCCTGGACAAATGCCATGTGTTGCCCCACAGACGATCCGCCTCTGGTGCTATGATGCACAAATTATGATATTATGATATGGTGATATTATGCTGGTGAACCTCTAACCTACCTACCCATTCTTGATTTGATAGACTCAGTGCCATGATGGCGATATATTACCAACATGGATACATGAAGCGCTGAAGCTTTCACCCCTAAACCCTCAGTTCATAGATGTTCACATTGCGATGGTTGTTGTGTTTGCCATGAGTACTGGGAGGAATATTTTAACTGAGCTTCTGGCAAGTGCACCATAAGCAAATCCTATTGCCAGTGCTTCTGTAGGCTTAATAGTTGTTCCAGAAACTAATGATATGCCAGCCTGCTTCCAGCTTCCAAGCCATGTTTTGTAAATTGTTTGCATTGGAGGATTACTCTTCCAGGAGAGGCAAATATTGAAATTATAACAAAGGGTGTGAACATTTGTGCTAACAAATGTTCACTGGACTTCATGTTGCAATGGCATTCCACTGTTGTTTATTTCTTTCCCCTACCCCTTTAGACTTGTGCTGCAGATATGCCCAACCCTAAACATTTCCATTTCCTTTTCAGTATGCCAAGCGCATCTTGGTGTGTGAATTCCAACAGACAATAAAAATGCATATTGAATGATTTATAGTATATAGTGTAACTTTTGTTAAATTCTCATGTCTGATTTAAAAGCACAAGTGATGAAATCCATGAAGCACTTCCAGCTACTGTATTATCTTGATAACATTACATTGACCTGTGTGTGTGTGTGTGTGTTGAGATAGTCAACCCCAACTATTTTTATTATTTATTGCAAGCTTAGATGTTACTTTTTGTGAAAATTGTAAGCCAAGCTTGGGCCCTTGCCTTGCCAAAGTAAAGGTGAGATACACAATCAGCATTTATTTATTTGTTTAAGAGTGCAATCCTAAACTGGAGTTAGGACGGCATAAACTAAACCAGCAAAGTTTGGCCAGCACAAGAGCCACCATAAAGCATGTTTGGACTACTCTTGGAGTCAGGGAGGATTGCTCACGTCTGTGTGCTGGCCTCTCTGACTCCAAGAGTGGTCCAAACATACTTTATGGTGTCCCTTGTGCCAGCCAAACTTTGCTGGCTTAGTTTATGCCGGCCTAACTCAGTTTAGGATTGTGCCCTAAGAAATATAGGAGGTGTGGACTGATGGTTGAGCTGCTGGTACTGCCTGAAGCTAAGCAGGAGATTCTGTGGTCTTGTTTTTGGATGGAATGTCCGTCTGTAACAAGCTGCTGTACCAATTGTGACAAAACAGAGGTGCTGATGAACGGATTAGTCACTGCAAGTGAGAGTTGCAGGGGAGTATGTGAGAAGCCCAGCTGGCCAAAGAATGGAGTACGACCTTGAGGACATTTCCAAGCTTGCTTTAGGATTGCTGGCTGAAGCTCAATGGGATGCAGCCAGAGGAAAGAACCTTACTGTGAAGGCTTCACCTGGGACTGAGGATTAGGTGAATCACAGAATACTGTATATTTGTAAAAACCCTATTAAAATTGGTGGTTTAGATTAGTCTGCCCATGTCAGCCACCTTGGGCATTTGCTTTGGCATTTGAAAAGTGGGATATAAATTCTTCAAGTAAGTAAATGAAATAAGAGAGTTCAATCCAGCATTCTTGCTAACTTTTAAAGCCTGATGTGATCTTGGATCAGTTTCCTGAGTACTGCCGCCTCCTGCATGATCCTACCTGGTCCTTGATTGGCCATACAGGTTGTCCTCTGTGCCCACCTGTGCCAGAAATTTTATTGCTAGATACCAATGATGGGCTTTCTCAGCACCACTGAGAAATTTTCTTCTCCTGAAGATCTGGCTGACTCACTTTTCAACCATTTTTTAAATGGACACTCAAGCCACTTATTTTGTACTGTGCATTTGGCACGTGTTCTTACAGTAGCTCCCTCCCTCCATTGCTGACAGAAGAACTTTCTTTTTAACTCTGCCCACCAAAGATCTCCCAGGAATTTGCTGGATTTTATTAGGTTTCTATTATTGAATTTTCTGCTGTTGCCATGCAGTGTGACTTTTAATTTTGATTTTTTTTCTATTGCAATTCTATCACTTTATCTGTGCATTAGAATGACTGGGTTTCTTGAATTGCCTGCAAGGACTTGGTTGCCATGTATATTTCATGCTGTAATGAAATGGGAACTTGAGCAATCAGTGGGAGAAATTGGAACATGGTGGAAACCAACAAAGGGGTGACAAGCTCACAAATAAGCAAACATGCTTTCTTCTGGCACAGAATTAACCCCAAAGGCTGCCAGTGCCAGCGTTCGAAAAATTATAAGTCAGCTAACAGCCTCTGAATAATTAGCTGTCCTTGCATGAACTTGCTAAGTAAACAGATCTTTGCATAAGAATGTTTGCATAATGCTGTACATATGTAGGTCTGTGGCGGTTCTCCTGCATCGCAATGAAATGCCCATTCTTCTGCGGTGCAGCTTAGTATAAACATTGGGCAGTAAATATATTTTTTTTTACCATAGCAGTTTACTTGGCATGTAAGTAAATTCACGTGAAATGTTAGCATGGTATAGATGATAATTTGCAACTACAGCCATCATGCCAGGTAATTATTGATATTTTGACACAGGAAGTCGTAAAGTGCATTGTCAATCCACAAAGAAACCCTACGTTTTTGGTCTGTGCCAAACGGAGAGAGGGGCAATCAAAACAGGGGGATAAGACTGTAGCACACCTAGAATGCAGGCAGAATAGGATCTTAGAATTTCTCCCCAATAGAGGGACCCGTGCATTACCTATGTGTTCCCGCAAAGGCTGGGTTTGTTCTTGTTCGGACAGAGCAGGCACCAACATGGCAGGAGAGAGTCAGGACTCAGTTTGTTGGCATTTGCAAATGGGCACCCCTCAAGTGTACCGAACAGAAGTTGCAGACAACAGTTATACTCTATACTATTTCTCACAGGGGCGGGGGAGGAAAGGGGAGAGGGTGAGGGCAGGGGCTTGAGCCATCACTAAACCTACGTCTTGGTTGGGCAAGCATTTCACAACCAAAATGTTCCAGTTGGGTACTCTTGCATTCCTTTACGCCTCGTTTACCATACCCTGGCCTTCCTTGAGGGCTCATACTTCCCTATCTAACCGACAGGCACATCCTGTTATCAACTGAACTTCTACACAATGAGCAGCAAGCTATGTCTTACGTGAGCAACAACCTTGTTCTGTTACCACAGTATTCCCCACCGCCGCGGGCCCGCGGCTCCCGGGGTTGGGGGGGGGGGGGGGTTTGATCCCACAGCTTTCACTGGGAGAGACTTATGCCTGGGGGTTCCAGACCCTGAGTTCTGGTCATTTGTCTACACATGCTCTTGACTCTGACAATTAAGTATTGTTTTGCTAGATTCGTCAAAAGAACTGTCCATTTCTTGAAGCAGTGGCCATCCAGATACAACTGGGAAACCTACAGGCAGTCCAAATGGTGACAAGCTATTTCCCATGTTTTGCTCCCTGTATCTGGTAATTCTGCAGAATACACCTTCTGGACATGGAGAGAGAGTGATAGTAACACTTTCTACATTTAACTGAGAAGTGCAAAATGTTCTATCTGTATATTGCACTACTCTCTGTCCTTGGCAAAAATCCACCTTGCTCCCTAAAGTTAAAGATGGCATTTGTATGATAATGATGCACTGCAGTCATGACCCAGTACAAGTGCATTATCTATATAGTATGTGCAATTACATGAAGCTTATGAATAAAGTATTCATAAGAACTCCATACTAAGTATTTCAAGATGAATTGAGAATATTTCCCCTCTGCTTTCCTTAGTAGTCCTTTGTAAAAATTGCCCTTAATTAATCTCTTGAAAGTCAACCTATTGGAGTCGAGTTTATGATGACAATCTAGCATTCAGATAATTGAATATGGTCGTCTAAGTTTGACTTTGGAGTTCTCTGTTTAAAAAAAAAAAACCCTCTCTCTCTCTTTCTCTGTATGTGTGTGATTTTAAGGAAATTATAAAAACGGCAACATATACTACAAAAAGAAACCAGCATATCCCAAATTGAAATACTTATAACAAAGCCCTGCCTTCCCACCCATGTTGCTAACTGATAAGATTGGGTACGCAATCCTGACTTAGAGTTAGGCTGGCATAGTTAGGCCAGCAAGGTTTGGCTGGCACAAGCACCACCATAAAGTATGTTTGGACCACTCTCTGAGTCAGAGAGGTCAGCACACAGACATGCGTCATCTTCTCTGACTCCGTGTCATCCAAACATGCTTTACGGTGGCCCTTGTGCCAGCCAAACTTTGCTGGCCTAATTCCAGGTTAGGATTGCGCTCTGGGTAATGGGCAGCTCCATCAAATGCTGGGGAAGTGCAAGTATCCTGCATACTGCTGACAGTGACTGTTGCAAATGTGCCATAAGGCGCATGATGTAGTGGCCAGGTGGGGAGGATAGCACCAATTGACACTGGACCTCCACGCCAGTGAAAGAAGCAACTAGAACATGCTGCAGTGGTGGCGCAATCCTAAACTGAGTTAGGCCGGCATAAGTTAAGCCAGCAAAGTTTAGCCAGCACAAGGGACACTGTAAATATGTTTGGGCCACTCTCGGAGTCAGAGAGGCCAGCACACAGACGGAGCAATCCTCCCTGACTCCAAGAGTAGTCCAAACATGCTTTATGGTGGCCCTTGTGCGGGCCAAGCTTTGCTGCCTTAATTCATGCCAGCTTAACTCCGGTTTAGGATTGTGCTCTAAGTCTTGCACTGAGTGGTGGGAAGGTGTTTCTGGATTGGGGAAGGCAGGGAAGGGTGAAACGGGACAGGCCAGAGGGCAGTGTAGGATCAATAGGGGGCGGGGAGATCAGCAGAGGTTGCTGCTGAATATTATCCCTCCACCTGAGCCTTGGAACCCTAAATAGCTGGCGCAGCTCCAAGTAAACCCATTGGCGCCTCCAGGGATCTACATGGGGTAAGAGAATTGATAGTTCCTTTCCCCAAGGAAACCTCCAGTTGCTTCTCTTGCCCCCCAGGATACAGGGCAGCCAGTTTAGTGGTGCTGTACCACACAATGCTGGCACAGCGTAGGATTGGGCCCTAAGAATTGGTTCAACTAGCCTATTTCATTATTAACATTATTTTATACAGAGGAATCATTCCATATATATTCACATTATCCCAGGTCAGGGGGATTAATTTCCAGATAGGCTAACACTGGCTACAATTCCATACAATGTCCTTTGGGGAATTCTGTTTTATTGTATTACTTAATTAGTAGGTCCAAGATTCCTTGGCTCAGTTCCTCCTTGGATTGGCACACTTCCATTTAAATGGTGTAATGAGGCATGCCACTAGGAAGTTATGAATCAGTCTTTCATAAGTGCAACAGCAGACCCTTTCATTCCTGTACCCTGAAATCCTCTTTGACAGGTTCAAACTTAGCTACAATCAGTCATTTGTCCGACTGTAGCATCAAAGGTGTACAAAGCATTATAGATTCTGGCTTGCATGCAACTGTTAAGCATGTTCTTTCATAAGAACTCTGCAAGCTATAGTTCATTAGTGTCTGGAGAAATAGCTTTCATCTGAACTGGTTGATTCTGTGTAGATTTTTTTGTTGTGAACTGAGCAGATGAAATGGTTGCTTCTGCTGAACCCTTGATCACACCAGATTCCATCTCTGAGGCTGCTGCCAGCTGAGATGGGTAAGGCTTCAGTACAATCTGTTTCTCATGCATGCTACCATTTACAATCTTGTCTAATGCCTCTACATATTTTGAATGAGAGTCTCCCATTTAGAGGGTACTGCAGGGGTCTCCAAACCCTGGCTCGTGGGCCAGACCCAGGGTTTGGAGTAACCCTTTCCCCATGTGAGCGGTGCTTCCAGGTAAGTGCTGCTCCATAACTAAGCACATCATCTGGCAGGGACGCTCTGGGCAGTCGTGTCTATGCCCGGTGTCCCAGAAGGCTGTGCATCAGGACGCCAGGCATAGACAAGTCTGCCCAGAGCGTCCCTGCCATTGATGTGCTTAGGAATGGGGCAGTGCTTCTCTGGAACTGTAAGCACCGCTCAGAATGGGGAAGTAAAGGGATTTTCAGTGCACAGCTGTCACCAGTTTGATCATGCAGCTGGTGTACTGCATTGGAATTATGGCGGAAAACCTTTATGCAATTCAAAAAGCTACCTCTAAATCCACCTTATTTTATAAAAAATGTGTTTTACTCGGTTAAAGACTTTTTTTTGCATCTAAGAAGGCAAAAAAAAAATCCTTATTTTTTTACTTTTATTACAAAAATTGTCTTGTATGGTCAGCCGGTTACTGATCTGGCATAATCCTGATTTGATCATGATGTGTACAATTTATTATAATTTTGTTTAACCTTCTCACATATATAGATACAGCTATTTTATAATCCCAATTCAAGAAATATATCTTTATATCTGATACGATGTCAAAGGTTGGACCTCAGCCTTTCTCTGTTTATTATTGACTCATTTGTATCATTTCATGCAGCTGGTATTTTGACTTTGGCTGTACATTCATCAAGCAGATGTTTTAAAAGAGCTGGCAAATTATTTGAAAAGGTTTCATAAAACTCTATGGGAAGACCATCTGGACCTGGAGGTTTATTTGGTTTTAAGGATTATATCACTGCTTGAATCTCACAGATGCATTTCAATATTTTCTGTTTTATTCTCTCAAATCTGGGACGTCTACCTGTTCGGATAACCAACATTATCTCAGGTTGGGAGTTTAATTTCTATAGCAGGGCTACATTTTTATACACTGATTTATGAACTCGTTAATCTTCTCTACATCTGTGTTTATCCTTTGGTGATCATAGTTCAAACACACAGGTGGACTTTTATTTCTTGTCACTGGGCAGTATTTGTTTAAGTAGTTGATCAGCTTTATTGCTCAAGGTATGTAAGGTGTGTGTCAAGCTCAAGACTTTTGCTTGATATTTTGATCTAATACATAGGTTGTATGTTGTTGATCTTTTTAATTCAGACTGAAGGTATTGTTAACGGCTAGCTTATAGGTAGGGAACTTACCACATTCTCCATTCAGTTTAAATTGTTCATATATGATAAAATGTATAACCGCCCCCCCCCTCCTAGTTCTATGATGGTGTGGTCCAACATGCAGCCTGCATGCACTTCACAAGGACTCTGATCTGGCTGCTCTCTGGCCCTGCAGGCCTGCACACCCCACTTAGGCTGATGAGCAGAAAGGCGCTGCAGTGCGCCTTAGCTCTAGTTGGCAGGAGGGGGGGCAGAGCATGCTGGCGGCTTTTTGGTCTCCCTGCTGTGCAGTTCCAGCTTCTCCTTTGGAGCAGTCGAAACTGTGTGGCAGAGAGAGAGAAAATCGATGGAAAAACTGTATCCACCGCCACCTCCACCACTTGTGTCTGGATGACTTCGGCGGCCCAGGACGTGGTGGTAATTGGCACCATTAAACCATTGTGTAGCTGCCAATTACTTCTGGGTCGGCCCAGCCGCAGGTCATTCAAAGGTCAAGCGCTCCTCCCAGCTGCTCAAAGTTGAACCCTCCTGTTCTATAAAGTAAGTAATCACTATAGTTAATCCAAAGATAGTCTTGAATCTGCATTCACATTGTGCATGTCACGGGCTCATTTTTTAAAAAAATGACTTATTGAGGGCCTGATCCTAAGGAGCCCAGTATGGGCATTATGCTCCTACCACTCGCAACACTGTTGCAAATGGCGCCGTAAAGTCTCCAGCATTGGCGGTAAACTGCTACTGCCGGCGCTGGGGTAGCGCCATGGCAGTATTGGCCACGTGCACCCTGGAGGGAGCATTGGTTGCTGGCGAGTGGTGAGTTCACCGCTCGCTGGTGATGCAGTCATTCAGGGTGGAGCGGGAGGGCGTTCCAGGGCAGGAGGGAGGGGTGGAGCAGGGGCAGGACTGATAGTGAGTTTCACAGCTGTTCCCAACCTCCAAGTTAAGGTCTCCGTACTTGGAGGCCCTCACTTCTCTGATGGCTAAATAGCCAGCGTAGAAACGAGTAGACCCGTCGCCTACCCTGAGCTCTTACCCGCAGAGGCTCCCATGGCTGCCACAAGATACAGCAGTAGCCACGTGGCTACCGCTGCACTCCCAGGCAGTCAGGCAGTATAGGATTGGGCTCCGAGGCTGAAACCCTATCCACACTTTCCTGAGAGTAAGCTCCAATGACTATAATGGGAATTACTTCTGAGTACACAGGCACAGAATTGTTCTCTTAATTCTATCTCATTCTGTGCATGTTCCCATGTTGGATGTGTAGAAGCACAATCAAATACATTCCTAGAGCCAATATTAACTTCAGAAAAATCCAGCAGTAAGGATTGATAGTTCACTATGGCAAACCTAGACAACTTAATAAAAAGCCGAGACATCACCCTGCCAACAAAGGTTCACATAGTCAAAGCTATGGTTTTCCCAGTAGCAATGTATAGCTGTGAGAGCTGGACCATAAGAAAGGCAGAGCGCCGAAGAACAGATGCTTTTGAATTATGGTGTTGGAAGACTCTTGAGACTGCAAGGAGATCCAATCGGTCAATCCTCCAGAAAGTCAAGCCTGATTGTTCCCTGGAAGGACAAATCCTGAAGCTGAAGCTCAAGTACTTTGGCCACCTCCTGAGAAGAGAGGACTCTTTAGAAAAGACACTCATGCTGGGCAAGATGGAAGGCAAAAGGAGAAGGGGGCGGCAGAGGATGAGATGGTTAGAGAGTGTCACCGAAGTGATGAACATGAAATTGGGCGAACTCCGGAAGCTAGTAGCGGACAGGGAGGCCTAGCATGCTGTGGTCCATGGCGTCGCAAAGAGTCGGACATGACTTAGCGACTGAACAACAAGAAGAAGGATGGAAAAGCATCCATTTGTGGTGTTCTGATTTGGAATGAGGGAAGAAAAGTAGAATAATAAGACCTTCAAGGGTCAACCAAATGCATTAACTGTATCCCTTTTTCAAAATTCCAGTGGAGACAACTAATGGAACTTGTAGCTTTTTAAATAATTCAGGATTGACAGCATCATTAAACACCTTCAAAGATTCTTATCTTCTGCAGAAACTGTTATTTCAGCAAATAATTGGTTAGAAAATGGACCTTGTTTCTCATTAGCAGCATAAACATTAATTTTGGAGTCATTTTTTTCTTTACTGTTATCAATTATAAATTACCCTTGTATCTTCATTCCCCTCCTCCGTTCTATACATCAAATTGAACCATTGGATTAATCCCAACTACTCTTTGTTTTGGATAAGGCACTGGAGGCTAAGGTTTTAGCAATATTTAATCCTGCTATATATTTATTGTGGTGTATTTTAGTATGTGTTTCAGAGCATCATCCTAACCTGGAGTTAGGTTGACACAGTTAGGCCACAGTTTTGCTGGTGCAAGGGCCACCATAAAGCACATTTGGACCACTCTCAGAGTCAGGGAGGATGGTGCACATCTGTTTGTTGGCCTCTCTGACTCCAAGAGTGGTCTAAACATATGTTATGGTGTTCCTGTGTCAGCCAAACTTTGCTGCTCTAACTGTGCAGGCCTAACTCCAGGTTAGGATTGCGCCCTCATGGTAAATAACCTTTCTCTTTTTTCTCAGTTTCAGAATTTTCTTGTTTCCCATTTTTGTAATTATACTGTTAAAGCCTTTCACATTAGGCTTATAAAATGAAATTATTCATAATTGGATAATACACTAGAAAAAGAAAGAAAATGTATTCAGAGGCTTATACCACTTCTGTTTTGAAATTCTTTACCAGAGATTCTAAACTGAGAACAGTATTTTGCAGGCTCAACCCTATCCCCTGCCATCAGTGCTGTGATACATCTGCCCCCAAAGGCCTGTGCTGCCTCTTGAGGTAGTGGTGGGGGGACCCAAAGGCAAGTGGGAGGTAATCAAAGTACGTCTTTAAGCCCTGAAGCCACCCATGGGTCTTCTTGGTCACATGCTACCTATTTTGGTGGTGCATGCTTGAGGAGGGAAAAGGAGTGGTGAGGTTTTCCAAAGTGGGGATAAGATCTAGTGTGCACCATTCTCCTTTCTGCCCAGAAACAACCCTGCTACTCCTGCCTTAACTGGTACAGGTGAACATCGTCTTCACTGCCAGCAAGCATGTGCAGCTGCCAGTGACTATACTTGTGGCCTTGTTGCGCTTGCTGGCAGTGTTGGTGAGCACAACGTCTTGTGATGTGTGCTCGATTGAGGAAGTGTGTTCCACTAGCTGCCCTATCCCTTAGGATTGAGCTGTGGGTTTTTTTTTTCTTGAGCTAGTGCCCAGTTTCCCTCCCCCACCCAGTTCCTCCTCCCCCATGCTCCACAGACCTTACCACTGGCTGGTGCCACTGGAGTGCAGGCCAGCTATACTGTCCATGCTCAGGTGCAGTGCCAACTGACCATGCCCCAGTGTGGACACTCCCTCCTCTCTGGGTACTGTCAATATGCTTTACAGCACATTTACGACCCCCAGAGCCAGTGGTACTCGTGTACCACTGGCGTTAAGGCCCATAGGATTGGGCCCTTATTTAGTACTGTTCGAGCAGAAGACTATTTCCTTTAAATAGTCTGTGCCGATATGCACATTCATTAGATGAAGCACATGCTGGTGCCATAATGGCTCTGATCAGTGGTTTTTGGGGGGGCATTGTCCAAATGGTGCATTTGAATGGAAGGCAACAGAAGTGTTTTATGGTACTATTGCTTGTGTGAGAGTTCACTAGTTTAGAGCAGTCAGCAGTAATATATATTTGTGCAATTACTTTTTAATTTGTTTTCCTATATGCAGCACTGAACTATTACTACAGGGATCGTTCTGGACTAATTAATTAGCAAAGACATTCTTGGTTATTAGTAGCTGCTGTTTTTAGGATATTTCCTAGGTGGCTGGAATATAAAGAGTAATCTCCATACCGAAGAGTATGTTAAAGTCGTTTCTCAAGGTTGTTGCCTATTCTGGAGTTATGAGTTGGCTTGAGTCTTAATTTCTTCTTTATGACGATAGAAATTTACTTCATGCCTCTGTGAGATTCATAGATATCAACCTCAGGATTGTTGAGAAGAGTTGGGCATCATCTCAAAACTTTAGCTCATGGAAAGCATGGAAAGCATTGGGCAGCTTCTGTTTTCTCAAATAAATTTGTCTACCTCTCTAGCGGAAACTATTCAGGGGACCAGAATTATTTGATCATCTCGGAGACATGCTGTGTGAATGTGGAAAAGGACAAACCATCTCAATATGTTACAGTGCACACAGTGGTCCTCTACATGTACAATGGAAGGTTTGTGTTGGCAAGGTGGAACGCTGTTGAAGTGGCCCAGTATTGGGAGAATCATATCTAGTTTTAATCTTTTATTTTATCCTAAAAATACATTTTGATATATGTATAAAATTATATTAATGTAGGTGCTTCTGATACGAAGAAAGAAAGATCTCAGAGATGGGTCAAGCTCTACTTTATTCATTATTATGTTTTTGGGCTATTTTGTCTCCCAGCTCTCAAAATAAAAACAGACTTTTTTTTAAGCTAGTACAAAACAAAGATTATGTTGCATGTAGCATTAACATTGGAAAATGCAAGAGGCCGATCAGGGTTGGGTGGAAGAGTCAGGTGTGGAGAACAAAGGAAGAAGACCAGCCCAAAAAGCAAGCTAAGTGTCTGCAACAGAGCTAGAAAAATGTAGAAGGGAAAGCATTTTAGATGAGATTTCAGTCGCAATCCTAACCTGGAGTTAAGCCGGCACAAATAGGCCAGCAAAGTTTGGCTGGCACAAGGGCTACCATAAAGAACGTTTGGACTACTCTTGGAGTCAGGGAGGATGGTGCACGTCTGTGTGCTGGCCTCTCTGACTTCGAGAGTCGTCCAAACATACTTTACAATGTCCTTTGTGCCAGCCAAACTTTGCTGGTCTAACTGTGCTGGCTTAACTTCAGGTTAGGATTGCTCTCTGAATTGCTTAGATAAAGCCCTAGCTCACACACAAAGCCCTCTATAGTCTTTTCTGTTCCGCAAGATCCAACCAGTAGTCCAGAGCATGAGAACTTCTTATTGTTGTGAGTTCCAGGCTGCTGTGTGGCAGCTACTCACAGAACCCCAATGCACACAATTCCAGTCCAGCAGTTCTCTACAAATAGTAATTACTAACTACTAGCTGAAATGAAAAGGGTCTTTGAGTCTCTTTTCACAAAAAGCTTGACAAGGATGTAAGAGTTTCTTACCACCTCTGGCAAGGTATTCCATAGCTAGGAGCAATGGTGATGAAGATGCTGTTCCTAGCTACTGCCAAACTAATCTGTGGGTTGAAAGGGAGGCAGCTTCCTGTAAATGGCATCATCAGTTATGAAGTGGTAGGGGCTTCACAGGTGCAAGTGAGTGTGCTCAGAGAGAAGGCTGAGGCTTTCTGATAGATTCCCCTGAGGCACAGCTTGGCTGTGGTTATTTGCCTTTCCAGGAGGTAGAAATACAATAACATCTATATGAAATAACACATGGTGGCTTATTGCTGCTTTTCCTTGCAAGCAAAACAATGATCAAAATGGTTTGTTAGGTCTGCTGGAGGCCAAATGAAGCAGTTTTGGAGACTGGAAGCTGGGCCAGTGGGCTGTTGATTAGCCATCCCTGATGGAACTAAGGCCAGGGTTATTAATTTTGGTGGGTCCTGCTGATAGCTCTAAGAGAAATACGGTAATCCTTTAACAACCCAAGAAACACTTGTCTCCTTGATGGACCCACATTTCAGCGACTCATCTTCATAAGAAAAGCCTTGCTGGATCAGGCCAATGGCCCATCTAGTCCATCTATCTCACAGTGGTCCACCAGATGCCCCATGGAGCACAGAAGACAACCAGATACTTGTATCCTGCTGCCACTCCCCTGCATTTGGCATCCTAAGGTAGCCTATTACCCTTGCACCACCCCCAAGGAAGACACCAGACTGAGGTTGGGTTTTAACTTTATTGAACACAACTGTAAATCATAAAACCTACTAAACACCTTTGTGTCATTAACTGCTAGCATAAGACTGACTGAGGGAGAATGTGAGTGTAGATAACAGCCATGTGCAAGGCTCAAGAAACCACATCCTATGTAAGCATGTTGTCTGCTTAGGGCCATGCTTAAAAGACTGTTGGTCTGTGCACTGGCCAAATGTGTAGAGTCCAGATGTTAGCATGGCATCAGGCAGTCTGAGGCTTGATTTGCAATTGCCTGTGGAAGCTTGGAAGGCTAGATCTGTGCACTATGAAGGGAAATATCTGGAGAAATGGAGGGTTCTATGGGTTCCTCTCAAAGAATAACACTTGTACAAACCCCATTTGGAAAAAAAAATATGTTTATGGTCACCCTGCCTATGGGGACCACCTTGAATCTATGAGAAAAGGCTGTATATAAATGCTGCAGTAATAACCATAGTGATGTTCTGTTAAGATAATGCAATAAGAACAGTACAACTGGGGAAAAAAGGGATATTTCTTCTCTGAGCGATGGGAGCACATACAGTATATTAGATTAGGGTCGTTGTTCTTCCTCCTTTTATGTACTTGACCATTTGCCATTTCAGAGAGGTTTTCTTTTTCCACCTACAGAAGAAACCAGAGTCCGGACCTCCATTTGAATCTTATTTTGTCAGTTGACATATGAGTTGTTGACAATTCATATAATTCAGCAACTGTGTTACAATGCCTGCTGCCTGTGCCCATGGACACATGCATGATTTGCTAACATGTGCCTAGGTGCGCAAGAAGAACTGCAGCCGCACTTCATATATTGCCACTGTGTTTCTTCTTGCATGTATAAATAAAACAGGTTTGGTTTGGCAACATTGCTGCAGTGCAGACAGCTAGTGAGGTTCCCAATTCCCAGAACGGTTGCTTGTCTTACAGAACTTCAGCTTGTGTGCTTCTTGACTTGATTTTTGTGCAATGACATACGATGCGCTTTCAAGCTGATTTCCTGTCTTCTTGCTGTCTGCTTTTGTGGAAGAAGGTAATGCTATGTCAGTGGGGATTACACTGAAGTTCCCAGTATAAACATTTAAGGGAAAGGAAGAGGCGGTTTTTGGTCCCATAAGCCTGATCTTCTAAGGAGATGAGTTAGCTTGTCAGTAGAGCAAGGTCAGTGCATGTTGACAGTCAAGCACTACCATTGTCCTCTAGCCTGCTAGATCTGGGAGTGCTAATGGGCCTGCTCTCCTCTGCCCAACTTGCATTGGCTCAAAAATGATCTGAGCATCCTTCTGCCCCATAATTTGGGTCAGCGTTATTCAGACTTTGGGTTGGGACCCGCTTGGTGGGTCACAACCTGATGTCAGGTGGGTCATGGAAAACCTGGTAGCAGCCATCTTGGAAGCTGCAGACCTTCCTCTTGCTATATTCCTTTTGTGAGTGAACAGTTTGAATGTTCAAGTGGATTTTTTTATTTTGTTTTTAGTTCAGTACTTTTATCCACACCCCGCCCCCAAAGAAGACACAGACAAGGTTCCATATGGTATAAAGGGCCATTTTATTAACTGTTTTTGCAAACAAATCAGCAGCAGGGTAACTAAAATCATGCGAGCATAATTTGGGGGAAACGGTGCTGCCCGTCTACCTCCACCAGTTCCTTTGGGTATACCACCGGACTCCAGATGTGCCCAGGTCAGAGACCTGCCACACCCTTCCTAGTCACCCCAAAGGGTTGGGGCGGCTGGGTTGCCAAGCTGGCTGGGCAAACCCAGCATGGTCTTGGAACATCCCAAGGGAAAGGGGTGCCCCCGTCTCACCCAGCTGGTCAAGCCAGCATGAGCCTAAGGCCACCCCATGATGGACACCGGCATCTAAATCTTAACCTGGCCCCCACAATAACTTCCTAAAGTGACCAAGGGCTATTCTAGTTAATGCACACCACACACCTGCTAACACCAGTCTGGGGTAGGCAAAAAAAACACCTTCCTGCTGGCCAATATGGGTGGTGGTAAAAAATTCCTACCCAGCCCTGTGAAAGCGACTTGTTAGCCCCAGTCTGCATAGGGTGGGAGGGCGGGTGATCATCTCCGCCGCCCAAACTGAGCGGGCTTTGCCTCATGGCAGGGCAGTGCTGTTACAGCCCACCCACCAGCCAATCAGCTGGCAGGATCCTTGCCCGCGCCTGGAGGGGGGAGGGACAAATGCCGCAGTGCGCTATACGCGCACCAAGGACCTTACATAATATTTCGACCTAATCCTGCTCTCAGAGATGTTTCATTGCTGTGCAATTGTTGCCGTCCAAGAAAGCCAGTTTGCATTGCAGGAGTGTCATTTGATTACGTTACAATGATGGCACTTCCTGCTTGATGATGTCACTTCTGGCTGTGACATCGCTTCCAGGTTAATGGCCTCATTTCTGGTGGGTCCCAATATGAGTGCCATTCTAAAAAGTGGTGCCTGGTCTAAAAAGCTGAGAACCCCCGATTTGGGTCATCTCTCTGAGCTAATTGGAGGAGACTTTGAAAAATGACCCTGCTAGGATTTCTTTTGATTTACAGCACCGCTAAGTATACCCTCTTCTCCCCTGCCTCTCTCAGCCCATTGCTTGCCAGTCTGGATGAGAGCAGCAGTTGTGGTGGGTGAAAGTTGTTTGTTTGTTTTTACTCCCTTCCATTATACCCCATTGCAATCTCCAGGAAGAAAGGCTTTTGGCATCTGGAGACTTTCTAGGACTACAATCATGTTTTTCCTGTTGTCCTATAGTGCAGCATTCCAAAGTTCAGGGGGTCAGGGACGGACCAGGAAAACATTTTCCTGTGCTGCTTTCGAAGCACATCAGAACTGGGGAAGTGTTAAAATTCTGTACCATACCTTTGACATTGCTGCTGCTGCTCTTTCCGTTGTCTTCTGCACCGTTGACCTCTGTGGTTTTGAAGTTAATGTCACCTTAGCTTTGCACCTGGTTGGCAGCTGAAAGCTCACCTCTCAACACTGTATGTAAGGTCATACAAAGAATTCCTGTTGATTTTTGGTACCTAGCTTGCTAAATTTGGGACCCTTAACTTCCCAGGCAGCTTTTGGGGGAGAAACTTGATGGGATTCTTCTTCTGTGGAATTCTCTTCTCCCTCCAATTTGAAAGAGGATGGCAGTTAAATGTAATCTGTATATAGAAAGAAGAGTGTAGGTTTGTGTGTATGTGTGTATGTATGTATGTTTCACATAGGCTCCTCAACGCCTTGAGCGATCGGCACGAAACTCGGCACGCATACACCTTGCGGCCTGGCGACAAACACTGCGGGGGTTGGGCCCCCCTAGCGCCCTCGGGGGTGGGGGTACGCGGGGGTCCCCATGTGAAAACGGTCAAAAACAGCCAAAATCGGCGTCAAATCCACAGTTTCTGGGGTCGCCGAGATGAGCGGCGCCGCTCCCGATGCTGTTGGAGTCTGGGTTTGGCCCCCCCTCGACGTGGGGGGCCAGAAGGGGTGCGAAACACAGCATCCGCCATGCCCTGCTGGAACACCTGGACCAATTGGCGCCAGACTCGGCATGCCGAAGCCTAGCGGCCTGGCCACAAACACTGCGGGGGTCGGGCCCCCCTAGCACCCCCAGGGGTGGGGGTACGTGGGTGTCCCCACATGAAAACGGTCAAAAACGGCCAATATCGGCGTCAAATCCATAGTTTCCGGGGTCGCCGGGATGAACGGCGATGCTCCCGATGCCGTTGGAGTCTGGGTTTGCCCCCCCTTGGCGTGGGGTGCAAGAAGGGGTGTGAAACAAAACGGCCGCCATGCCCTGCTGGAACGCCTGGACCAGGGGTAGGCAACCTTAAACACTCCAAGAGCCATTTGGACCCGTTTTCTGGAGAAAAGAAAACCGCGGGAGCCACAAAACCCTTTTGACATCTAAAATGAAGATAATACTGCATATATAGTTTTTTTTTTACCTTTATGCTATGTATAAAAAAACTATAGGGAGTGGCAAGAGGATGCAAGTATCTTGTTGTCTCATGCCTCCCTGGGACACCTGGTGGGCTGCTGTGAGATACAGGAAGCTGGACTAGATGGGCCTTTGGCCTGATCCAGCAGGGCTCTTCTTATGTTCTTATGAGCGATCACGGCTGAAAATCGGGTCTCGACATTTGTCATTCACTGTCTCCAGCTTTCTTTCTCTCCCACCCCCAACCCTGCTGCCAGTCCTCCACAGCCTTCCAATCACGCGTAAAAAAACGAACGGCAGAACAAAAACCAGCCACCACGCTGCACCTTGCAGGGCAACGTGGCAGATCGCCTGTTTGCAAAGAGCACATGCGACAAGCAACAGCAGGATGGGCGGGCAGGGCAGACCCCAGAGCTGAGCGAGCAGCTGCCCGTGCCACTGCTGCCACTATGGGGTGTGTTGTTTTTTTCAAAACGGTGGAGGATTTTTTATTTTTAGGTTTGCAAAAGGGGGATTCCAGGCTTGTGCACAGGAACTTTTGCAACTTGCACGCCATCGATGCAAACAATCCCTCCACGTTGCAGAAAGAGGGACCGGGCAAAAGATCCTGGAAAACGGGCGGGGGACACACATACACAACTGCGAGACCCGGCGCTTTCCGTGCTTGTAAGCGGGAGCTGCCCCAATGCATGCAAAACCAGGGGCAACTTTGCAACCCAACCGAGAGCAAGCCAGAAAGTTTTCCCCACTGGCTCTCTGCTGCACGCCGCCACCCCCCACCACGCTCCATCCCAGCTCTGTGTGCGAAGTAATGCAAACACATGGAACATTCAACACAAAAAGCCACGCACCCTTCCAGCCGGCAGATCAGCTCTGGATCTTCGTGGGTTGACTTCTGCACAAGGCTATCCACGGACCGAGCGGGAGCCCAGTCGCCGCCACCATGCTCTCCCCGCTTCCCGGAGCAGCGTGCAGCGCGGGACTGGTGCCGAGCGGAGAGGCGCTCTCGGTAGCAGCTCCCGGCTCGGGGGGCTTGGAAGGAAGGGGAGAAAAGGGGGCGATTCCCAACCTGCAGCCCTGAGCACAGTGCAGCCTACCAGGAGGGAGAGCAAGCCCGCGGTCGCAGCCAATGCTGGGCGCGTCCTTTGCTACTTTCACCTGGACTCTGGAGCCGCAGCAGACGGCTAAAAGAGCCACATGCGGCTCCAAAACCATAGGTTGCTGACCCCAGGCCTGGACCGATCAACACAAAACTTGGCACGCATACACCTTGCGGTCTGACGACAAACACTGCAGGGGTCAGACCCCCCTAGTGCCCCCGGGGGTGGGGGTACACGGGGGTCCCCACGTGAAAATGGTCAAAAATGGCCAAAATCGGCGTTGAATCCAGTTTCCAGGGTTGTCGGGACGAGTGGCGATGCTCCCGACACCGTCGGAGTCCGGTTCACCCCCCTCAGCATGGGATGCGAGAAGGGGTGCAAGACACAACGTCCGCCATGCCCTGCTGGAACGCCTGGAGCGACGCGCACCAAACTCGGCATGCGCGTGCCTTGCGGCCTGGCAACAGACACTCCGGGGGTCAGGCCACTCTAGCGCCCCCGGGGGTGGGGGTGCATAGGGGGCCTGAAGTGAAGACAGCCGAAAACGGGCGAAATTGGCATCAAGTCCATAGTTTCCGGAGTCGCCGAGGCGCCCGGTGACGCTCCCGACGCAGTTGGAGTCCGGGTTTGGCCCCCGTCGGCATGGGGGGGGCAAGAAGGGGTGCAAAACTCATAAACTGTGGAAGATCATTTTGTTACCAGGGCAACGCCGGGTAACAAAAAGCTAGTACTAACAATAAATGGAAGGGCTATAAATTGATTAAAAAAAATCAGTGGACTTGGCTGGTTTAAGAGATGTGAACCATTGAGTGATGGTTCCAATCTGATTTCTTCCTCAAACTCCCTTTTAATTGTTTGGGCTTTGCAAGCGCTGGAAGTTATTTGCCAGACATAAATGGGAAAGGAGGCTGGCTACAGGATTGCTGGAGTTCGCACTTTTAAAACTTAGTCTTTTAATTTATTAGTGACCTAGAAACGATGCAAAGATCCCTTAACAGGGAAAAAAGAAAAGTACGCTAAGTTTCAGACTTTGCTTGAATAGTGGCCTGCATGCCATGTCAAGTCTACAGTACTTGAAATGCCTCCAGTTTTAGTTGCTAATCACCTTGGGACCACACTGGCATTTTGACTCACTTTCTTCTGCGCATTAATAATGTAGCACTTGCTTTGTGAATTCTTATTTCACTCACACTCTTGACAAACCAGCAAAATGCATCATCATTATTCTCCCTCTCCCTCTCCCTCTCTCCCTCTCTCTCTTTGTACCAATGGAGAACTGACATTGCAAGTGACATGCCAAAGCCAACCAGAGAATTAATATTGGGATCTCATTTGAACTGCAGTTGCTAATGATCAAGAACAGCATTTGGTGGACAGTAGCTTGGTGACCAGGCATATGCTTTGCAAGATACACAAATGATTAATCCCGGTTATAAGGATCTGAAAGTAGCAGGACTGGAGAAAATTTCTGCTGTACATCCTGTGCAGCTGCTCCCTGCCCAAAGAGATTCTCAGGCCGTATTCTATGTTCTTGCTTCTGCTAATTTTGGTGGGGCTGATTTTTTTGGTGCAGCTTCTGATAAGGGCACTTAGCTGCCAGAGTGGTTTATTGTGAATTTGGACCAGGAGTTTTGGGTTCTGTCCCCTGTGGAGTGGGCAAATCTCCACTTTTCATCTTCTTCTCTCACAGGATGTTGTGATCATAAATGTGTGTCGGTACATACATTTGTGTACGTTTCTAGAAAGCGCGGGTACATATGTGATTGACGGCGCAATCCAGGCATGCCCTTAGCGTCGTCGCTAGTGCTAGTACGAGTAGCGGTGGCCTGACAGAGCCAATGGTGAGTCTCCCTTGTGCCAACCACAGCCACTCGGCATGAGGGAGGCTCTGTCCCGTTCTGGAATGGGGATTGGCAAGGGAGAGGGAGATTGTCAGTGGGGGAGGGTGAGCTCCGGATTCGGTCATAAAGCCAAATCCTAAGCCCATCCAGGAGGCTGCACAGCCTCGATTCGGGCTGTGTGGACTCCTCGGCTCTGCACCTGCTGTTTAGCAGAAGATTTAGAAGATTTCTGCTGTGGGCAGAAGATTTAGCCGAGAGGGTTAATGCCTCCGTTTGCCCGAAGATAACGGCTGAAGATCCGAAGGTCGTGAGCTCGAGACTACCAGAAGTCTTTGTGAGCAGCAGACCTTGCAAACTGCGGCTGATTAAAAGCTGAGTTCCAGCTGCCTCATGGGAGGAGGAGTGTGCTGAAGTCAGCTGGTCTCTGGTGGGAGCAGGGAAGCCGCTTATCAGCCAGCAGACGACAGACGGGTGGCTAAGAAAGAAGGCTAAATCCAGAAAGAAAGATCTGTATGAGTGTTGTTCTTGAAAGATAGAACATTTCTGTAAATTGTAAAAACCTTCGGGTTTGTGAATAAAAGTCTGCCTATGTAAACCGCCTTGAGTTACAGTCATTAGAGAAATCTAGTGATCTTAAGAAAGGCGGTATATAAATACAAGTATTATTATCATCATCATCATCATCATCATCAGGCACAGATCCGAAGAGTGCATAGGGGAGGCTGGAGCCTATGGTAAGGGTCCAGCCTCCCTGACCCAGCGTTGGATATGGCGCTGGCCGGCCGGTCTTGCCATTTGGCGCTGGGTAGGATTGAGTCCTGACAAATCTTAAGAGGTTATTTATTTGCAAGGTTTCTACTCTACCATTCTGTAGGCAACAAGAGCTTCTGAGGGTAGAGTTACACATGTATGCCAATGTATAGGCTTGACCCAGAATTAATTTAGAGTGTAGTCCTAAGCTGGTGCTAGGCCAGCACAGGTAGGCCAGCAAAGTTTGGCTGGCACAAGGGCCACTATAAGGCACATTTGGACCACTCTTTGAGTCAGGGAGGATGTCGCATGTCTGTACCCTGGCCTCTCTAACTCTGAGAGTGGTCCAAACATATTTTATGGTGTCCCTTGTGCAGGCCAAACTTTGCTGGCTTAACTGTGCTGGCCTAACTCCAGGTTAGGATTGCACTCTTAATGATTTTTACAAATAACGCCATGTGTCCCCCTTGTGATATGACTTGCAACTGTGATGGTGAGGCTGGAGGAACTTGAGTACTTAGCCTCCACTGTGGTTTCTAAGCTAATCACGTGCTCCAATTTGTCCCATTTATAGTTTATTTTTAAAACTTCAGGAAGTAGATGCCTCAAATGACCTCTGAGGTGAGAGGAAATTCCAAAATACATGGGAAGAAGGCAAAAAGGGGAAAATGGCAGGGGAGGGTTCACCACAAAATATGTTGACTGTGTTTGTTTCCATATTTCTGCATGACAAAGCTGTGGATGCCTGCTGAGAGAATGGAAGTCTTTATGTAATAGATGTGTTTTTAATAGATTCTTATGCAAATATTGCATGGGAATTAGATTAGAAGCAGGACTGAGGCAAACACTAAGCATCAGTTTATCATTCTGAAAATATCTGCATTCTCTGAAACAGAGACGATAGGCAATAACCTTCTATTGCTTCCTCCACTCTCCATACATTTGCATTATGCTCTAATATTTTCTGTGTAACTGCTGGTGGGGGGTTCTGAGAACTCTTCCATCTATTATCCCAGTGATACACCATTGTTTTGATACTCCATTTGTTTTTGTTACGAAAACCTGTCACTCCTTTAGGGCCCAATCCAGAACTGCCCGACCACCCAGGAATGCAGCAATTGCCAGGCAGCTGCTGCTGCATCCACAGCCAGGAAGCCCCAAGAAGCTCCATTGGGAAAGGGGACATTCGTCCACTTTTCCCCACTGTAAGGATGCAGGGCAAGCAATGGGTCTATTCACTCCTGCGCTGGCTTTTTAACAAGTGTAGAAACGAGGGCCTCAGAGTAAAGCTGCGTGGCCTTATTTGGTCGGGAATCCCCGGCAAGAGTCACTGCCCATCCTGCCCCCTGCTCCACCCTCCCCCTCCCCAGAACACCCTCCCACCCAGAAAGGCTGCATTGCTGGTGAGCAGGGCTCCCTTCGGGGGGGCCCTTGGCCACTGTCACCATGTCGCCACCCCAGCACTGGCGTTGGAGGCCCTTTACAGCACCTTGTGCGACGTTTGCCGTGTAAGTATGAGTATACTGCCTGCGATAAGGCCCATTGGATTGGGCCCTCAGAAGTCTCATTTAAGGCTGCCATTTGTTTAAGGCTGTCTTCGCAGTAATGTGTTTTTCCCCCTTCCTACCACTGAAAAAGGAGTTCCAGACTTTCTTTTGATATCCATATCTAGTGGCAGCTATTTTGTCCCCCAACAATATCCTGAATGTTGCACTGTTTCAGGGCATTGTAGAGGAAAAAATAGCTACTGCCACAAAAACATAGTGGTCCCCAATGGTTGTAGTCACTTTTTTCCCCGCACAGTGACTTGGAATGATGCAATGTCTGGGACATTTCTAAGAAAAAATGGTTTTTACCAGAGGTGTTGGCCAAAGGAATTCTGCCATTCCTTTTCCACAGTAAACTTTTAAAAAAAAAAAAAAAAAAAAACTGCTCCTGCTGCAATTACTGGCAAGTCCTCTGGTTAAAAGAAATAAATGAACCAGTTCCCAAATAGCTTTGTAGTATATGCTGTACAAGCTTTCCCCCCCCATTTGTGTTGTAAGTCAGTGAAAAATGGTTGAAATTGGACCAATTTTTCATTCATATTGCAATGAATGTATGCCACTGCAAAAATGCATATTCAGTATGCGCTGCTGCTAAAAAAATGTAAAGAGCGGGTGGTGCTAAAGCAAAGGAGACTATTTGGATACCACTTAGGGTTGTCTTTGGAGCATGTTTCATTGCATCCTGCTGCGAAGGCATGGTATTTCCACTATGAGAATTCCACTATGGAACCATGGTTGCATATCCTGTTTGATTTGGTTGCTGATTCTAAATGCCATGTTCCTTTATCATGTGCTCCACATTTTTAAGGCATGCACCACACATAAGAAGAACGTGCTTTGTCACTGCCCATGTGATTCCAATATCATAGTTCATCTTCCTGTGGATCAGCTGCTTCCTCTAGTCTGTCATTGCTGGTCTCCAGATCTAATTGTTTCTCTTGTAGAATGAGACACAGGGTGCAATCCTTACCTGAAGTTAAGCCGGCACAGTTAGGCCAGTAAAGTTTGGCTGGCACAAGGGACATTGTAAAGTATGTTTGGACCACTCTCGAAGTCAGAGAGGCCAGCACATAGACATGCACCATCCTCCCTTACTCCGAGAGTGGTCCAAAAGTTCTGGCCCTTGTGCCAGCCAAACTTTGCTGGCCTAACTGTAAGTAACTCCAGGTTAGGATTGCGCTCACAATGTGTGTTTACATGCATATGCATAGTGTTCCATGTGTGCAAAGAGTGAGGTGGTATATTATTAATAAGAATATTTATATACCGCTTTTTAACAATAAAAAAAAATTCACAACGCAGTTTACTTGCAAAATCAAACAACTGAATTGCTCACTATCTGCAAAGGGCTCACAATCTAAAAAGATGCAGAAAAGATACCAGCAAACAGCTACTAGAAAAGGTCTGTTCTAGAATGAAGAGGGACAGTTACTCTCTCCATGCTAAATATAAGATGAGCATCACTTGAAAAAGTGCCTCTTTGCCAGGGGTATATATGGGTATACTTATATCAGATTATCCTCTCTGCATTATGGTTCCATTTTTTTCTCTTACGTTGATCAGCCCGAGCAATTTGTACTGTAGTGAGGATTAACGTGGCTACTGCCCCGTTCCTTTCAGAGTTCCTTGAAAGAGGGGCCAGGTGTACCTTTTAACTGTTATTTCATTAGGCAATAATTGATCAACTATCACTTCTTTAGTCACTTCGACATATTTGAAGCTCAAGAGACCTCTGCTGGTTTACTCAAGAATAAGAGGAGGGAACGATTCTTTCCTATTTCATTGCTGTCCAGTTCCTTGATTTCCATTTAAGCTAGTGCAGAAGTGTCTGTCGCTGGCAGTCTGTGTTGCTGCTGTCGTGGCTTAAACAGCAGCTGAGACACTTTTCTAGAAACCATTTATGTCCCCGAAGGCATAGCTGCTTACAATGAAGCTGGCAGCAGGAACAGCTCATGTGCACACTACTCCTAGATTAAGCCAGCTGTGCACAAGATTTGAATTGCTTTTGTTTGTTTGTTTGGTTCTTGGGTAAGCTGTGTTGTCTTCCACATGCAATATTCTCCTGTTATTCTTTATGAGACGTTTCTTCAAATGAAAAAAAGATGCTGCGTGTCATTGCAAGATGGTGCCATTTCTCTGCTGCCTGATGGGTCAGTCCTAAGGATCGCCATTACAAACGTCAAGTGGAGGGGCAAGTAATCAAACAGTCATCTTGTAATTTGGGTTGCCTTGCAAATTACTGAGGTAACCCATTTACTCAAAGGGTCTTGCTTCACCAAGGGCATGCATAAGTATATATGTAATATATGCACAGCATTTTTCCCCTCTGAAAATGATTGTGAGAATCTGGGATCAAGTCTTGCTGTGCCATGTAGCAGCTTAAACAGCTTCTTCTCCTAGGATAGGGATCTCGCTTTAGGGGGACACAATCACAGGGGTGCCCTAGGATGTCCCTGGTGGCTCTTCCTACCTGTTCCCCAGGGCACCACCATCTTGGATCTTGCAACATTTTGTGAGATCCAAGATGGCCGTACCCAAATCTTTCAGCTGAGGAGACTTTGGGAACGTTTGGGAACCGCTGTCCTAAGGTATTGTGCAAGCAACACATTTTTAGGCTGGAAAGTGAACCCCTTTGATGGGAAGGGGGAATGCAATTCATCCCACCTTCCATTTATTATAATTTTAGCCATTTTAGGGCACAGTCCTAATCTGGAGTTAGGCCAGCAAAGTTTGGCCGACACATGGGACACCGTAAAGTACTGTATGTTTGGACCACTCTTGGAGTCAGAGAGGCCAATACACAGATGTGTGCCATCCTCCCTGACTCAGAGACTGGTCCAAATGTGCTTTACGGTGGCCCTTGAGCTGGCCAAACTTTGCTGGCCTAACTGTGCCTGCCTAATTCCAGGTTAGGATTGAGCCCTCGGTCTAATATAACCTTCTAAAATAGCCCCTAATGGGAGCTGGTATAAAAAGTAGGAGAGGCAGGCCCCTCCCCATAATTAGGTGACGCTTATGATAATAAGAACTTGCCTCTTGATCTGAGCAGCAGAAGCATGAAGTACTTCTGAAGAACTCTTTAGAAGTAGCCAGTTTTGTTTTTTTCATTCTCAAAGAGGGAAATGCTTCTTATCTACTCACAATTCATGTTTCCTTATTGTCTTGCTCTAACTGTACAGTATAATAGACATTTTAGGGATCTTATGGTTCTTTGTGTGCTCCCCGATTCCTATGTTCTCCTCTCTTCAATACTGTTTATAATAATAATTGCTTAACCTCCATCAGTGACTTCCGGCCTTCTATCCAAGGCTGATCCTGAACTTCAAGAAGGGCAACAGCTTAACCTCCAGGCCAAACCTCCTGCCCTAATTACTGTCCTGTTACTAATGTGGACATGTGTTTTTATAATGTAGAGAAAAGGGATGGACATGAAGAGTCTGAAAACAGTGGCAAAGTGCACATGTAGAGTGTACTCTATACAATTTGGAAGTCTAAAAGTTGAACATTAGTGGATTCCCAATTTGGAAATGCCAACTAATTTTGACTCCAGAGTCTGGGGAGAATCTCAGAACAGGAGAACCTTGGAAGCATCCTTTAAAAATGTACACAATTTCTGGTTCCTGCCTCCTCTGGTTCCTTTTAATGAAGTCAGGAAAGAAGCAGACTTTTTGAGAAATTCTTAAAGGGCCATTTTAAGGCCAAAGAAGACATGCACACAAGTGTGTGCACAAGAGGTTTGTTTTCCAACTGGAAGCACCTTTTTCTTTCCACGCTAGCTGCACCAGTCAGCATCAGGATACACATACTTGCACTTCCTTGTGCTGATTTCAGGGTCAGCTCTGTGTTGGAGCATGTCCTGGCTAAAGTGTCCTCCGACAACCCCAACCTAAGTGAGAAGCCCCTGGGGAATTTACTGAGGGCTGGGAGTTGTGATTGGTGACATTAATGGATGACACAGCACATTATATTCATTTCTTGTAGCCAGTCATGTCATGTAGCAGGTACACGGGGGTACGCGAGTACCCGTTCCTAGGATTAGGGCTGGCCCTGCCCATTCGCCCGCCCACTTGTCGACTCCATCGGCGCTCCGCTCCGCCCCCCTGCAACATTTGAATTGCCTGCACGTTTGAGTTGCCTACACATTCTCAGAGCCAGGCAGGCAGGCAGGCAGCGGAGCGAGGGAGACTGACGGCAGCAGCAGCATGGGCAGGTACGCTGCCTGGGCTCCCTCCCGAGGAGGCGTGGCGGTTCCTGGGGGCGGTTCCTGGATTCCGGCTATGACCTCACTTCCGGTGGCCAGGCCCCGACACAAGTGCCAATCAAAAGTGAGTACCTGTTGCTAAATCATTTAGATGCCATTACTGCCTGTAGCCATGCTCCAGGCAGTATGGGAAATTACACTAATTTCAGAGCTTCATCTGGCAGTGACTCGGAAGAGGGTATTTTCTGTAGTGCCCCCCATATTGAACTTCCTGCTATGTGAAGTGCAACTATTGTCCACCCTGCCAGTCTTCCTGTTGCAAAAAACTCTGCAGTTGCAGCAAAGCCTCCAATTTATTGTAAATTGGTTTTTGTTTCATATTATAGTTTGTTTTATTCTTCCCATGTCTTCTGTTCTCCAGCATTTGCTGGTTTTTCTTTTTCTATGATTGTTTTAAATTTGATTATTTTAAGTTACCTTGCCTCTCCTGTGGGGCAAGGGAAAGGTGTGTTATTCATTTTTAAATAATGTAACAAAAGTTACAGAAGAAAAATATTTTCTTTTTAATGTCCAGCAACCATGCTTTGCAAAGCGATTGAGTGGAACTTCGTTGCAATCCGATAACAATATTTCTTCAAAAGAAGCAACGCTTGTTTTGTTTGCAGGCTTCAGGCAGTCTGACTAGTTGAGGCCAATGGCTTTAATCTTAGCTATATATATATATATATATATTTAAATTTTGTAGTTTATTCTATTTTCATTCTCCTTTTATTCTTTTACTAGCTTGATTTCAATTGGAAATAATGGGCCTTAACTGGGGATGGGAAGGAAAAAAGACATTGTGTAAAACTAGATAGGTTTGTCAAAAATAGACTTTAAATTCCAATTTGTGGTGATGAAAGGCAAAGATTTATTAAGCATTTGCAGAAGTTGGTGACAAGAAAAAATAACAAGCCACACTTTTAATCATAAAGTTTAACAATTTATAACAGTTAGGGGTGTCTCCCCATTTTGCACTTGGCTGATGCTTTAACCAATCGACAGCTTCTAAACAAAACATTTTAGACTCCCTTTTCATATCTCCTTAATATGTTGCCTCCTCCCCCCTTACATATCTTCACATGCAATGTATGTTCCTGCAAATGAAGGCTCAATGAGTTGGAAAGTTTAACAATTTATAAAGTTTCACATAGAAGTGTGTGGTAATATTCATGAAAGCTATTTGCACATGCTCAGTTTGCTCTTTTCAAGGCTAGCTACAAAATGTTGCCTTGTTATCTTGTTATGAGGAGTACGTTTCACTTACCTTTGCCAAACATTTGGTTATCAGCATTGGTTTTTGAGTTCTTTACAAGCTTCTATTGTTAAATGTTTTATAAGTTACTATATATTTATTTATTATAGTTGCATTTTATTAGCAAAGCTGTCAATAACGATTCTAAGCAAAAAAAGTATTGCTTTAATTTAGGCATTTAGCCAATTCTGTACCTTAAGCTTTGCTTGTTGCAGCTTTGAACTTCTTCTGATGATGAAGCAGCCGTGGCTTGCCTATTAATGGCTTTAAACTGAAGCTTGATATTTAACATTATTAATACACTTTTTATGTTAATAATAACAAACCATTTTTCTGACAGTTGCTAGATAGATGCTGGGTTTGGAAGTGAATATTGGAAGATCTAAGGGTTCAATCCTAACCTTGAGGTAGGCCGGCACAGTTAAGTCAGCAAAGTTTGGCTGGTACAAGGGGCACTGTAAAGTACATTTGGACCACTCTCAGAGTCAGAGAGGCCAGCACACAGACATGCACCATCCTCCCTGACTCCGAGAGTGGTCCAAATGCGCTTTATTGTGGCCCTTGTGCCGGCAAAACTTTGCTGGCCTAACTGTGCTAGCCGAACTACGGTTAGGATTGTGCCCTTAAACTCACTGTTGTCTAGGTCAATGAGGTAGGATTTGGGAGGAGTTCCCCACTGCTGCTGGTGTAAGTAAAGATCATATTGTTAGAAGGAAACCTCAACCTGCTTACCCTTTTTTGTATAGTACCGTTCATCACTATGCAAAGGTTTTTGCATAACATTACATTCAGCCCAGTGATGTCATTTAGGGGGAATGGACCAGAACGGGCGTTCCGGATCCTAACGGGCTCCGTGGCTGGTTCCGGATTCCCGACAAGTGCCAATCAAAAGTGAGTTCCTGTTCCTAAATCATTTGAATGACGCCACTGATTCAGTCCAAGAATATGTGGAAACATAAATTATATCCTTGGCCTGATTGATGGCTTTCTATGACGTCCTTACTCTTTCTGCTATAGATGCAAAAGAGGGAAATCTCTGTTGCCCACAACTGTTGCATGAGAAACATCCCAACAGTTGACTGTGTCTCTTTTATTTGTGAAGTTGGTGTTTTGTACAACCCCCCAGTATTTCTTGCCAAACTACAAAGTTTGATGTTTTAGTATGTACAACTCCACCCTAAGGATGGGACCCAAAGTCCTATAAAGGATCTCTCTCTCTCTCTCTCTCTCTCTCTCTCTCTCTCTCTCTCTCTCTCTCTCTCTCTGTGTGTGTGTGTGTGTGTGTGTGTGTGTGTGTGTGCGTGTGTGTGTGTGAGTCACTCCAGTTTGAGTCACTCCTTTCATAATACCAACTGGCTTCCAAAATTTGCAATCAGTTATTGGAGCTTATGGAAAGGGGAGACACTTGAGTGTATGCGAGTATGCACTTGGGTGTATTAACAGGGCTTTTCTGGCATGTAACCCAAGCATCTGCTATACAGTTATGCCTTGGCATCCATGGGGGTTCCATTCCCAGAACCCCCCAAAATGTCAAAACCTGCGGATAATCAAATCTGCAGGTTATGGCACACAGCATTCTCAGAAGGCAACCTCAGCTGTGCTCCGAGGGCCTTCTCAGGGCTGGGGAGGCTGCACCTGGCTGCTCCAGGTGCACCCAAATCTGCAGGTTCTAAATCTGCAGTTACTTAAAACTGCAAGTCCCAAATCTGGGGATGAATGTGCTGGATCTGTATTATTGGCTATTATAATTCCTAGTATGTATTGCAACGGTCCACTTAATTCTTGAAAGAATCGTCTGAAAGTGTCATGGCTGTGAAGTTGAGAGCTAATCTGCATGAGCTACAACATGGAAGACTTTGATGAAGTTCCCAGCTTAGCCATGGATCCTATGGACTCAGGAATCTTATTATCTTTCCTGCATTCTCGCATCTGTAATATGGCAGGCAATATTGGCATTCCTTTTGCAAGAGGGGTTAAAAGGGTTACCGAGTTAATATATGTTAACCTTCTTTTAGCACTTAGTAATTATGGAACACTTCTCTTAACCATTACTATTTAGGGTTGCTGGCTCTATTGATCTGATTTTGTAAACATACGAAGGTCCTTTTGTTAAACGCAGAAACCAAATATAAGCAGTGCATTGTCTGGCGATGAAGGGAACCCTGAGGAATTGGAGATGGTACGGTCAATAGGACAAAAAAAATGAACAAATCAATAAAGCGGATGGCTCCTGTGATCCAGGCCACTGCGGAACATGGATTTGTAAAGAAGAATATGTGCATAGCAGAGTAAATATGCTCTGTGTATGCACTTTAGATAATAAAGTAGTGAAAACTGCCTTATGTTTCAATCAAAGGCAGACAGTAAATCAGCAAATGGCAACACACATCCCCTCTGAAACAGGGAAGCTGTGAAGCATGCAAATCTCTATTGGAGTCATGCAAAATAAATGGCCTACCAGGAAGAAGCATCCAGAGATGCTTCTCATCACTCAAAAGATGAGTTGTCCTCCTTAGCCAGTGTAAAGGCGTGTAAGAGCTAAGGATAATAGAAACGCAGAATAGAATCTCGGCCGGTACAGGGACATATCAATAAAGTGCTGGATGTCAGATTCAGACTCTGCTCTTAGCAAGATGCTCTGAACCTTGGGGAGAGATGCTGAAGAGTCTACGAAGACAAATTGGAAAATCTATTAAAAGAGATTTGTCTTCCAGTGCATTTAAATTTTTGTGTGTGCATGGGCTCAATCCAGTGGGGAGTTTCTCCAGTGTAAGTTTCTCAGAAATGAATGGGACTTGCACAAGAGCCCTTGTGTGTAGTGAATTGTGTCCCATCTCTTTCTAATTGAAATTGGTATCTTCATTTTCATGAAGAACTCTTTTTTCTGACTTGTGTCATAACAGTCCATGGTAATTTTATTCCTAGCATGTTCTTAATTTGATGCAGAAAAATGAGTGGTTGGTTATGTAAAAACAACACCAAGAGCTTTTTTTTTCTGCTGAAGTTAGAAAATAATTACTTGTTCAAATTAATATTTGATTCCGAAATGGAACACTGAGGGCACAATCCTAACCTGGAGTTAGGCCAGCAAAGTTTGACCAGCACAAGGGCCACCGTAAAGAGCCAAGCAGAATGGTAAGCTCCAACCAAGACAAGGAAGGCATTTTGAAGGCTCTGGTTCCAGCCCATGGGCTCAGGTTTGGTGCCTGCTGCACAAGGCCATAGGGTTGGGATGCCCTGGCTGCAATATCTACAGTGGTTAGTGTTTTTCTTATGGCAGTGATTCCCAAACTGGGGTTAAGACCAGTGGTGTCATTCAAATGATTTAGGAACAGGAACTCACTTTTGATTGGCACTTGTTGGGAACCCGGAACCAGCCACGGAGCCCGTTAGGATCCAGAATGCCCGTCCTGGTCCGTTCCCCCTGAATGACATCACTGGTTAAGACCCACCAGTAGGTTGTGAGCCCATTTCAGGTGGGCCGCGAAGCATCTTGAGAAGCCATATTGAATATATGGGGATGCTGGTAAAAAAAGGGGAAGGGCTGTGTGGTTGCTTTGCTTGTATCAAGGTTGTAAATAGTTTTCTTTTTTCCTGATTCACTTCGCTATTGGAAAATGGCTGAGAAATAACCCAGCTTATTGATGCATTCTCAGGAAAGCATCAGGTTCTGGCATCACAATGATGGCACTTCCAGCCATGACATCAATTTTGGTGGGTCTTGGACAGATCGTCATTCTAAAAAGTGGCTCTCAGTGCTAAAAAGTTTGAGAACCGCTGTCTTATAGGATATGTTATGAGCAAATATAGTATGCAAAGTAATCCAAAGGAGTACTTCTAAGCCTTTTAGCTGGAGGCACGGCATGGCCTTCTTGGAAGCAGAAAATTTAATCCAGTCCTTAGGTGAGGCAAGGCCATTGACTGATGTCCATTAACTGCGGAGTGAAGAGAGAGCTCCGCTATAATGCCCCCTGGTTTAGCCCTTGGCCAAACTTTTTTCTTCAAAGAACCTGCATTCTAGTGAATTCAGAGGGAAAGCCTCCCCCAACAGTGGAGCGTAGTTATATTGTATGAATGTCAGTTTCCTGGACTTTTAAGTTTTGCTAAAAGAAAAAGTTATCCAAATCCTGAATGTTGTGCCTGGAATTCAGGATCCGAGACTATTTCTGGATTTATTTCTGGATTTAAATTCTAGTGTTCCAATTTTTAAAAGTGTGTGTGTGTTGGAGGGGGTGGGTGGGTGGGAGAGATACATTTTGAAGGAAGAGCTGGCTTCAAGGGAGACATGATGAAATCATGATTATCATGTAATATGGATCTCAGAACAACTTTTTAATTTTCTTTTACCCAAGGAAACTCATGAATAAAAGCAGTGAAAGATTCATAAAATAAATTCATGAAAGAAAACGCTGAGAGCGCAATCCTAACCTGGAGTTAGGCCGGCACAGTTAGGCCAGCAAAGTTTGGCTGGCACAAGGGTCACGTTTGGCCTTTTGTGCAGTGGTGTCATCTACAAATGAACTAACGGAATGCTGGGCGGGATGTGGGCGGGGCTTCCGTGTGATTGGCAGCCCGCCCGTTTTGTTCCACGGCTGCCCTGGCCTCGGGGGGGGGCTGCCCCCGGTTGGCGCGCCCCCCGCTTCTCGCCCAGGCACCCAGCCCCCTCATCTCCCCCGGCGAGCAGGTACCCACCGAGGCCAGGACAGCTGCGGAACGAAACGGGCAGGCAGCCAATCACGCAGAAGCCCTGCGTAAGTCCCGCCCAGCGTTCCGTTAGTTCATTTGTAGATGACACCACTGCTTTTGTGCATTTGGACCATTCTCATAGTCAGGGAAGATGGTGCACATCTGTGTGCTGGCCTCTCTGACTCCGAGAGTGGTCCAAATATACTTTACAGCATTCTTTGTGCCAGCCAAACTTTGCTGGCCTAACTGTGCCCGCCTAACCCCAGGTTAGGATTGTGCCCTGAAAGCACTAAGGAGGTGCAAAATCAGACCACACTGCATAGCAAGTGCCACCACCTTGGCAAACTTATGATTACAATGAGCAAATACGGACTAAATGGAGAAAATGAGGAAACTGAAATGAAAAAATAATGAAGCTTGGAAATTTTTAGCATCACAGTTTTAGCATCACAGTCAAAAACTTTTTTAAATGAAACTTGATATTTTAAGCACAAAGGAAAGAAAAAAACCTGTAAAGATAATATGTAGCTGCCATTGTAAATGATGCCCCATTCCTAATTCTTCTCTATCCAGTGAAACCTGCTATGTATCAGTGCCATGTGACAGATGTGGCATTGCCATTTTGTGGATTTTCTCACTCCTACCAAAAAAGCTAATGATGTGGCATGGGGAACTACCGCCTACACTACATGTCATGCAGCAAATTTACTAAATATTACATGAGACAGCTAGATGCAGAGATTCACACATTTTTGATGTGTGCCAGCTAGCTCTGCACCAGCTTGAAAGCAAAAGTTACATGGACATTTTCTTTTGCATTTATGTTGCATTTGCATAGCAACATATGATATTCCACATAATATGCAAAACGTTGTTTGTAATACAGGTGGTCCTGGTATTACTGTTGGAATTAAGGTGGAATGCCTCTTGCAGAATTGGGGGGGGGGCAGTGTACAACCCAGACTTCTGAGAACCTCTTACCTGCTCTCTATGATGCTTGCAGGAGATGTGCACCTTGGTGCAACTTCCTTCTTGCCCTTTCTCCCACATGGTCTCTCTCCCCCTGACCACCAAAGGCAAAGGATTAAGACTAAACTCTGCCTCCATAATGGTGGAAAGCCATTATGAAACACACACACACACACACACACACACAGAGAGAGAGAGAGAGAGAGAGAGAGAGAGAGAGAGAGAGAGAGAACAGTTTCAGTGGTTCTCAGACTTTGTGCTCCAGGACCCTGTTTTTGGGAAGGCATTCATGTTAGAACCCACCAGAAGTGATGTATTGGCTGAAAGTGCCATCATCAAACAGGAAGTGCCATCATTGTGATGTAATCAAATGGCACTCCTGGAATGTAAACTGGAATTCTTGGAGTTCAGCAATTATACAACCATGAAACATCCCTGACAAAAAGCAAAATTAGATCAAAATAAAAGCACTTATTTTATTGAACTTATTTTTGAACTTATTTTTTTTAAATCCTCACTTTAAAATTCAAACTGTTAACAATCACAAAAGGAATATAGCAAGAGTAAGGTCTGCAGCTTCCAAGATGGCTGCTCTCATCTTGGGAGCAAGATGGCAACCATCCCAAGATGGCTGACATCAGGTCACGACCCTCCAAGTGGGTCCTGACCTACAGTTTGTGAAACACTAAATTATTTCTTTTGAAACCTTAACAGGTGCTGCTTCTTTGTGTTTATTGATAGCAGCAAACTAGCTGGGTGGTGCAATTTCCCATAGAAAAATACTGCTGAGTACTTTGCTTGCTTAAAAATCCCAGCACCCTCTTTTCCATCTGTGTGCATGGAAGTATACAAAATACAAGAAGACATGTTGAACTGAAGGGTTTACAATATATAATTAAGTAAAGGGAAGATCTGAGGAATGAGAGGGGAATAGGGGCAAAGACAAGCAGGGACAACTATACTCTTACTCTGTCTTCCTGTAGGGGTGAATGACTAATGCACCAGGGCTTCTTGAGCATACTAATGAGGCATGTTCTTAGCTTTGTCCTCCCCATGATCTCCGTGTGCAACAACAAACCTTGATTACAGAGAGTTTCTCCCTTGATGTTTTCCAGGTTGGCAGTCGCAGGGAGAAACTCTCCCCATGGTTGGCATTTGCTGTTTTAGAAAGACCTTCATGTATTTGTCTCCCCACAGGGATGAACAACTGACTAGGGTTTTTTTGTGCATTGCAGTTCGATGAAAATTGTGTTTGCATCTTGTGCTCCTGTGTGTGCACAGAGCAAAAGTGAAGATGGTTTCCTAATATATGTTTGTAACTTGACTCTGGATCAAAATGATTAACTGATTAAGATGGTGGTATATAGGCTATAGTGTGTTTATGTGAGATATATATATGGCAGAGTTAAAATTCAGGCAGGTTGCATCATGGAACATTATATAAATTACTTATTAAGAAAGGCACAAAGATGTTTCTCTTAGCAAATTTAAAATAATCATTAGACTCCTTCAACAGATTGCTGTTAATTGGATTGGGAATTAAACAGCTTTGTATGAGTGCAGTTAATTAATAGCTCATTACTTTTTTAATAAGGCAAATTCACTTGTAAGTAAGTAAGATGCCATGGAGTTTATCACAGATTGGATGCTAGACTGGGATTTTAACATCTCTTTATCCACGGAGGGGAGTTAAACTTAAACCTCAGAAGGGCTAGACTGTATTTAGAAAGACTTAAATTAGCTCCTCTCAACCCTTCAAAAATTCACATCAAAGGATTCGTAACTTTATTAGTTGAATCTACCAAGGAGAAAGCATGTTCTCTTTTGTTTGTACATTTAATCCATGTGAGGCAAGAACAAGGAGCTAGGGAGTGAGTCTTGAAACAAGATGTCCTTCAAAGCCAAGCTAGATATATGAACAATATAGACCAGTGATTCCCAGACCAGTGGCGTTCCTAGAGGGGGGCAAAATGCTAAGTTTTGCAGGAGCCTGAGCACCTGTGTAAAGCGGCCCCTTCCCCTTGTCTTCAGAGCCATTCGCCATTTTGCTGGCAGTGAGCAGAGCAATACCATGTCTGGCAGTCCAGCCTGAAGCAGGGTATAGATTTTCCAAATAGTATTCAAACAGTATTCCAGATACGGCTTCACCAAAGATTTTGTATAAAGCTCTTTTTATAGTAGATTTAAAATTAGTTTTCTGGTGGTTGCCTCAGCTCAGGGATCACCATGGACCAGTGCAATTATTTACTATTTTCTAACTTCAGTCTTTTTTAAAAATGAAAAGATTCATGGGGTAAGCTTTATTGGTGTGCTTTTTTCCCAGGGAGAACTGGCCATAAATAAAGGTGTTCTGCACTGCAGGCCAAAAGCTTTTGGGCTGCTTACAAAAATTGTGACTTGCTCTGAATAAATCACTTTAACCACAGGAGCTGTTGTGAAATTGGAAGTATTGATTATGCCATTGGAAAGGAAAGAATCTAATAATGTCTTAAAAACTAAAACAGGAGATGCCACATTTTAGGTGGAGAGCTTCCAGATCCAAGTTTTCCCTTTTTAGAGACACAGGGCCTGATCCTGAAGGCCCTATTGCTGGTGGTGCAGCTATTAGTGGTGCATAAGGTTAAGGTTTCCCCACGACCGAATGGTCTAGTCGTGACTGACTGTAGGGGGCGGTGCTCATCTCCGTTTCAAAGCTTGTAGAGCCGGCGTTTTTGTCCGATAATGTGGCCAGCATGACTCTACGACGTAGCGCACGGAACGCCGTTCCCTTCCCACCGAAGTGGTCCCTATTTATCTACTTGCATTTTTTAGGTGCTTTCAAATTGCTAGGTTTGCTGGGACAAGCAACGGGAGCTCACTCCATCACGCAGTCTCGAACTCCCAATCTTGCGATTGAAAGCCCAGCAACAGCGGATTAACTCGCTGCGCCACCATGCCAGCTAAAAGTGTCACAAACTTGCCCTAAAACACATCTGTGACACTTCTACTATCGCTCATTCAGCGCCAGGCCCCAGCATGAGTGGGCAGGCGGGTGGCACTCCAGCTGTGTCTTACTGCTGGTAAACCTGTTTGGGGCAGGGGGAGGCGGGGAGGGGGGAGGAACCGGGCGGGGGGAGGGAGGAACCGGCCACGAGGTGGTGGGACAAAATAGCTGGCAGTGAGCCAAGGAGCCTGATTGAGGAAAGCAGGAAAAGAAGACAGCTAGGCAGTTCTGGATTGGGCTGACAACTATTCAGTGTTGTTGGTTGTTGTTTTTACTGCTTAAATTATATGCAATATCACATTGTTCTTTAAGATCTACATTTTGGGGATAAAATAAACATGCCTTGTTTGTTTTTTTGCGATGGAAAAGATAAAGGCTTAAGATATTGCTGCTCTTTCTTTCTTTCAAGAAAGTACTGGTAAATAATGCCTTGACTCTTCCTTATTCCCAGAGCAAACATCCTTTCAAGTGATAAATAACTGGGGTGATGATATTTGCAACCTCTGCAGATTCTCAGCGACCACCCACACACCTCTAGCTGCATATAAATCTAAAGATGTTTTCCCCTCTGCAAGCTTCAATATGTCCCTGTCTTTTTATTTGGCAACTTATTTACACTTTTAGGGTTGCTTCAAAGAAACCTTTTTTTTTTTTTTTTTTTTGCACCAAAGGACATGCTCAAAATACCACAGACAATCTCTCGGTAGCACGTCCTGGTCAGTTCTCATTTTTTAAGAACTGCTAATCCACCTGTTTAGGGAAGTGTGCGTATTCGACATAACAGAAACAGCACAGCTGTCATCATGACATAGAGAAGCAAAAAGCCACTCAGTCCAATTTTATGCTGACAACGTTCTTGTGCTACTTCTGAAAGAAGGTATCAAGCTTCAGTGGAGATGAACTATCACTTTGGCCTTTGAATCTAGTTCTTTGGTATGGCAAAGAGGGTTTTTCTGCTTGTGTGAATGCATGAAGCTGCTGAATGATGTCTGACCATTGGGCTGTCTTGGGGGGAAAAGGGTCTAATTCAAGAAGAGAATTAGCAGAGGACCTTTTTAGTGTTTCTTCCCAACAACCCCTGCTAGTATTTTACTGCCATCGATAAAACATAGGCAGAGGCAGTAAAATGTTTCCAAAGAAAATACTTTACTTGCAGTTCATAAGCAGGAACATCTTTATTGGCTGTACAGGTCTTCTAGACTTTGAGACTGGGTGCGCAATCCTAACCTGGAGTTAGGCCAGCAAAGTTTGGCCAGTACAAGGGCCACCGTAAAGCATGTTTGGACCACTCTTGGAGCCAGGGAGGATGGCGCACATCAGTGTGCTGACCTTTCCGAGACTGGTCCAAACATACTTGGTGAAAAATAGCTGTTGCAGCCCACTTCCAATTTGCGGTCGCAAACCAGAAATGGGTTGCGGCGATTGCTATTTTTCAATATTCTGACATTTGGGGAGCCCTGCAAGGGCATCCACAGGGCTTCCTACACCCCCTGGAGGCCAGCCCTGTGACGGATAAGTAGATTGCAGCTGCTGTCATCCCTGGGGATTGCGTTGCTGCCTCCCATCCTCCCCAAAAATGACTTACAGTCACTCCCAAACTCCCGGAGAATTTGGGAACTTCTGCTGTAATGTATGAACCAGGTTCAAGGCAGGAGACATCAAACACAGCAGTTGGTGAGGTTTCATACATGAGATGGGAGTCATTTCAGCTATGTAGACTGCATTCTGTGTGGTCCTGTAACTGGGTGCAGTAGAATGCTCTTTTCCTTCTGCATCGTTTCTTGATACATTTTTGGGGAAGACTGATATGGAAATGGCTCTCGGGAAGCAAATAGTGTTTGTCCAAATACGGCAGTTGCTCATCAGAACTGGAAGCACAGGCTCTTCTTTCTGAATTCGTCACCTTTACCCTTGCCTCCCTCCCACCCACCCCCGCTGCCGTTCACTGAATGCCTTTCATTTTATTTTAACCAGGGCCTTTCTTTTTAGCATTTCACAGCTGTTGCATCTCAATTTTTTTGAATGTTTTTGGGCTTTCCAAAGCATAAGGAGGAAAAATGCCACACTGATTTTAATCCCATTTGGACTAGAGGCTGTCTTCCTCCTGCCTTGCCTCCATCTAGGACTCCCTTTGGCCTGATGTTGACTTGAGCAAGCGCATGCCATTATACCTATTACGAGCCATTGCTAGGATGGCTAAACTGGGTTTTGCTGGGTCTCCGCAGCTCCTTTCTTCTAGTGCCATTCAATTTCTTCTGAATTGCTGCTTTTGACCATTTAGGAAGCTGAAACTATGCAGCTGGAGCAACTCCATTGCCATTCAGCTCAGGCAGTACCAAGGTTCCCTGTGTTCTTCCAAATCAGGTCTACGGAACAGAGTGACTCACGCAGACCAGCTGATATAAGGCCGAGGAACGCAGGGTGGGAATGCAGGCCTTTTTAATGGCAATTTGTGACAAAAATGGACTGCATTCGTTTTCAGAAGGCTTGGATTCGATACCTCATTATAGGGCGAAGTTTTCTGTGACTGTGCTCAGCATGACCTGTTGATGACCAATCAAGGGAGAAAATTCTTGCAGAGTTAAAGACCCTGCTCTTGAAATCTCATAACTCTCTTGCAAGTGTCAGTCAACAGCAGTATATTCTCCTTGTTGGGGAGCATGAAATCTCTCTGCTGTTCCAGGAGAGCAGAAATATTTGGAGAGTTGCATGCAAAGTCATGTTGGCAATTCTGTCTGTGAATACCTTCTGAACAGAGAGTGGAAAAAGTTTTTTTTTTTTTTAAAGAGTTGTGGTAGTGAGAAGTTTGGATATTATTTAGTAGTTATTACTTTCCTTTGCCTCTACTACACATGGAAGGCGTATTCTCACCTGTTTAGGGCTGGACCTCTCCTAGAATTGTTCCATTTCAGGGCTTCTCAAACTGTGAGTAAGGACCCACCAGTGGTCATGAGCCAATTTCAGATGGGTATTGAAGCATCTGGAGCAGCCCTATTGAAAATATGGGAAAATGGGATGCTGGAAAGGGGGAGGGCTTTGCGGTTGTTTTGCTTGTGCCAAAGTTGTAAATAGGCTTTCTTTTTGTATGATTCACTTTGCTATTGGAAAATCAATCAATCAATCAACAGGTACTTATATACCACTTTTCAATACGAAGTTCACAAAGTGGTTTACAGGCAAATAGTACTAACAATAAAATTAAATGGCTCCCTGTCGCAAAGGGCTCACAATCTAAACAAAAGGCAGACCACCAGCAACAGCCACCAAAAAGACTGCGCAGGGGTGAAGAGGGACAATTACTCTCCCCCTGTTAAATATAAGAGGAACACCACTTGAAAATGACTGAGAAATAACCCAAATTATTGCTGCTGTCTCAGGAAAGCAGCTGGCTCTGGCATCACAGTAATGGCACTTCCAGCCATGACGTTATTCCGGTGCGTCCCAGGGAGACTGTCATTCTGAAAGGGTGCGTCCTGGTGCTAAAATGTTTGAGAGCCACTGCTCTATTTCATTCTGCTGAAACAGCATAGATGCCATTTTCATCGTCCAGTGGTCAGAGGCGGTCCGGGCTGGGAGTGCGCCCCAGGGCAAGGCGACAAAACCGCGCCCCCGGCACATCGCCCCGCTCCTGTGTGTCTCCCCACCATGCCTCCCTGCACCCAGAAGAGCTCCATTTCGGAGCATTCAGGCGCCAGGGAGGGCGGGCAGGCAGGCCAAAAAGCACCCGGACTCCGCACAATGGCACCCCCCGCCACCCAGCGCCCATGCGGCTTCCCATCCCTGCACCCCCCTGGATCTGCGACTGCCAGTGGTCCCCCGCATATTCCCTACTCTATGTTCTTTGTCCCCTTCTTATTGTCACATGTCCACCTTCATGGACGTGGTGGTGGTGTTTTTTAAAAATCGCATTGTTCTGTGACATCCAAGCCAGGGAACTATGGTTTGAACATGCCTATCAGAGTCATACCGGAGTGAAAACAGTGCCTGGGGCAAGAAAATATATTGCGCCCCCCCCTTTCCAAACTCACCATCAGCACCTGGTTGTATGCTCTCAGAGTTGCGATGATGTCACATCACCACCCACTGAATAAGAAATAATAAATTCTTTATTTGGAGGCTCTCCAATAAAGAATTTAATGAACAAGGCATTCCGATCCACCCGGTTCCTCCTGTTGTGGTAAGGAGGCACTTGAGTGGAAAGGAGGGTGGAAGCAACAGAAAAAAACAGTATGAAAGAAGTCATACTCAGAAGTAAGTCCCATTGTTGGCAATGGGTCTTATTCCCAGATAATTGTGCATAGAGAAATGCATGTGAGTAGTTGGGGATTCAGAAAAATGCATTCTAGAGGTGCTGTATTTTCTCTGATAGGCTTGCGACCTCTTGACATTTGGGAGCTGAAAATGGAACACAGGCTTTTACACAGTCCTACAGAACCCAGCTGCTATTATGGGAATGTTGCTGTTGAGTGGAAACGAGGGTGGACGTAACAGAAAAATACAGTATGAAAGAAATCAAATGCAGAAAGAAGTCTACTCAGAAGTAAGTCCCATTGTTGGCAATGGGTCTTACTCTCAGGTAATTGTGCATAAGATTGTAGAGTTAAACGTAAATTGATCTGGCTACTGAAATGGTGGCTGCCTGTTAGCAGTCTGTCCCCTTCCAACTTTCCTTCCCACCCACCACCCACCCCCAGTATTTCAGGAATAAAATCTATGCACTGTATTGGTTGATTATCATTCTGTTCATCCTGCCAAGCAGTTGTCTTTTTCTTCTTTTTACTAAGTCTACAATCCTATGCACAATTACCTGGGAGTAAGACCCATTGCCAACAATGGGACTTACTTCTGAGTAGACTTCTTTTTGCATATGATTTCATTCATACTGGTTTTTTTTCTGTTGCTTCTACCCTCCTTTCCACTCAAGTGCCTCCTTACCACACCAGGAGAAACCGGAAGTGAGGGTGGATTGGAATGCCTTGTTCATTAAACTCTTTGTTGGAGAGCCTCCAAATAAGGAAGTGGGTGGTGATGTGACATCATCTCAACTCCGCGAGCATACAGCCACGCACTGGTGGTGAGTTTGGAAAGGGGGCACGTGCAGAATATTTGCAGGTGCTGTTATTTGCATTTTGATATTGTAAAAATTACACCCACCCTTTGAACTGCGCCTGGAGCAGCTGCTCTTCAGGCTCCACCCCTGATACATCACTGCGCCCTATAAACCACGACTACAAACTCAAATTAGTCCAGCGCAGTGACCATATCAAATCAAAAGAATTCAAACAAAAGCCCTCTCAACTGGATTCAACAGTACTAGGTGTGCATATTGCTGGGAAGAAACCCTGGGAAATTCCGAGTACCAGAAGTGGGCCATTTACAAGATGCCATTCTAAGAATGGGCCAAAATGCATTGAAAAGTCCTATACGTAAACTGCGCCAGTCCCAAGCTCGGACACAGTCCAACCACAGGTATGACTGCAGTTTTTCTCAGAGCTGGGTGTGCACATTGCAGGAAAGACCGTCCGGGAACTTTGGAGTACCCAGGGTGGGCCATTTCCACCAGGTCCCAGTCTGAAGTTTCATGACTTTGCATGCATTTTGGCCCATTTAGAGACTGGGACCTGGTGGAAATGGCCCACCCCGGGCAAACACAGCAAACTGTGGTTTAACAAATCAGTAAGGGCCTAACCCTATCCAACTTTCTAGTGCTGATGGAGCTGTGCCAGTGGGGCACAGCTAGTGGAGGGGGGGCAGTCATGGAGGCCTCTTCAAGGTAAAGGAATGTTGGGGCTGCATTGAGGCTGCATCAGTGCTGGAAAGTTAGATAGGATTGGGCCTTGAGTGTTGTATGAAGTTTGTTGTGAAGGGTGAACAGAAGGGGAAGGGTCACTTGTTCCTGAAACAACAAACCATGGCTTGTTGTACTAGCAATGAGATATCTGAGTTGATACTGGAAGTTATTCAGAACTGTATTTATTCGTATCTATGGGGAAGCAATTGGACAATTTTAATGCAACCCCTCCCCGCAAAAAAAGCTTGCCTTTTGTTTTAGGTATAAAGGGGGAGGAAAAGGCAAAATCTGAAAACTAACCTAATTACCTTGTACCAATGGCTGCAAAGGGTTAGCGTCCCAAGAGATTTTTCTATTAACAAACCTTTTTCATATTTCTGTAATAGAATCAGTTCATCAAATAATAGCTGTTGCTTCTCACTGTGCAATATCTGAAATAAATAAGCAACTGGAGTACATTCAGTAATATTTCATACGCAATTGTGAATAAAGCTGCCGAATGCATTTTGACTGGCACCTTCTTCAGCAGCTGTAATAAAAGGTTACAAACTCCAAAATCGAAAATTACATCTTCTGGCAATATTCAGAGCAAAGCGCATCAAAAAGCAGTTAAACCTCAGCATGTGTCTTCAAACATTAGCAATATAAGCACATTCCTTAGCAATATGCTGTGTGGTTGTATGAAAAAAAAAATCTTCTATTAAGGCTGGAAGCAAGAGTTCTCAGACCAATCTGCTCTGTTCCAATCTGGAATGTTTTGGCAGAGGGATGAGTGAATCCATTTGCTCGACCAAAAGTCAATTCTGCGTTTGTTTGCTCAGTTTATATCTCACACTTCTCTTGGATGGACACCTAAAGCTGCTTCCAAAATATCAGCACAATAAAACAAATGATTAAAACATAACCTAAAATACATACACATAGAATAATTTTTGTGAACGTTAATTTTTTTTTAAAGGTCATAGCATGTTATGCTAAAATGAATTTTTTAATCTGTTCTGGCCATGCACAAAGAGGCCTGCCACAATCCCCTTGTTGGATTCTCTGTGGATAATCCTTGTCGGATAAACTGTGGAACTCCTTGCCACAGGAAGTGGTGATGGCATCTGGCCTAGGTGCCTTTAAAAGGGGATTGGTCAGATTTCTGGAGGAAAAATCCATTATGGGCTATAGGCCATGATGGGCAGTGCAACCGCCTTATGTTAGTTGTAGGCTATTTCAGAATGCCAGGTGCAAAGGAGTGGCTACAGGATGCAGGCATCTTATCTCATAGGCTTCCTGAGGTACCTGGTGGGCCACTGTGAGATACAGGAAGCTGGACTAGATGGGCCTTTGGCCTGATCCTGCAGAGCTCTTATATTCTTCAGGTCACAATCCTAACCAACCTTCCAACACTGGTGCAAGGGTAATGCAGCTCCGAGGTAAGAGAACAAACAGTCCTTTACCTTCAGAAGGCCTCCATGACTACTACTGCATGGCAGAATGCAGAGCATGCCCATTGGCACAGCTGTATTTCCACAGCTCCTCAGACCGCCATGATTCACAATTTGGGAACCTCTAGGTATTATGCTAAAGACTTCATGGAAAAAGCCAGTTTGAAGAAGTGTTTTGAAGGACGTGAGAATGGGAGGTGTTGCTCAGGTGCTTAGGAAGGAAGCACGGAAGAGAGGATGGACTTGTTGGAATCACCAGAAGCCCTTTGACCACTGAAGAGTGATGAACCTGAAGTGAATGTCAGAGCCAGAAGTGTGGCAGTGTCTCCTGAGATTGTTTCTGAGATACAATCATCATGACCACGGTGTATTTGTCAGTGGGAAATATGCACATGATCACTGCATCATAATCAGCATGGAATACTGATGGCTTTTTAAAAAAGATTGTGTTGCAAATGTGTGTGATTTTCCTTTTGATCACTTCTGTTGCAAACATATTTTAGTCAGATTTTTTTTGCTGCTGGAAAACATAAATGCATTAAAAGTGTATGCTTAAAATTAATGATGCTACTTATCTTTTCCTATCTATTGCAATTTAGTAGTAAACAAATAGTGGGAAGTGCATTGGCTGGCAGCTGGAAAACATCAATACTGTTTTTCTTAGCAGAGAAACCCTGGCTTGGGTGTGTGTGTGTGTGTGTGTGTGTGGGAGAGAGAGAGAGAGAGAGAGAGAGAGAGAGAGAGAGAGAGAGAGAGAGAGAGAACGAACACAAGCTGGCCTGCATTTGAATTATAGATAAAAAACAAACTCCTGCTATCTCCAGGTTTTGAAAACCTTTTTTTCTGCAGAACTGATGTACTCATGATGCCCTACAGTAGCCTTACTGCTAGGAATTCATATGTATAGGATGGAAATTCAGTTTCACTACTTCCTGGAAAAACAGCCGCAAAACGTGCCTGTCTCTTGACCATCCTTGGGTTTTGACTTGCTGTTGTGTGCCTTTTGGCAAAGAGACTCTTGTTAATTCTTCCCTGCCACGTTCTTGACACTGACCTCAAGAAACATCTAAGCAATGCCAATTCCTTTGTTTTCTCTCAGCTGCGAAGCTGACTAAATTGGAGGCACCTGTGCTGTTCTCTGGATTCTGTCAGAGCTGTAGCTACAGCTGGGTAATGGGGAAACTATAGACGTCCTTGCAAGGAAATGTGTGGGTTAAGGGAACAAAGGAAGCGAGTGCCTTCCCCCCCCCCTCCCCGCTTGTGCTGCTCTCCTGCCACCAACTTTTAAAACATTCAAGACAGGATTTTCCACAGGGTGTGCATCTTTGCTTTCCACAGACTGTAGGCTGAGTGAGCACAGCCTCAAAAAGGTACGGTTGCTCTTCATCCTCCTGCCATGTCATAAATGTGTGTAAGCAGTGATGTCATGTAGGGGGTACGCGGGGGTACGTGAGTACCGGTTTCTAGGATTACAGCTGGCCCCACCCATTCACCCGCCCACTCGTCGACTCCGCCCTCTGCAACATTTGAATTTCCTGCATGTTTGAGTTGCCTGCATGTTCTCAGAGCCAGGCAGGCAGGCAGGCAGCGAGCGGAGCCTTTCCTTTCCTTGCCACTGAAAAATGAGTTGCTCTGGGGTTTTAACATGATGCCAGGCCTCCTTAACATGTTCTGGGGGTGCTGTGGAATACTGTTGCAACTGTTGGGTCAGTTTAAAATCATCTGAGGCCTCAAAAAGGGCTTTTTTCATGTCACTTCCTGCCACGACATCACTTCTGGCTTATGACATCACTTCCGGTGGGCGAGTCCCGACACGTGCCAATCAAAAGTGAGTACCTGTTATTAAATCAATTAGATGACACCACTGTGTGTAAGCCAGTATTATGGTTGCCAGTTTACAGAAGTGATGACATGGGGTGCTCCTATGCCTTATGCAGCTTATTATGGAAGGGTTTCCAAAGCTGCACCTGCCCAAATTCCCTCCTCTTTACAATGGTTAAAGGTATAGGCACTCTGTCCCAGTTTGTATCTGGTAACCCTACTCATAAACTCCACTTAAGCAATGGCTTCATAGCAGTGCTAGAAGCACTAGATAGCTGTTCTTTTTTCTCATCCTAGCACATTTGGGTTGCATTCTTTTTTTCCGCATTTTAGCGTGATCGCCATGCTAGCGATTTGAAATACGACCTCGGAGTTAGAAATGATGGCTGCCTCCGTGCATGTATTTCTACCAGCAGTAGACTTGCCAGGTGTCCCTTATTATAAGGGACTTCCCATATTTAAGATTTAAAAATCGTGTCCCGTGTCAATGTTGAATGGGACTTAAAAAAACCCCATTCTACAATTCTGCTGCTGTTGCTGCTTGCTGCTGCCTCGCCACAGCTAACTGTATAATTTTTATATTATTCCTGGTAACGGTGGAGTGGTTTGATAGAAAGCAGGATCTCGATACCTGTGTGTCCCTTATGGTCATGTTGAAAACCTGGCAGGTCTAACTGGCAGGAACATGGCAGTCTCCATACAGTATGGTAACAACATGGCAGCCCTCATGCATTTGTTTTTAATGACCCCTGTATGACTGGATGCCATTTTGTTATTTTTTTTAAATAAAATGTACTAGAGGCATGCTAGCAGCGTACTAGAAACATCGCTTCCTCCTATTTTCTGTCTGAAAAATGAATGCAGCCAGTGACTTCAGGTGAAGCAGGAAACTGGGAGGAGTTGCCTCACACCTGCTACCCGCCCAACCACATGATTTGGAACCGCAAACACTGCCCCAAGGGCAGTGGTGGAATCTAAAACGGGAGGATCCGGAACGCTGGGCAGGACTAACCTTGAGTGGCAGCCCGTCCATTCGGATTCGCTGCCTTCCTGCCCGCCATGCGGGCTGCCCTCCGTGGACGCGCCCCACTGCTGCTCGCCCACGGCACCCGGTGCGCCCCCCACCCATCCCCCCCCACGAGCAGGCGCCCCCTCCGAAGCCATGAGTGCTTTGCAGCGCCGCGGCCACCACAGAGCCGGGTGAATGGCGACGCGTGGGCAGAGCTAGGCTGGAGTAGCGTTCCACTCACAGGTTAGTCCCACCCAGCATTCCGGATCCTCCCATTTTAGATTCCACCACTGCCGAAAGGTCAACTGAAGTGGTCAAAAGTTGCTGCACTTGGGTAGTCTATGTGACTTAGGGCCTAACCCTATCCAACTTTCCAGTGCCAGTACAGCCGCAATACAGCCCAAAGGAAAGAGAACGAATGTTCCCTTACCTTGAAGAGGCCTTTGTGACTCCCCTGCCCCCGCACTGCAGGATGCAGTGCATGCCCATTAGCATGGCTGCACCAGCGCTGGAAAGTCGGATAAGATTGGGCCATTTGTGTTTCATATAGTGATTACATGTTTTACTAGATTCTCAACATGCAGCTGGTGGGCCTGCAATATGTCCGTTTTCTTTAGTTTTTGCATTTTTGAATTTTTATTGTCAATCCACTAGCCCAAGGGCCTCTAAACTACAGCCTGCGGGCTGGAGCTGGTGCATGCCGAACTCCCTCCCCATCATGAGTGGCACAAATCTTTCTGTCTCACAGCAGGGAAGCTTTGGGCATTCATGTCTTTCCCCGGGCGTCCCAGAAGGCTGTGCAGCAGGATGCTGGGCATAGACACAAATGCCCAGAGCGTCCCTGCAGCTGATTGGCTGCAAAATGGAGCTTCTGCGAGACAGAATGATTCACGCTGCTGGGATGAGGGAAGGCTTTCCCTGTACAAAGCAGTCCTCTGTTTGGAGACTGCTGAACTAGCCTCTTGTGAGAATTTGGTTCCTTTCAGAGCTGGTCGTTCTAAGCTGATTGCCTTGGTCACTGGGAAGGTAAAATCCTCCCTTTCCCTGCTGATTCCAGATCTCCACAGGCTGTCAGATTCTGCAGCCCAGGGTGTGTGGCCTCTACTTAAGAGATAAGCAGGGTTAGGAGGCTGGAAGTTCCACAATTGGGACTAATTAGATTTCTGGACACGAATCGCTTCACAAGCTCCTCTTAGAGGGTTTGTCTAATTGAGTGAGGAAATAATTTGAAGTGGAAGAACATTTCTTTTCATTAGTGTTCAAATGAAGTGCAAATTATAGAATCTCCAAGTCTTCATATTTCCTAAAGATAAAAGCTGTAAAGAGTGGAGGGGGGAAACTACTCTGTGAAATACTGTGTAGCTCCCTTTCTAAATTGGAAACAAATGTGTATTGTTTGTATTTGGAATAAAAGGTAAAGGTTTCCCCACAACCGAACGGTCTAGTTGTGACCAACTGTAGGGGCAGTGCTCATCTCTGTTTCTAATCCCATAGAGCCAGCGTTTGTCTGAAGACAAGCTTCCGTGGTCATGTGGCCAGCATGACTATACACCGTAGCGCATGGAACACCGTTACCTTCCCACTGAAGTGGTCCCTATTTATCTACTCGCATTTTTACATTTTCTTTAGTGCTTTCAAACTGCTAGGTTGGCAGGAGTTGGGATAAGCAACGGGCACTCACTCCGTCGCATGGTCTCAAACTCTCAACCTTCCGGTCAGAAAGCCCAGCAGCAGCGGTTTAACCCACAGCGCCACAACATCCCTCTCTGTTTGGAATACGTTTTGGCAATTTTCAGTATAAATTATGTGAAAGACACTGGTAGCTGGCTCAGCAAGCATGCGTATTCTTTCTGAATGTCTAGATTCAGTAACTTTGACGTGAAGTTCCTATTCCTTGGTGTAGGTCTGGGCTTCTTGAGGAGACTCTCACTAACATAGTTTCTGCATTGCTGTATTATGGAGTGAATAATGGCTGCTGTAAGTCATAACTCTTTCACAGGCATCAGATAGGCAGGTTACGTTTCATACTACACAACTCCATTGCCTGTTGCAAGAAAGCTGCCTCTCTTCCAGTTTCCTCCACAGAGGCTGCTGCATATATATTTATCAATATTAGTCCACTAGCCCAGTGCTTCCCAAACTCCTACAGTTGGGAGCACTGTTAAGTGTGGGCAGGGGATGAGCTATGGCAACAATGCGATCCCCAGGTTTGCACTGCTGCAGTGACAGAGGGTTTTTTTCTACTTACCTGTACCAGTGCCAGGTGTGTGGGGAGTCCCACAGATGCCTGCAGGGCTCCCCAAGCCTCAGGAACCATAAAAAAGGTGATTGAAAACCACATCCTGGTTTCAGTCGAAAACCGGAAGTGATTTTCAATTGCTTTTTTTTTCCTTTTGCTATTTTGGAGGCTTGGGGACCCCCTGCAAAGGCATCTGTGGGGTTCATCACACACCAGAGAAATATAGCATACACTTCAAGGGATTCCCGTTCCCGCACCCCACAAGCAGCTTACTTAAATGTGCTGGAGTAAATACCTCAGAACCAGCAGATAACAGGAAACAACCAGAGCATGTTCTGAGGGCTGGGAAGGCTTTACCGACCCTCAGAAAGCTCTCTAAGGCCTTCAGAGGGCCTAAAAACGTCATTGGGAAAACCAGGAAATGACTTTGGCCTTCCAGAAGCATTCTGAGGGCTGAGGAGGCTGCAAATGGCCTCCCTGGCCATCAGAATATCCTCCACCCAGGCCAGAGCACAGCTTGGAGGATGCAGCCCCTGCCAGAAAGCAAGATCAGGAGGGCCAGAAGCTCAAAGGGGACCGAGGCTTGCTGCGGGCCAGATAGAGGCTCTCTAAGGGCCGCATTTGGCCCCCCCGGGCTGGAGTGTGGAGACTGCTGGGCTAAAAAAATGCAAAATAACTGACGATATCTTCAGAGGTATACCTATCAGGGATCACAGCACTAAGTTTTGCAAGCAGTCACTCCCTCTCCTCTTCAGAGCCATTTGCGGCCTGCATTGCCTCCGTTTTGCTCTAGCCATTGGGAATATTTTGCAGATGCTTGTAAAACTTTGTGCTGCGATTCCCCTCTTGGTATGCCTCAGGGTATCCTGTTGGTCATGAGGATGCAGCTTGGAGGGTGCAGCCCCTGCCAGAAAGCAAGTTCAGGAGGGCCAGAGGCTCAAAAGGGACCGGAGGCTTGCTGCGGGCCAGATAAATTGTCTCTAGTTGTCTGTCTATTTTGTTCAGCCTTGCGTATTGGAAATGCTACTACGCGCCCTCTTTCTCTGAAGGACGTGAGTATTCCTGGAGAAGAGACATCTTTTGCTATATTATTTGGCTCCCTTTTATATATCCAGATGGGTCCCTTTAGTGATAAATGCTGTAACAATGTTACAAGAGTAACATTGTGTTCATTAGTGGGTAGAAGTGAATGTACGGTATATCACTGATGTAGCAATCATGAATAATAATTTTTTCTCGTGTCTGGTGTAACCTAAGGAAATGAAGACGTCAGCTGCTCTGAGATGCTGTTTCTGACATGCGATCATTTTAACAATTCCTATACAGCTAAGGTTTATCATAGGGCTGTGTCCCAAGAGCTTTTTGCGATTGTGGACAAAGTTCCATTTGACCTGAACCCGGAAAATGTGCTCCACAGTAGCTGCAAACACTCCAGGGGTGCAGGGGGCTATAGGAGAAGGGGAGATCTGCAAAAAACAGCTCCTCTTCTCCTTGTGCAAATGTATTCAGTGAGCAGAAAACACTCTTAAAACCCAACCCATAATTTTAAAATTGTGTTTTAATGGTTTAATTTAATCAATCAATCGATTGATTGATTGATTGATTAATCAATTAATGTGTTTAATCTTTTCTTGTGTATTGGTCTTACATCCAGTATGGATTTAGTGTAGGTAGATACCTAGGCACAACTAAACTGCATTAATTCTTATTCTTGGTTCCTACTGGATGTGGCAGCAAGAAATTGGAAGTTCTCTTTGCAGCGTGAGTGACCAATTGCATGTTTACACGCTCTTCAGAATAAGAAACTGTCTACACATAGAAAGCTAGCAAGTCCACAACCAGGATGGACTAGAACAGAAACTGACAGGACTGATTAGGCTAGTTTAGACAAGTATCAAGGGTTAGACTAGCTCACTGATGGTGAACCTTTTGGGCTTGGTGTGTCAAAACTTCAGAAAATGCTTAACCTGACTCTGCTGGTGTGTTAACCCCTCCTCCCAAACAAAAGAGAAAATTATTTATATTCATTTATTTTTTAAAAAATACAGTCCAATCATGTGTGGTGCTATGTATTATATAATGAAACATCAAATAATTACAAAAGTGACAAATGAGTAAAATAAAGTCAGCTTTTGTCAGGTGTTGGTGAACGCTGGTGTGACACCCCAAACAGTGTGGCATATCACCTTTGACATGTATGTCGTAGGTTCACCATCACTGGACTAGCTGCTCCTGGGGGGGAGCGGGAAGCACTGCTGCCCAATCAACATTATGGCCACACTCTTTGGCATTTGTAAATCAGGCAGCAACCTGAGTTTCAGAACCACTGGACTAGGAAGATCCCAATCAATCAATCAACAGTATTTATATGCTGCTTTTCAACACAATGTTCAGAAAGTGGTTTACAGCTAATAAAAATAAAAATAAAAATAAAAAATAGTTAAATGGCTCCCCATCCCAAAAGGGCTCACAATCTAAATAAAAAAAAAATGTGGAGAACACCTCCACAGCAGCAACAGCCACTAGCAAAGACACTGCACAGGGGTGAAGAGGGGCAATTACTCTCCCCCCTGCTAAATATAAGAAGAACACCACTTGGAAAAAGTGCCTCTTGCCCTCCCTTACATGCTGTCTTTTTGTGGGACAGAAGCATTTAATGTGCGTGAGCATTAAAATGGATGGATTTTCCCCCGCACTACCACATGCAGTTTGAATTAGTATAGTCCCAGGAAGTCTGTACGGCACAATTTATATGAATGTCAATGCAAACCCTTAAACATTTCAGCTGCTGCAGAATTCTTTTGCCACCAAATATATATATGCTTCAATTTGCATAAAAGCCAAAGGGTGCCTTAATTCCAGATACTATTGTTGATGTTATTGCATGTCAGGGGAGAAGGAACATTAAATTTGGAGTTGTTATATCATCCCCAGAAGCCTCTGGGGTCTCCTTTACTGCATTCTTTCCTTCCTGGGTTTGGGTTTCAAGTACTACTTAATACAGAAAGAAAATGTGTACCCAATAATAAGGTGCAGAGTTAGACTTTTTTTTTTGCATCATTTTATTTTCAGCTGTGTTAAATTGAAATTAGTATAGTTGAAATTGGTAAAGATATTGCATAGTTTTGTCCCCCCAAACTGCAAGCCCTCTTGTTCCTCATTCTTCTAAGTGTTGAATGTTGCGTTGTGATGCAGAAGCACCAACAGTAAAATACAACACCTGACATGTAAAAGACACATGTGCACTTACTTGTTTGAGTGCTTATGCATGCTCACCAAAAGGCATGAACATTCCCAATACTGCTGTCCAGCCTAAGCATTGGCAGGTGTACTAGGAAAAAGCTCAGGGTGCAATCTTAACCTGGAGTTAGGCCGGCACAGTTAGGCCAGCAAAGTTTGGCTGGCACAAGGGATACCATAAAGCACATTTGGACCACTCTTGGAGTCAGAGAGGCCAGAACAGCGACATGTGCCATCCTCCCTGACTCTGAAAGTGGTCCAAATGTGCTTTATGGTGGCCCTTGTGCCAGCCAAACTTTGCTGGCCTAACTGTGCCAGTCTAACTCCAGGTTAGGATTGCTCTCTCAGAGCGCAATCCTAAACTGAAGTTAGGCCGGCATAAACTAAGCCAGCAAAGTTTGCACAGCACAAGGGCCACCATAAAGCATGTTTGGACTCCTCTCGGAGTCAGGGAGGATGACACACGTCTGTATGCTGGCCTCTCTGATTCCAAGCGTGGTCCAAACTTACTTTACAGTGTCCCTTGTGCCAGCCAAACTTTGCTGGCTTAGTTTATGCCGGCCTAACTCAGTTTAGGATTGTGCCCTCAGTGTCATTTGGCTCAAGTTAGTTTTGTTTGTATGTTCCCATTCCTTTAAGATCAAATAATAGATTTGTGGAATGCTGATTTTGTTCGTCCTTTGTGTACTACGCTTATTCCAAGAAGGAATATTTAATTTAAACTGTAGTCTGTGCACAGTTTCTAGGGTTTAAGCTTAAAGATGTGGAATCTGCAAACTACGTGTGTTTAGGATCACACTCCTTTATCTTGTCCTGACCCTCTTATTTTTACCTTTTAATTTTTGTGTCCACCAACAGACACATCATTTTCCCCCAAGAGATGTGTCTGTACAGCTCTACTGTTTTGTCCAGAACTTGAAACTTCCTGAGCTCCATTGTTGTGACAGATCATTCCAGGTGACAATTCATTCCAGGTATCTTGACAACAAACATGAATGGCCTGTCCATTCCCACATATGGACACCCAAACAGTTAGATTCATCAACTCCAAATAAAACAGCTTTGTTACAACTAGATTTTTTAAAGTACTGTGCATGACTAAGATTTCAATGAATTCTAAGTAATATAGAAAGCATGTTCCATTATTACTAAAATGATTTTGCATGAAAGAAACAGTCTGATTAAAAAAAAATCCTGGGTTTCTTTGCCTGAGCCATTTAAAAAGCTAATCGTAGCTTACAAATGAATTAATGGATATGCTTGCAAATTTGCAGAAAAAATTAATTCTATGCCTCAGTGAATATTTGAAAAGAACCTGTGTAGTAGTTGTCATGAAGATGGAAAAAAGTTGAATTTTGCTTTAAGAACAGAATTTGGCTGAACATGCCTTTGTAGGACTGCACAGAATTTTACTATCCATTTTACTACTTGTATTGTGTGCAGAATGATACATCTCCTGGTCAAAAAACAAAAACCACTCCTAAATGGTGAATGTATTCAGTTTCTTTATCCTTCTTTGTTTCTTGTTTAGCCACATTTTTCCCTTCTCACTAAACTGGTTTGCATGAGCAGCCCTAGCCAATTGGGAATCATGTAGTGCAATGCTTCTCAAACTGTGGGTCTGTGGCCCACAAGTGGGTCACAACTCAATTTTTGTTGGGTCACTAAACAGCCTAATCTGTCTTGTCAGTGTGCATCAGGAGTTAAACAACCTCCTACTTGCAGGGCAGGGGGGGGAGCAGTGCTGCCCAATAGCCATTATAGCCAGTAATGGCATCTAAATGATTTAGCAACAGGTACTCACTTTTGATTGGCACTTGTGTCGGGGCCTGCCCACCAGAAATGAGGTCATAGCCGGAACCCAGGAACCGCCGCGCCTCCTCGGTAGGCCGTGCGGCGGCCCCAGGGAAGGCCTGGGAGTTCCGGACCTTCCCCGAGGCCACCGCGCGGGCTACTGATTCCCCCCTCGGAACCACCGTGCCTCCTCAGGAGGGAGCCCCAGGCAGCCTACCTGCTCACGCTGCCGCCGCCGTTGGTCTCCCTCGCTCCGCTGCCTGCCTGCCTGGCTCTGAGAACGTGCAGGCAACTCAAACATGCAGGCAATTCAAACATTGCAGGGGGCGGAGTGGAGCGCCGACTGAGTCGACGAGTGGGCGGGTGAATGGGCAGGGCCAGCCCTAAACCTAGGAACGGGCAGTGATGTCATGCAGGGGGTACGCGAGTTTCTAGGATTACGGCTGGCCCCGCCCACTCGCCCGCCCACTCGTCGACTCCGCCCCCTGCAATGTTTGAATTTCCTGCATGTTTGAGTTGCCTGCATGTTCTCAGAGCCAGGCAGGCAGGCAGGCAGCAAGCGGAGCCTTGCCTTGCCTTGCCACTGAAAAATGAGTTGCTCTTGAATACTTTTGGAACTGTTGGGTCACTTTAACATGATGCCAGGCCTCCTCAACATGTTCTGGGGGTGCTGTGGAATACTGTTGCAACTGTTGGGTCAGTTTAAAATCGTCTGAGGCCTCAAAAAGGGCTTTTTTCATGTCCCTTCCTGCCACGACATCACTTCCGGCTTATGACGTCACTTCCGGTGGGTGGGTCCCGACATGTGCCAATCAAAAGTGAGTACCTGTTCTTAAATCATTTAGATGACACCACTGGGAACGGGTACTCGCGTACCCCCGCATACCCGCTACATGACATGTCTGATTATAGCCACAGAGACTTGAGTGACTGGTAAACCTTTTTTAGGTGGCTCCCAATGCTAAAAGGTTTGGGAAGCACTAAGGTAAGATTTGGCTCTGGATAATGTAATCAGGGCAAATGAAAATAATTGATGATGATGCCCTCTCTCTGAATAAGCAAAACAACTTCATTCTCATTTTGCACAATGAAGGTGATGGTGGCAGCGTCAGTGGGGTTGGTTATCTTTGCACAGGCGGCAAATAGCAAAATGTCAACCACCAGTTTTTGATTCCAACATTATCTGCCAAATGTAGATGTACTGGTCCAGCCCAATTCCTGGGTTCCATTGGCTTGTCATGCAGTGTTGCATGCTCTATCCCCTGCCCAGGAGTCTGTGTATAAAAGACTGAGGGCACCCTGGACTGATGCAAGCTGCTTGTGTCAGCCCAGTGGTGTAGCAAATGGGCCGCGGATGCCCCCCCCAGCGCTGCTTTGGGGGGTAGGAGGGAGGCGGTGGGAGGTTGAACGGGGTGGGGGTGGTGTAGGGAGGGCGGCCACTTGGGTGGGGTGGCCCAGGAGTCAGGATCTGGCCTAACAGTCAGATCCTAACCACCGTCCCTGGTCTGCATGGCCCTGATCTGGGCTGCACCAGGCCGCTCAGACTTGCGCCTGCTATTTAGCAGGAGCACATCCAAGCAGCCCCATCCGGCTGCCTCGGGCTTATCCTGGGGTAAGGGGGCCAGTATCCACTTGCCCCACAGTGAGCTCCAGCTGCTTTTTACCCTGGGTAGGAGGCAGTGCACTCCTACCGGCCTGCAAGCTCCTGTGCAGGTTAGGATTGCACTGTGCAGAACATTGCAAGAGTTGTTCCCTGTTACGTGTATGCCTTCTGCGGAGCTGGATCTTGTCATTTTAACAAGGACTAATTATACGCTCCATTCTTTTCATGGCAGAGATTCAAACTCTGCATAAAATGTTTCCTTTCAGCTTCTCTAGCAGTCGAGAGGTGGGTTTTTGACATTGTTGAGAATCATTGGAAATATGCTTGCCTAGTATGGTGATCTGCAAATAAAACTAAACAGCTTGTGTTATGGAACTTACGTGTGGCAGACTAGGAATATCTTCTGTCCTCTAGTATCTGTGTTTATTTCCTTGTAGTTCTCAATATGAAAAGTTAGGAAACAATCTGCTTGCCATATTCGTAGACCGGATTTATTTGGTTTCCTCTTTCAGAAATTACAGCAGTCACTGTTGAAGAAAATTAAATGGATACTCTGGCATCCTTGCAGATAAATATGAACCTTGACACTCTGCTTGAAGTTTGAAGTAATGGGGGGGGGAATCACTATATAGAAAATGTTCTAGGCCAGTGGTTCTCAAGCCTTTTAGCACTGAGACCCACTTTTTAGAATGATGATCTGTCCAGGACCCACCGGAAGTGATGTCATGGCCTGAAGTGTTGTCATTGTGACGCCAGAACCTGTTGCTTTCCTGAGAATGCAGCAATAAGTTGGATTATTTCTCAGCCATTCAAAATCAGGCCAGAGAACAGAGCCTTTGATGCCCTGATGTTAATAGGCTTAACATTTTGTAGTGTTCAAATTGACAGTAGTGGTACGGCTATCCAAACAAGGGTAATGGCAGACACTGCCCTTAGGACCTAATCTTACCCAGTTTTTCAGCTCTGATGCTGCCGTATCAACGGGGCATGCACTGTATCCTACCGTGAGGGCGACAGGCACAGAAGCCCCCTCAAGGTAAGGGAATGTTTGTTCCTTTACCTCAATGCTACATTGAAGCTGCATCAGTGCTAGCCATTTGCAAGGACTGGGCCCTTCATCAATCAATCAATCAATCACTAGTATTTATATACCGCTTTTCAACACAAAGTTCACAAAGCGGTTTACAGGCAAATAATAACATTAAAGTTAAATGGCTCCCTGTCCCAAAAGGGATCACAATCTAAAGGAATGGAGACTTCATTCATGTATTACTGTGCTGATGCTAATGCTCACTCAGAATTCAGCACAAGAAAGCAAAGTGCATGGAAAGCAAGAAAGCAGCTTGCCCACCTTTGCAGGCTTGAGATCCTAGCACTGATTTTGCATCGGAGAGCCAATTGCCTGGAAATACTAAAACATCGAAAGATATGTTGATGGAAACAACCCGGTTGTGGAAAAAGTGTTATAATCTCCAAAATCCTTTTAACAGGAAAGTAAATTAGATACTGAGTTTGATGCTGCTCTTATTTAAAGCCGGTGAAAGATTTACTACTGTTGTCAAAGGAAAGTGGGAAGAGGCCAGCTGATGATACACTGCAGCAGTAATGAATTACACAGGCCGGACAAGGACCATCTCTTACATCTAATAACATGCACATTTACAGCCTGCTGGGAAGGATTTTGAACGGGCAACATGCGCACTCCAATCTAATAGAGCAGAACAGGAAAGCCTCGGCTGTGAATAATTTATGGGCAAAACTATTTCAAGTGCAAAATTGGCTTCAATTCTCGGTGCACTTCCTTTGGAGTAGGTTCTGTTTTACGTTGATGATATGGACTGTCAGTTACATGCTTAGGGTCCAACCAGGCCCGGCTGAAGGAAAAATGGTGCCTCCCGCTCCTCTCTGCTGCTGTCCCACCATATATCCCTGCTTCAGTTTAGAAGTAAAGGAGAAAGGAATGGGAGTTGACAATGATGGTGGGAGCCACTGTTTTAACACTCCCAGTGTGCAATCCTAACCTGGAGTTAGGCCGGCACAGTTAGGCCAGCAAAGTTTGGGCGGCGCAAGGGCCACCGTAAGCGCCTTTGAACCACTCTTGGAGACAGGGGGGAGGGTGCAGTTCTGTGGATGGGCTCTCTGATTCCGAGGGTGGTCCAAACATACTTTACGGTTTCCCTTGTGCCAGCCAAACTTTGCTGCCCTAACTGCGCCAGTTTAGGATTGTGTTCCCAGTCTCATTCTCAACAACTGAGGAAGAGAAGAGAAAGCAATGGTAGCAGTCCTATTCCTGAACAGGGCTGTTACCTGCCTTCATCTCCCATAATTTCTTCCTTCACTCTGTTTTGAATTTCTTTTCCTGGAGATCCGCCACCTTGCCTTTCTAATCCTGAAAAGTGCATTTGCACCACTTTCGGAGTCAGGGACGCCAGCGCACAGACATGCACCGTCCTCCCTGACTCTGAGAGTGGTGCAAACGGGCTTTACAGTGCATTGGTGACACTCCTAGGCCAGCACAAGGGACTTGTGCCAGCCTAGCTCCAGGTTAGGAGTGTGTCCTTACAGAGTTAAAACAAAACAAAGCAGCATAAATAGGTCAGGTCAATTACAAGGAAGCTGTAATAAGCAGAAGTGAGAAAGAAGAAGTGAGAAGAAAGGGCTTCTTTGGGCTTCATTGTTCTGTCCACTCTGTCTACTTCAAACTATAGAGCAGCAGCTGGAGTAGTGGGAGAAGTAATAGGGCAGTGGCAGTTGCAAGCTAGGTTGCCTGAAGCAGCCCATCTTGCCGCATCTCATGGCCAGTGGTAGATGCAGCTGAGGCTTCACCGCTGGTGTTGGCTCCTCTCCCCCTGCACAGTCCTTGCCATGCCCCACACCTCACCGTGCTTCATTTCAGAGGGCTCTCAGCAGGGAGCGGGCGGAACACCACTTGCTTGTGTGTCTGCAGCGGCATGGGTGGGCAGGTCAGCAGCGGTGGTGGCGGCTCCACTGCCACTCTGGCCCCTCCTTCCGCTGCTCATGGCTAAATCATCCCTAGACCCAAATGTTAGTGTGTTCTCTCTCTCTCTCTCTCCCTCTCTCTCGCTCTGTGTGTGCGTGTGTGCGTGTGTTTCTTGCAAGTTGGGGAAGGCCAGTGTAAACTTCATCCAGAGGTTTGTCTGATCCCGTAGTGCTGAATAAATTGGTGATCAGAGGGCATTGTCTCAGCTGATCCCCATTACAGTGTATAGATTCCAGTACTGTACCAACATTCATTTGGCTCCCTGCTGCAACTCACAGAATTGACAGTTTCAGAGCTCAATCCCAACCTGGAGTTAGGCTGGCACAGTTAGGCCAGCAAAGTTTTGCTGGAACAAGGGCTGCCGTAAAGTATGTTTGGACCACTCTCGAAGTCAGAGGCCAGCACACAGGCATCCTTCCTGACACTGGTCCAAATGCACTTTACGGTGGCCCTTGTGCCGGCCAAACTTTGCTGGTCTAACTGTGCCAGCCTAACTCCAGGTTAGGATTGCGCCCTCAGTAAGTAAATTTTCTGCTAGGTTTTCAAGATCATTTCTGGATAGTTGTTCACATTTTGAAGGGATCCAAAATGTCTGTAAACTGAGTGGTTTAGGCTACCGTACTGTCAACTCCCCCAATTTTATTAAATAGCGTTGATCCCAAAGCCAGCAGAAGTCCCTTGAAACCCGTCTGCTGAAGGTACATTTCTGTGAAACTGTTAATTCCTTTCTACTGTTGTTGCTTTCTGTCTGTTTCTCTGTCTTTGTTAACCAGCTATTTGATCCTCAAGAGAACCAGTTCTCTTCTCCCTGGAATGCCAAATTTTCTTGGGAGCCTTTGGGATTCTGACAATGGGTAGTTGGAAGTGTATAATGTCTCATATATTCACCCTATAGCATGCTTGCTGCCATACCTGGCTCAAAGCAGGTGAGGCTCATTGTAGTCATTGTTCCTTGACAATGCATGCTCCTCTGTTGAATAATTCTACCCTTAATTATACTTTTGACCCCTGTGTCTGAAACAAAAGTTGGGCTGTCAGATGTTTTGCTTTAATTTCCTTGATACTTAATACACTACTTCTGGGGTTTTTTTTAACTGCCTTTCAATTTTTCACTAGTAATAATTTTAGGAATAAATCATATATTTTCATTATAAAAGATAAAGAAATCTGCATGTGACTTTTTTTTTGAAAAATTATTGAGTGAATACCGTTTTAATCCATTGACTTTTTACATCTTAATTTGCCAATTATTTCTAAAATGTAATCTTTTGTTCTTTCTTTTTGACATCGTTCTTCCCTCCCCCTGCCCCAAACAGTAGTTCAGGTATTTGTTTCAATGTCTTTTTCATGAAAGGCTGTAAAAAAATAAATTCATTGAGTTTGGAAGGCAGATACTTTCAAAGGGATTGTTTTTCATCCTTCCTAAGAAATTTGCCTGTCTTCCTTGATATCCTTGCTCTATGTAATGGTGATAGATTTGCTAGGAGACTTGAGATCTCTCAGTAATGCCAATGGTCTCATGGAAATACTTCAGTCTCTCATTCAGCTTCTCCAGATAACTTTCCTTGACTTTGAGAAGTCATATATTCATTTCACTAATTGCAACCTACAAAAGTTCTGTTTGTCAGGCAAACTTTACATATATGTTGTTCTGTGCTAAATATTGAATACCTCTCATCCATCAGTTGACTTTATTTCTTTTTTAGGGCGCAGTCCTAACCTGGAGTTAGGCTGGCACAGTTAGGCCAGCAAAGTTTGGCCACCACAAGAGACACTGTAAGTATGTTTGGACCAGAGTCAGAGAGGCCAGCACACAGATGAGCACCATCCTCCCTGACTCTGAGAGTGGTCCAAACATGCTTTATGGTAGCCCTTGTTCCAGCCAAACTTTGCTGGCCTAACTGTGCCGGCCTAACTCCAGGTTAGGATTGCACTGTTAGTGGCATTCATGTTTTAATCCTGAATAAGATTTGTAAGGGACAATGGACACATAAATGTAATGCTAATTTTACTCCTCTGGGGAGCCTCACAGCAGTGTAGCTATCCTGTTACTTAGCCACAGTGAAAGACTAAACAGACATTCGTGCTCAGTTATTTGGGCTCTGTGGTATTGGTACAATCGCGTCAAAACTATACCGACAGCTTTAAAATATCCCCAACAGTGCCAGGGCCCTGTTAACCTGGTGTCATGAATATTCAATGGAAAACAGAGTGCATTAGCTCAGATGTGCTTCCAAAGTTTCAATCAGTTGCAGTCTCTGGGAAACCTGCTTATAAGTCAGAAGCATCTTGTGCTGTGAGTCTGGTACTGATAGGTTGTGAAATCCACTGACACTCATAATTTACCCAGTTCAGCTTGTTGTGCTGGTAATGTGAGACTGTATCAAACTGAGCACCATTCCATTCCAACAACACCAGGACTGTTCTTCTCCACTCTGGATTGTGAACTGAGCCAGAAAGGGACACTTCCTCCTCATTACTACACTTAACCTGAAGTGCTGAGGATTCTGCAGTGGTGGCGAGTGTGGGAGGTCTCCATTCCTCTGGAATGGTAACTGGAACACTGCTAAAGTAGCATTCCAAGTGCCAGGAACCCTGGGAAATGTAGTTTTCTAAGAGCCCAGTCCTATTGAGCTTAGTGCCAGCGGTACAAGTGGGCGATACTTTTGTAAAGGTGCTGCCATCATGTTGATTCCATGTGGGGTTAGAGGGCATAACTGGGTGGAGCAGAGCGGGGGCTGGAGGGGCAGAGCATGCGGTTGACATGGAGGCCCTCGCCTCTGCGCTGGCAAAATTGCTGGAGCAGAGGTGAGGAGATCCATCACTCACCCTGCACCCTTTCTGCAGGGGAAGGTGACAAATGTCCCCTTTCTCTGAGGTGCTTCCAGTGGCTGCCGTTAGGCTTCCACTGCGCCCACGTGGTGGCCAGGCAGCTCAGGATTAGACTGCTGCCTATACTTCATCCTTTTGTATCTACAAGTACCATGAAAACTGCATTTCAGAGCTCCTGGTGCCTAGAGTGCTGCCATTGTTTATCATGGCACATGATAGTGTTGTGGGAAAAGTGGTGAGATATGGGTAGACGTTAGGGAAGTGCTTGACTTCATTGCCCTCCTAATGACTTAATGAAGGGTGTGATAGGATTTGAATTGGTCTCTTAATAAATGCAGTTGCATCGTGATATTTTTTAATAGCCTGGTTTGCCAACCCGCATTTATGCAATACGTTCCAGATTGTAATGTGATTTTCTTTTACTTGCAGACTCCTTTAGACATATCAGAAAATATGCTTCTGTATGCATGTACCCCTATGAGAATATGTGTTTGCAGTGCCTTTGAATACTTCAAATGCAGTGAATCAAACTGTTCTCTGGATCTGCACCCATGTTGTTTTCTCTGGTGTAGCGTTTGTAGGTAACAACATAGATTCCATTTTACAGGTGAAAAAGCCCAGTTTTTCATCCGGCTACACCATTCCCCTGCCATTTGTAGGCCATTCTGTATCTGGAACTCTCATGAGGCAATTATTGAGGTTCACTTGGAGCCCATAGATGATGTTCACAGCATGGCCTTGATAGTTATAGCAAGTTGCGCATTCTTCTTCTCAACCTTCTGTTTATTTTCTGTATGCAGCTCTTCGGTTCTTTTGGTGTGAATAGAAGAAGAATCATGTACACGCAGCAAGGCTCTTGAAAAATGCATTCACCCATGCTTTTGACATTGCTTGCTGAAGCACTAAATGCAGGTGATGAGCATGGAAGTGGATAAAGGCAGCTTTAGGACAGCTGTTTTTATTTTCTTCTGAACTCCTCTAGTCTCTCAGCACATAACTTTAGCTTTTATTCAGTTATTTTCCTTTTATCTTCCTCCATTAGGAGGGGTTGGACTAGAGCCATTTTGACACAAAACAGTGACACGCAAGGTATTGGTGAAAACATAAAGACAATAGGAAGCCAAAGATGACAAGCAGAAGTAGTCCTTAAGGGAAGGAAGGCAGGAATGCAGCTCTGAAAGATGAAAATACCCTGACCTGACTCCTTGATTGTAAGGTGCCATTCTGACACCTGGCATAGCCTGACACCTTGAAACCAAGTGCATTCAGGGCTCCTGCTGGCAAATGCCAAGTCCATACATCCATTAGCTGTGCATCCCCCCCAATGAAGCCATGAGACAGGTGCGTATGGATGAACGGGCCACTTTATTGCAACAAATTACAATGAAGAAGAGCTGGTGAACAGCAGCAATTAATCAAAACAGGGTAAATGGGCAAGGCATTAACTGAAGGTGAGGGGGTCCAGCCGCTGGCCAGTCTCCCACCCCCACAGCAGGTGAAACATCCTGACTCCAGGCCAGCCCCTTGGGGCGTGACCTTTCATGGTCCAACCCCTGCAGGGGCGGAGGCAGCAGACCCGCACGCACGCCCTGGCCAGAAAGCATCCTCCTCACCACCAGGAGAATTCCTGGTGATGCCCCCATGGCCAAATGCCCAATCAGGGCAGCATCTGCCTCCCGCAGCAAGGGAAGCAAGCCAATGGGCGAGCACCCAACTATATGCTGGAGCTCGGAATAAGGAAACTGTCTTAGGCTGGCAGTTTTGCAAAGAAGGTTTTATTTCAGAATTATTCCGACTTAAGAGTGCAATCCTAACCTGGAGATAGGCCGGCACAGTTTAGCTGTCACAAGGGCCACTGTAAAGTGTGCTCAGACCATTCTCAAAGTCAGGGAGGATGGTGCATGTCTGTGTGCTGGCCTCTCTGACTCCAAGAGTGGTCCAAATAAACTTTATGGATCTCTTGTGTCGGCAAACTTTGCTGGCCTAACTTGTGCTGGCCTAACTCCAGGTTAGGAGTGCATTCTTGATGAAGAAAGAAGGAAAGCCAAGCTGACTATAAGAACATAAGAATAGCCCGACTGGATCAGGCTAAGGGCCCATCTAATCCAGCTTCCTGTATCTCACAGTGGTCCCCCATGTGCTTCGGGAGCACACAAAACAATAGGACACTTGTATCTCACTGCTACTCCCCTGCATCTGGCATTCCTAGGTAGTCTATTTACCCTTAGAGAAACCTAATGAAGACACTACCCCTCCCTCAACAATCTAGGATAGATAAAAATATGCTGGTTTTATGTCTCTAAAACTTAGACTTACGAAGGTATATTGGGTTTAGAAGGCTTATTCGTTCTTTAGTGGCACAGCTCTGTATTCCAAGAAAATCAACCCCTGCTTCAAGAACTCGCCCAAAAGAAAATGACATTGGAAGCAAATGCAATGTACAGTACTTTGTCTTAGCAGAGCAGAAATAATAGGATGCTGTGACCATTGAGATCAAACGTCTGACAGCTGTTTTGATACCTTAGTAAGGCGGAGAATAAATTGGGTTGGAATGATCCTCTAAGAAATGTGAGGAAACCATAACAGTAAAATTAAAAATGGCTACTATACCACCAAGCAGCAATTTTGACACATTTTCCCTTACAGAATTCCAATTAGGGGTGACCACTTTTGTCTCTTTTAACTAGCGTGTTTTCCTCAAACATTTGAGAGGGGTCATCCAGCTGAATTTATTCTCCACTCTTCTGAAATATCTGAACAGCTGTCAGACTTGTTTCTGTAAAATGGTCACAGAATCTCGTTATTTTGTTTTGCCACTTTTGTGCTGTGTGGGTTAGTTAGCTTTCCCAAAAGATCTAAGCTGTATATTCAAATGCATATGGAGAAATGTTGTTCTACCCAAACAAGAGCAGGCGTAGGCGCTAGGGCTTATGGGATTGCAGTCTGGTCTTGCAGCTGCAAGGAGATCACCTCAGGGACTGCAAAAACTCCACCTGTGTTCTGTTGAAATATTTGTTCACTGGCAAGGATAGTAAGCTTTTCTATTTCCCTGGAACAAATGGACCACAGTTGCATTAGCTATTCTCTGCTCATAAAGTAAGTAATCATGGAGAATATTGTGGCCATCTTGACACAGGAAGATGCCAATGTTTATAAGAACTGAAAATCTGACGTGTAACACCCTTCCTGAAGTCGCTTGCATATGACAACGGCATTAACTTTGCACAGAAGATTATCAGTTAATTTCTTCCTGCTCTGTGCTTAAATATGCAAAGCTTCTAAAAGACTATTTTTGCTTTAACCATCCCTGGGCACTTTTGTGTCCTAATTTATTCCACATTTCCAATTAGGCCACAAGTAGCTGAAAAGTAGCATTTATTTTTCCCCCCTCTTTGTTTAGATGTAAAACTGAATCGGTCTTGAAGCTACCAACTGCTGCATACTGCAACGTTGACAGAAGACTCCATTCTCCAGTATTTAAATGGGCTCCTGTGAAATCAGGACTTAGGCAGCAGAATTGTTTTGAAGCAAAGAAATCCTGTGCAAGCCTCTTGAATCAAGTTGCAGTGTGGAGGGGCTGTAGGAACCACTGCAGCATTGCCTGGGGGCCTGTGATGTTGCATTCCTGTTACAGTTGGAACTAGGACAGGGTATTGTGTTAACAAAGTAGCCCCATCCAGCTGTCCTCTGCTGGTATTACCCAATGCAATTCCATGCGAACTAACAGTCCAATCTTATATTAACTAATCTTCCATGCTGTGATGCAGTGGTGCCGAAATGGCCTCCATTGTATCTAGTGCCGGGCTGCTGAATGTCTCCCTATGGGGACATTTCCATCCCCCCAGGATAAACCCCAGCAGCTGCAATGGAGCTACTCGGGTCCAAGCAGCTAAGGAAATCACCTCCTAGGCCACTCAGCATATTCAGTTCTTGCTTGGATGGTTCCTCCATGCAGTATGGAATCCTGAGCCCCCATGTTTGTTGTTAGATGGCCTAATAGGGTTAAAGAACTTGGCATCATCAGGGGCCAAAGCCTGCCAAGGAACCGGGGGGGGGGGAAGGAGCCTTGACTTTTATTGACATTGGCCATTGAGTTTTTGCAGAGCTGATTCAGGAATTCCAGAATTTAAAAAAGAGTACATTTTATATTCTTAGAACCAGAAAGACAAATCCATTCTGGGCACTAAGCCTTGCTTGGCCCTCGGATATCCCCCTGCTGTGCATTAGTTCAAGTTCACAACTCATTCATTATTGCCTAGCCTTCAATTTGCATTGTGTCTTCAGGAAATGAGTGAGCCATTGGAATGCTTGAAAGGCCCTCTACCCTCCAAAGCTGCAGATGAATTAATTATAAGCCATGGTGACGAGGGGGGAAAATAGAGAGCTCAGATAAAATCCAGGAGCAGGGACAAAATGTTTCAGCAGAAAAAGACAGAAACCCCTTTTTTAAAAAACCCGTGTGTTTCTCTCGGTGTTTTGAAGTGTTATGCCTAATTTGAATAAATTCCTTTACCACTGACTGTGTTTGAACATTTGAAATGTAGTCATGCGTTGGGATTAGTGTTTCGAGCAAAACATGGAGGGTGATCATCTCCCATTGAGTTCTAGGAAACGTTCCACCGCATTTCACAAGGCTGTTTTGTTGCCTGCTGGTATTAATCCCAGTATTAGAAAGTAAAAAATAAAATAATGGCACCATTACTTAGAGGAGCTCAGCGTTGCTGTTTCCCATGAAATCTCAATGTTAAATGTTTTCCAAATGCCATCATTCCATCTTGGTAGACTACCTGGTAGTCACAGAGGTTCCTGCTTACCCTATTATTTATCATGGCAACTACATGTTTAATGATTTAACCTTTTAAACTTGATGTGGAAATTCGTAAAATGATAACTGTCGATAGATATGCAGGTCCTGCTTTTCAAGCTTGACTTTGTTGATCTATCAAATGGAATTCTCTCTGGCCTTCATGAATTGGAGGTGGGTTTGCCTGAGTTAGGGCCCAATCCTATCCAATTTTCCAGCATTGTTGCAGCTTCAATGCAACTCCAAGCTAAAGGAACAAACATTCCTTTACCTTGAAGAAGCCTGCATGACTGTCTCTATACCACAAGATGCAGCACATAATTTGTTGGCTTGGTTGTATCAGCCCTGGAAAGTTGGATAGAATTGAGCCCTTAGAAACATATTGTTACTGTCAGTTTCCACAGGATCACCATAGGAGTAAGAGTCACAGAACAGAGATCTGCTTTTTTAAAAAAGAAAATAACAATGTACTAGGGAAGCTCTGGTTTCAGTATTATTTAATTAATTAATTAATTAATTAATTAATTAATTTTTATCCCACTTTTCTGCCCCATGGGCACCCAAGATGGCTTACAATATTAAAATCATCACATTAAAAAAATCAAAGTATAACAATTAAAACAATGTTTAAAACAATATTAAAACAGTTAAAAATTTAAAAATAAGCATACCTGGTGGATCCCGTAATTACAATTTGATAAAATTTAAAATGTAAGATGTAAAATGTAAATGGCCAGCCAGTCTGTCAACAATTGAAGGCTTGTTTAAATAAAAAAAGTCTTCAGGCCCTGCCGAAATATTGCCAAACAGGGAGCAGTTCTTAATTCTAAGGGGAGGGTATTCCACAGTCATGGGGCCACCACCACAGTACACTTCCTTAGGCAGTACAGATGCCAGGATGGTTGACTATGCACATTTGTGATGCATTCAGTGCGATGGGACAGGTGTGTCTGTCTCTTCGGCATGCATTGGTAGTGTTATGTTGCATTCCCTGGGGGGCTCCAGTCAGGGATTGGGGCATCAAAGGGGCTAGGACCTGTGGGCATGGGTTCAGGAGTGGGAATAGACCAGTTGACTCGGATGTAACAACAGTAGCCCTTTGCTGGGGAATAACAAGGCTAGCCTTGGTGGCATCTGGTCTGGATGCCTTTAAGAGGGGATTGGACGGATTTCTGGAGGAAAGGTCCATCGTGGGCTATAGACAATGATGGATTGTGCAACCTCCTTACATTGGTAGTGGGCTACTTCAGAGTACCGGGTGCAAGGGAGTGGCCACAGGATGCAAGCATCTTGTTGTTTCATGCCTCCCTGGGGCACTTGGTGGGCCGCTGTGAGATACAGGAAACTGGACTAGATGGGCCTTTGGCCTGATCCAGCAGGGCTCTTCTTATGTTCTTTTGTTCTTGGGGGTTCATAGCACCCTCCAAGCAACAGAAAAGCCTCTCCCGTCAACTCCCGTTGACTTTTCAAAAGTCAACAAAAGGAAGAAAAGGTACCCCCCCACACACACACTCAGTAAGTCCCTTTCTGGTCTGGCCTAGGGTGAGTACTGCAGTGGGGGCACCGCTAGGTCTCCGATGGAGGTCTTCCTCACCATAGCCCACAGTCCTCTCCCGCTGTAGTCTGAAGTCAGCCTGAGGCAGTGGGGAAAGAAGGAGTCCTCTGCTGTCAGGCCCCTCCTTGTACCCCAGCTGGCCCTAATATAGGGGCAGGTGATTGCAGAGGCCAAGTCCCAGTGTGTCTGCTGGGGGAATAGTTGCAGGAGCCTTAGAGGAGACCTGGGAAGGGCGACAGACCATTTCCAAGGTTTGAACTTTTCTGGTTTGGAAAACAAACCTTGGCAATTTATAATGGTAATCTCTCATCTAAGGTGATTATTACTACCCCACAGAAGTCAATAAAAACTGGATGAGAATGAAGTCCCTCCCATCAATCCACTTAGCTGGCTGTGGCTTCTGTGGCAGGCAGGGAGTACAGTCAGTCTCCTTCAAGTGCTTGGAGCAATATGGGTGTCCTACAAAATTACCTTTGCCAGAGCTCCTGATGCCTAAGGCACTGTGGAAGCATAATCTGAAGCCATAGGAATGGGACAATTCTTTCCTGCTGCTCCTGCAGTTATATAAGTGTGTGTGTGTGTGTGTGTGTGTGTGTGTGTGTGTGTGTGTGCGTGCGTGCGTGCGTGCGCGCACGCGCGCGCACACACACGCACGCACGCATATAGCCAGGTAAAGAGATTTGGAGAGGGGAAGGATTTGGGTTTCAGTGCTGTCTTGCGGATATAAATGGGGAGGTCCCAACTCAGTTTCTGATTCCTGTCAGAAATAAGTGAGTTTTTTGAAATGACTTTGCTAATTGAAAGCCCTAATCTTGTGCATGTCCAATTAGAATTATGTCCTATTATAGTCAATGGGGCCTACTCCCAAGTAAGTGCAAATAGGATTGTGACCCAAGTCAAGTTACGAATCCAGTTTAGGGATGGGTTGGTGGTATCTGTTACAGTGCATCAAAGCCGCCCTCATCATTTCGTTCACAGATGTGCGCTATTAATTTGATTCCATCTGGAATTGTACAGCAAATGCATCTTCTCCCAAATGGCTCCTCGGTTGGTGAGAGGCCAAGCTCTAGGATCACATCACCCAGCTTAGATAGCCTGAGTGCTGGGCTTTTTATTTGGTTGCAAGAGCCACAGATTCAGTCATTCCGCTTAAATAATTTATTCTGAGGAGTTTTGAGTCTCACCTTGCGCTCTTGAGTTGCCGACATGCTGCCTGGATTGAATTCTGAACATGTCGCCAGAAGAACAAAGAAGTTCTCATATGTTGCTCCCCCGCCAGCCCCCTAATGCCATTCAGTGCTGCAGGCGCTTACTTTTTCCCAGATACCAGTACAGACACTTCTACTGCCTCACTGTCCAGTCGGCCGCCAGACTGCAGCTGCCTGTCAAAGCGGCAAGCAAGAGACTGCTCCCACAAGGAGAGTCAGCTTATATTGCTGCTCTTCTTGGGCCACAAGGAAGTGGGGAGGGACAGCCCTCTTGCTGCTGTAGTCTTGGTAGTTTGTCTTTCTTGGCACAAATATCTTTACTGACAGTAGCCTAGGAGAGTGATGGTGAACCTATGACATCTGTGTCAAAGGTGACATGCAGTGATGTCATGTAGCCAGGATGCTCTGGAACGCTGTTCCGGTTGTTCTGTGAAGGGCTGGCTCCGCCCACTGCAGTCGTCACTGCCGCGTGCCCCTGCAATATGCGAATGGGTTCCGGTTGTTAGCTCAGGTAGATTCCACCACTGGTGACATGCCATAATGTTTGGGGTGACACGTCGGAGTTCACCAACACCCAACAACAACTGAGTTTTTACTAGTAAAGTTTTATGGGTTATTACTAGTATTTCATCTTTGTAATGATTCATGGTGCAATCCTAAACTGAGTTAGCCCGGCATAAACTAAGCTAGCAGAGTTTGGCCAGCACAAGGGACGCCATAAAGTATGTTTGGACCACTCTCGGAGTCAGAGAGGCCAGCACACACAGACGTGAGCCATCCACCCTGACTCCGAGAATAGTCCAAAAACGTTTTATGGTGGCCCTTGTGCTGGCCAAACTTTGCTGGCTTAGCTTATGCCAGCCTAACTCCAGTTTAGGATTGCGCTCTTAATGTTTCTTTGTATCATGCATAGCCCTACACATGATTGGGCTGTACTTTTAAAAATAATATATAAATAATTTTTTCTCTTTCGTTTGGGAGGGGGGAGTGACATGCCAGCAGACTCAAATTAGGCATTTTTGACACGGCAAGCCCAAAAGATTTGCCATCACTGGCCTGGGACAAACTTGGTATGCTATTGATGTACTCCCTCCCCAATCCTCTTTCTCCCGTCCCCTCTGCTGCAACTCTCCTTTTTTCCTAAGACGGCCGTGTTCCTGGGAATGCCTTTTCAGGAGCTTAGCTGGCAGGCTAATGTGGGACTGGAAAGCTTTGATGGTATTAATTAATATCATTAATATTGTATTAGCTCATTATTTTTAATGTTAGGCCTAAAGTAATAGTTAATGATGCTGCAAAGTACACTAATAAAATTGCTTGTAGTAATTAAGAGAGAAGTAAGGAGAGTCTCATGGGTAATCAGTCATATACAATTACAGATATGTTCAGGCTTGGCTCACAGTGTTGGTCAGCATAACGCCTTCGTCTTGCCAATAATTTGTATCCTTTGTCACGCCAGTTCCATATTGGAATGTCCTTCAGAGCTGGAACATGGAAAAGGCCAGTGCGTGCAATACGGCAGCCATACGGAGCCTGCGTCAGTATTGCTCCGTTGACCTCTGTCATTTCACATAACAATGAGCTACTCTTGTTGAGCATCTTTCTGTGTCTGTTTAATTTTCATTAAGTCACCACTAGGGATAGGTGAACTAACCTGACTTGTTTAAGAATGAGCTCATTTACAGTGATTTTGTACCTATGAATGATTTCTTTATTCAAAAAGTATACACTGTACTCTTTCGCACTAGGGGATTCAGAGCCACTTCCAGCAAATATTAAAGCAATCCATACAAATCATGCAATACAAAAAATAAACGACAGTAGCAAAATACTTTAATCAAAGCCAGCAAAATCAAAAGAGAAAAGTAAGCAACTAAATCAAATGCATCTAGGAAAATCTGGGCTGAAAGAGTCCAGTATTTATTGTCTACCAAAAAGCCACCAGGAAGAAGGCTTTTAAGTCATCACGCTTCAAGTGGTAGGGAGTTTCATAGGGTGGGCAGCATCACAAGAGGTCTGCATCACTTAGCCTCTGAAGGTCATGAAACAGACAAGAGAGCCTCCATAAGATCTCAAATTAAAATCTTAGTGTGTGGGTAGATTCTTATGGAAAAAGGCCATCTTTCAGGTATCTTGTCCTGAGTAATAAATGCCTATTAAGGTAGTACTTTGACATGCATCTTGACATAAACTGGAACCAAGGCAGCAAAAATAGCAAAGGTGAATGTGATCATAAGGCATCCTCCCAGTCAAGATCCAGGCAGCTGCATTTTGTATCATTTGAAACTTCCAAAGGGTATTCAGGTATATCCCATGTGGATCACATTGCAGCAATCCAATTGTGAAGTGTGTAAGGCATGCATTGCCATGGTCAGTGTCCATCTGAAAACAGAAATGAGTGCAGTTGGTGCACCGGCTGAAGCTAGGCAAAGGTGCACCAAACCATACCCTCTAATTGGGCATCCACAAGCATAGTTTTATTTATTTAAAAGATTTGTACCCCATCTTTCAAAAAGAAGAAGCATAAACAGACATCTAAGCAGTAAGTCTTAAAATAGACATAGAAACCAGAAAAGCTACAATATAAAATGCAAAAACATTACTCCAATAATTAAATCTAATAATGTTGAAATACATCCATGGGAATTTCACCTTCCGTAAATTCTCACACCTGAGATGCTGCCACAGCAACTCAGTACATCTAAAGGAGGTTGTAACTATCCCTTTTTTAAATGTTCAGCAGTCACAGACTTGCAGCCCAGAGCAAAACTGAATCATCTAAACATTGGTTATGCTTGGGTTTGAATTCTAACCAGGTGCAGAATAAAGTGGAGAGTGACAGAGTTAGTATCCCATCTGACCGAACGTGTCTTCCCCCCCCCCCCGCTCTTCCTAGGAGCCCAACTTCCATTTTCTCAGCCTACTTGCGATTCCAAAACACATTCCAAGCCACGATTCTCCTGCCACTAAAGGGCTTTTGTAAAATCACAGTCAATGGAATAATGTGGAGAAAGTCAGGCAGAAGGGATTGAAATTTTTTTTGTTCTCTAACAAAGTTTTGGGTCCCTTCTCTTAAAGTTTGGGCCCATTGGTAGTATAGCATCTGTTTGCAACAGTGGTGGGTATATTTCTGCGATTCCTGCATGAGGTATATGCTAGAATAGCCTTGTAGGATTTGAAAGGTTCTGTAGCAAGAGCTCTGACACTGGAGCCGAGTGTGTTTGGAAAGGAAAGGAGATCTTTGGAAGGTGTTTGGCAAGCCAATTCCAAACCTGGTCTGAATCTAGAAAGGGCTCAGCTTGGGGACAGAATAAGACTTATATTTAATATTTTGTACATTATAGACAAATACTGTAAGCAAGCCAGAACATATGGGTTTTGGTAAAAGACAGGTCTTATTTCTAGGGGTCGTTTTTTGGGGTGATATTTTCTCCAAAATTTCTTGATTAAAATAGCAAGTTGTGGGGCTATGTGTTTTTATCCAAATTTTTATTATAAATTGTACAAACAGAGCAATAAATCAGGGTAAATGGCTCTACAAAGGCAAGCAATCACTGGCGCACACACACACAATCCTGAAATAACCTGCTCAAAAATTCCCCAGCTGCACTCTGGTTGCTGCTTGGAGTGTCAAGAAACTGCTGCTTACTACTTCCACATTCCATTAAAGTTACCCAGTATGCACTGTGAACTATGAACATGCATGTCCATAGTTTAAACAAGCTTCTTCCTGTTTCTGTCCCCTCCTCCTCCTGATCCTTTACTGAAAACTATTTGTGGATTCCTCAAAACTGTGCCAAAAATAAGCACAAGTGGTGTTATTTTTGTGAAATTGATCTAAATTTGTGTCAAACTTTGTCAAAAATAAGCAAAAGCAGTATTATTTCATGTTTTGATCTAAATTTCGTTTTATGTAGCATTTTGAGTAGAAATTCTCATTATTTAGCAATCTATGTTGATCACTGAAAAAAACACCACGTCTATTTATTCCTTTTCTCAAGAGTTAGATATACAAAGTCTTGTATGACACAATTGTTCTTTCATTCACAAAGCTGCCATGTTGTAGCAGTGTAAGTGTCTATGTCCCTTGTTACAAATGTTTCACAGTGGGGAACTGTTGGGTCAAGAACTCTGTATGCATTCAATGGATGTTCTAACTGATAAAAAGAGAATATACCTGTACACCCTTGAGAAAGACAGCATTTGTTGAATATTCAAATCCTGCTATGTTTAGGAATCGCTTATTGTTGTTTATGGATTCATCAGATGTCAGTGCTGGCTGGTTTTATAAGGTCAGGTTTTTAGGTGAAGGGCAGGAAGGATAATTGAAAATGTAATATTGTTAGAATAGAGGACAATCCTTCAGGAGAAAGGACACTTGATTTCCCAACCTTGCTTCCAAAGCACAGGTTGATATAATGGTAACTCTGGGCTTAGAATGTCTTCCTTTTTCTTTTCTGCTTTCTTTGTTTAAATTAAGTTCCACTGAAATGGAAATAAGAGGGGAGTACTACCAGATAATCATCTAAGACTACTCTATGTCAGTGATGTCATGCAGGGGGAACTCAGTTCCTCTAGTTAAAATTAGGGCTGACTCCACACACTTCACTTTCTCTCCTCCCCCCTCCCAATTCCTCTGCAAAGAGCTTTTCTTCTTGGTTGGCCGGCACTCAGAGGGTTAAAGGGAGCAACTCTGGATTCCTAGGGGGCAAAGGCAGTGATTTCATTCAGGGGGAACGGACCAGAACGGGCGTTCCGGATCCTAATGGGCTCCGTGGCTGGTTCTGGGTTCCCAACAAGTGCCAATCAAAAGTGAGTTCCTGTTCCTAAATCATTTGAATGACACCACTGCTCTATGTCATTTTAGCTTGGACTAAATGAGAATAAACCTAGGTCCTTTTCCCATCAGCTGAATCCAATAGATAGTACTGGGTTATTTCACCATTTCTTGATAGCTGAAAATGGGAGAGGCTTTGTTTTGTATAATCAGTAATCTGGGATTCAAGGGGCCATCTGGTTCTTATTGGCACTGTTTTGGGGGAAACTACTCATCTACTCATCACTTATGCAAAATTGATTTTCCTCATTGATTGATGTGTGGTTCACACTGCCCACTTATCAGCAAGACTTTTAGAATTGGAAGGGATCCTGGAAAAACATCTAATCTGATCCCCTGCTTAGTGCAGGTATTCTATCATTCCTAAATTCCAGATTAACCAGGAGAATTTCTAAAATTTAAATTCTGGAGTTAGACCACATGTAGTTTGCTGCAGCTTTATGCATCTGCAATTGATTTGTGCCTCTCTCTCCCCACTCCAGGCTGTTATTGTGCATTGATAAAATACTGCAAAAAGGCAATCTTGGTGCAATTGTAGAAATTGTTGTATCAAATTGTTTTTGTATAGCCTAGTGCTGATGTACACATAGGCATTTGCACACTGGTAAAACACTGGGCAAAAACAATCTTGATACAGGCAATAATACAATCTCACTAAGTCGGTTTTATGAAAGCTGAAGTGCAATCCTATACACATTTTCCTGTGAGTAAGCCCCAATGAGCACAATGGGACTTGCTTCTAAGTAGATATGCCTAGGGTGGGACTGTGATCTATTGGATCACATTGCATGTTTAGGGTGAAGAATATTTATCTCAGAAGCATTTACCTATTCATGTTTCTTGGGGAGTCTCTGAAATATCCTGTTGGAAAAGGCCAAACCTTGAATAAAGCAGAATTTTCTTTTTGATTTCCTGTCTGTGAACTTGAGTTAGAACTTTTCAGAAGCAGCTGCCTTGATTTATGTATCTTCACGCTGAGGTCCACAGAAGAATAATTTCTGCCTTTTTATGTCTCTTCTGTGCCTAGAACTAAAACCATCATTTCAAAATGGCAAAAAGTAAATCCTGAGCCATTGGGAAGGGTAAAGGAAAAGCATGCTTTGCTTTTAAGCCTATTTAACACAATGGAGAGTTCAGAGTAATTGGCAGTGTCTTTTTTAACTATTGAGCTGTTGTTGACATCAGCAAGAGAGATGGAGGCAGTCTGGATTTCAAAAGTGCTGTCTGAGCATATTGGGAGCGAGTTTAATATTCATCGAACTGACAGCAAAGTCACACATTAAGATAGCGTAAAGTAAACAAGAAAGCTGACCTCGACTTCCTTGTCTAGTGCTGCTTCAGGATCAATGAGTCAATAGCAACAAGCCTGGTGAAAAAACATCTGCCAAGTTCTGAACTTTGGTAATGACACCTGCAGATATAAGTGCAGCTAATAACATTCCTTTGCATGCTTCCTTTGCATGCTGCCCCCAATGCCTTTTTTTGGTGGCCCCCAAAAGTCCAGCCATAGCCCCCACATTTTTTGGTGGGTCCTGGGCCTGCCAAGGCCAGGAAGCTGCACAATAAAATGGCTCATGCCCTGCAAGTTGCTTCCGGGGCGTGTCTGTGTGCTCCCTGCATCACTGGTTGTACCACGGTTCCCAAACTGTGTGTCACGATGCACAGGTATGACACTTTGGGAATTGAGGCATGGCAATGATGTGGGGAGAGCGCAGGCTTCCGGGGCGCACACCATTTCACTCTGCAGCTTCCTGGCCTTGATGGACCCTGAATCCACCATGAAAGATGCATTAGGTCTCCAAGGTACGTTTGAGAACCCCTGCTATAGCGTATATTTCTGCACCAGGGCCAACGCATCAACAGTAGCTCGTTATTTTTTCTTAAGAAATCTCTGCTCTACAAATTAAACTTGGCAAAATTGGAAATCACTCCAGGATAGGGGAAAATAATCTCCTAATGGAATTTAAAGTATTCATTCATTGCTAAGTTTGCAACTGTTTTCTCATTTACGGCATTCTTTGTACATAAAGCCTAAACAATCTAGGGGGCATGACAATATGCTCTTTGAATGCGTTGTATTTGTAACCTTTTGTAAGCCAAACACAGAGAAACATACTTTTCAAAGCCATTTGAAACAGTCACTGACGCCAAATTAAAAGTGTGTGTATGTGTAGGGAGGGGAAAATTAGAATGTTGTAATCAACTAATTCTAATAACAGTGCTGGCAGCTGCTAGCTGAGGAGGAAGTCCTAGCAAAACCCTTGTTTATTTTCAAGAATTATTGCAATGCTTTCTAGCACAGTACAATATATATAATAAATGCACAGAATTTTGTGTTTTGTCATGGTTTGCACAGCTGCTCTTAAAAAGCTTCTTATTCTTTTATACTGATTGCTCATTTGATGTAATGCTGCACCCTTCTTGGCCCTTCACCGCACCAACATCTGTGTCGTCTTTATTTCTTTTGCTTCCTTTCTTTTCCAATGCTTCAGCTGCACACAACATTCACTGAGTTGCAGATTTGCAATCCAATTTCATGCATGCGTGTAGTATAGATTTAAATGGGTCTTGTTCCTTCAGAAGTAAGCAGAAGACTCTGTGGTTGGGTCCTCATTTGTTCATTCGTGGATTATTACAACATCTGGTGATGTTTTTCATATATAAAAGAGCCTTCACAGAAGTAACTCCGGCAGGGGTGGGGAGAGGGAGAGGGAGAGAGAGAGAGAGAGACTTTTAATTGCGTGTGCTATGAATTCAAGAACCTTCAAGGGAGGCAGTTACTACATCCATTCCACCATGAGTTTTGGGCCACTTACATGTATTGGAACTGGCCTTTAGTTGTTGAAGTTGTCTTTTGTTCACAGAAGGGAAAAGTACGTCTTGGGAGCCCAAGCTCAATGAGTTTTGACAGGAGGATGAGATATCCCATGTAATGGCATTTATATACCAAACAACGAATCAGTGGTCAGCTGCTTTTGCCAGATGGCTTGTTTCACTAGCAAAACTTTGTGGAACTTACCTGGTGTCTGGGTTTGCCCCTGGTGACAGGGCAATCCAACTTGGTGCCCTGGATGGGACCCGCTGAGGTAGGAGAGGCTGCTTTCAGAATGGGGCCACTGCAACATGGTGCAGGACAACTGTGTTGGATCTCCCTCCATTACCCTGGCAATGGAGAGGTCTGAGCTAGGGTGTGGCTCAGGAAGGGAAGGTGAGTTTCCCAATTATGGATTAAGGGATAGCATCCTTCAGGAATGCCTGTAGGTGTCATGGACTGTAGGTGTCATGGACTTTAATTATTATTGTACCATAATAATTAAAAGATGTGTGAATATGAAATGAGGACTTTTGTTCTCACTTGTCAATTCTCATCTCAGTGGTTCCAGGCTTGGTCTACCTTCTGTGATCAAGCCAAAGAGTATTGAGTTGGGGGCACAATCCTAACTTGGAGTTAGGCCGGCACAGCTAGGCCAGCAAAGTTTGGCCGACACAAGGGCCACCATAAAGTGCGTTTGGACCACACTTGGAATTGGGGGGGATGGCGCACACCTGTGTGCTGGCCTCTCTGACGTGAAGAGTGGTCCAAATGTACTTTATGGTGGCCCTTGTGCCAGCCAACGTTTGCTGGCCTAACGTTCCGGCCTAACTCCAGGTTAGGATTGCATTATGGTTTGTATCGCACTTTTGACCTGTTTCTTCGTTGCACAGAGGCACTACAGATTATCAGTTCTGTCTGGGGAAAAAATGGGGATAGGAGCCCTTCCCCTTAGTGTTGTTCAGATCATGTGGCCCTGTGTGCGATCAAGAGGAGGAAAGATTGAGCTGCCCTGGAACCACTGAGAAAGGGAATTCACAGGTAAGACAGAATTTCCCCATTTCATATGCATACATCTTTTAATTACTATGGTAATTACTTTTAATTTATGACTAATTAATGCTGCTCTGTCCCCGACCTATCCGTTATTAGCAACAGCAAACAGGGAATATCTCTGTGTATGGATGGCTGTTGCCCTCTTGAATGTTGGCAGAGGAGTTAGCTGGCAGCCTCAGCTCCAAAAAGGTGACGAGTGAAGAAAATGAAAGGGAGCTGGAGTTCTTTGGGAAGTATGCAAGACTGTGGTGTTCAGGTCTGTTCTGAGACTTAATGACAGCAGAGTTTGTGTCACTGTGATTTGTTGGGGGACAGGGTGAGTTGCTGGGATGTTGGCTACTAATTAGATGCAACAAACTTCGCAAACGGAATGATCTGAAATATAAGCCAGCCTTGTGGAATGAAGAGGATGTAGAGGGAATGTGGGTGGGAGGAGGAGGAAATATGATAATGCAGCACACAGGCCCGCTTTGATCATAGGTATAATTCAAAGCAGTCTAGTCCTGCTGCCAGTGGCATTAGATAAAAGCGCCATATTCCCTGGGTGGATTTTACTGGCACTGCAAAGTAATTAGCTTTTGCCTGTTTGTAAAGTGAACATAAACAGGTACTGGAAAAAAAAATCCCATTTTCCCTTCTGGATTAATTAAAGGCACGTCTGCCAAAGGGATCAACAGTAGTGGGAGGTTGTTCAGTTTTGTTTTGGTTTTTTATTGAGAGATCTGCTAAAAATGGGACATCGGCTCATGATAGGCAGAGCTTGGAAAGGCTCAGCAAGTTGCTCCCATACTTGCAGATACATACTTGCTCAGATACTTGCAGTATAGATTGAGCACAGTCAAGACATTTTCTTAGGTTGTAATCCTATATACACTTACCTGGGAGGAATTTTTCATGATTTTTCAGATCAGTGGGGCTTATTTCTGCATTGACTTGCATAGGATTGTGCTTGCCTAAATATCATAAGTATCTGTTTAAGCTATGTAAGGATGACTTCTGATATCTGTGCTTTAAGATTCTTCTACCTCAGTGCTATTCAAACTGTGGGTCGGGACCCACTTGGTGGGTTGCTACCTGATGTCAGGTGGGCCGCAGAGAGCTGGGAGCAGCCATCTTGGAAGCTGCAACCCTTACTCTTGCTATATTCCTTTTGTGAGTGTTAACAGTTTGAATTTTCAAGTGAGGGTTTTTAAAATTTTGTTTTTAGTTCAGTGCTTTTACACCATATTTTGTCCTAATCTTGTTTTCTGTCAGGGTTGTTTCATGGTTGTCCAATTGCTGCTATCCAAGAATGCCAATTTGCATTTCAGAAGTGTCAATTTATTATGTAACAATGACAGAACTTCCTGCTTGATGATGCCACTTCTGGCCATGACATCGCTTCCAGGTTAATGACATCACTTCCTGTGGGTCCTGACATGAGTGCAATTCTAAAAAGGAGGTCCTGGTCTAAGAAGTTTGAATGCCACTCTTCTAACTGATGTGAATTTGAATGGGGGATATCCAGGTGCCATATTTGTACCTTTGCTGCCTTTGTGATGTTTACAGGATACATGGAGGAAAAAATGTTTTAACTCATTGAATAGCCAGTGACTATGTAAGTACTTTATTTCCTCTTCTGTGTACCAAACCAAAGCCTAGATGCCCCTTGAATGATATTAAATGCCAGAGTTGGAACCCCATCTCTAATATATGCAAATCTGGAAATCCTGGGACAGGGCTATGCAAACTGTGAGGGAAGAAAAATAATGGTTGTTTGTTTCTGACAGATCTTTCAAATCACAGGTATTGTGTATTGGTATCACCGAAGACTTGGTGTAACATAATAGTACCAATCTGCTTCTCTGTTCAGGGAGTGGAACTGGGGGGTTTGTAATATATGTTTGGCCAGGAGGTCACCTACTCTTCCCGAGTGTTTGATGTGAACATGGTTCAGGTTTGAGAAAAAAAGATTTGTTGTGTTGCTTCTAGAGGTTTTGTCTGTTTTTAAAAGACTGGTCAGCCTTCCTGCGTGCTGCTCTGGGAGTGTTTTTGAGGAAGATCACTTTTCAACACAGATCCCAATGTCCCTTCATCAAGAAACCCTCACGTTTATTCAGTTCTATTTCTGTGAAGCATTAAATAGTACTCTTGTGACAGCACCGGCTAGGCGCATGGGCTGAGAGACCTGTGTATCTAGAAAAGTCACTGAACTCCTCATACAGTTTAATCTTTCTTTCCTTTTTTATACCTTTTGCTAGGAAATTGCAGTAGCAATACTTTTGCATATCCAAGAGTTTGGAATAAATTCAGCACCGAAAATAAATAGAAAATTTCTGAAAAGTTTACAAGTTATACAGCCCTAAGAAACATTTATTGAAACGACATAGGTTTGTATAAGTAAGAAAGTGGTATGCTGATGGTGCTCTTAATGCAATGGTTACTTGTTTTTGAACACAGAAACCAGTTTTACACCTAGTCAGAGCATGGTTCATCTGCACCAGGGCTCCCCAAATCCCAGCCCATGGGACAGATCCAGGGTTTGGGAAAAGCCCTCCCCCCATGCATGAGTGGTGGTTACCGTTCTGCCACATCACTGCATTGTGTCTCAGATGTGCTGTGTACCAGGATGCTCTGGGCCATTGCGTCTGCCTGAACATCCTGCTGCTCAGCCTTCTGGGATGCTGAGCAGTAGATGTGACTGGCCAGAGTGTCCCTGTACACAGTACGGCTGGGAGACAACGTGCCAATGTAGCAGAACAATAATTGCTGCTCGGAACGAGGAGGGATTTTCCAGGAGGTAGTGGTCTCCGGTTTGGAGTATGCTGATCTATACTGACTGGCAGTGGTTCTCTCTGGTTTTGGTAGGAATCTTTTCCAGTCAATCCTGGAGATCCTAGCAGGAATTGAATTTGGGACTTTCTGCATACCTAGGATATTCTCTGTTACTGAACCCATTCTCTGTCACTGAACTGTGGGCCATTTTTTTTCTTAAACATGTTTTTTTTTTAAGTGCTCATTTAAAAAAAAATATCTTTATTGAACCACCAATCCGGTCACCTCATCAATCTCCCTTTCATATGATAAGAGTTCTCTGTGGTGACGCCTTTCTTTGAAACTCCTCAGGGAGGGATATTCTATAATCCAGCCTCTTTTGTTCAAATGTTTCTCCTGCCATTGAACTTCATTATTTCTCCAATCTTCAGTAACCCTGTCATTTCTAACCCTTCGGGTTGGTGGGTTTGAAAAGCCTTGCCAAATCCTGTGTATTTAGAAGGAGCGCACATGGATCCTCTTCTTCCCATTTGCTATTCCTCCTTTTTCTGGTATGTCCTACTTATAGACTGCTGCTAATAAAGGTTGCATGTAAGAGTGAAACATTTGCAAGTCTGAATGTACAACCCATCCAGCAACTTGCTTGACTTTCACACTAGCTACCTCGATGTTCCTTTTCTTTCCCTTACTAATGATTTAAATAAAGTGATTGAAGAGCACCTTTTTGTAGCCTTTAATCAGCCATAGGCAGCTTTGGCTCACCAATTTATATCCTTGATATTCAACATTACTATTCACTGAAGTTTAACTTGCGCTGTGCCAGCCAGCTCAGACGGGGCTGTGACTTCTGGCTTTACTTTTCTTTATGCATATATGACAGTTGCCCTTCTGTATGTTGCACTCCACCAAAAATAGAAGCAATTATATACCTGTAAATGTATATATGTGGTGTTGGTTTAGGTGTTGCCTTGGTCATGAATTTACTTGGCGGTCTTAGTCAAGCCAATCTTTCCCAGCCATTATCCCTCCCTGGCTGAAATGCAATATGGGGGTGATAATTCTGACCTACTTTACAGTGATTATGTGTATGGACCATGGGAAGATACTTTTCAGGACTTGGAGCACTTGAAATCCTACATCACAAAAGGCCATGACTACGTGTGATCAAAATTTGTTACAGGGCACTGGGTAGTGGAGTTACAGGGCCCAATCCTATCCTAGCCAACATTCCAGTGCTGATGTAGCCATACCAATGGAGCATACACTGCATCCTGCAGTGGGAAAATAGTCTCTGAGGCCTCCTCAAGGTAAGATAACATTTGTGCCCTTACTTTGGGACTGCATTGCACTGGTACTGAAAGGTTGGGTAGGATTGGGCCCTTTTTTCCTGGAATATGACAGGAGAGGAATAAATGTTGAAGATCATAGGGAATGGGCAGGCTTACAGGCAGTCTTTCAGGTATCTGGACCCTAAGCTGTTAAAAACTATTCACAACCAGTAACACAGATCATGCCCAGAAATTACCTGGCCATCTATGCAGACAAAACAGCAACAAAAGAAATACAGTGGGCCCTCATTTTCTGTGGGAGTACTGTTCCAGGAACCCCCATGGATAACAAAGTCCGCAGTATGCAGATTTCAGCCTACTAACCCACCAAACCTGACTGGAGCGTAGCTCCAGGGGTATCTGGAGGGCTTTCTGAGGCCACACAAGGCAAGGCCTCATGTGGTCTCCCCAGTCCTCAGAAAGTCCTCTAGGCCCAACATGATCCTCTGGTCATGTTTGTTGGGTCCAGGTGGGCTAACTCGGATTGGGGGGAGGGTCGACACCCATGGATTATCAAATTCACAGGTGTTGAACCTGCAGATAAAGTGGGTCCACTTGTACTTTCTTTTTGCCTAAACTGTGAGTTTACTGGCAGTCAATTTCATATGAATTACCATGGGAGGGGGAAGAACCCTATAGATCACAGGTTATTATTGCAAGGGCTGTGTTCAGCCCATTCCAGAAGACAGTCTAGGCCAAATCTCTCTTACTGAACTTGCTGTAGTTCAGTAAACAGACACAGAATGAAATTCTTGTAATTCCAGTTGCTCTCCATTGTAAAGTGCAGAACTCCCTTTCCCCCTCCTCTTTGTTACAAGGCATATGATCTTGCCCTTTCGGTTTCTACTGTGCATAGTAGGCGACAGCCTTTTTAGGCTGACCTCTGGGAGTTTCAGTTCACATTGAAGCCACTGCCTCTCAAAACCTTATCTCTAGGAATTAGTTTAGCGGCAGGATGGAGGGAGGGAAACAGCTCTGGCAGTCTCCTTGGCCATTTGCCGCTTCACAGTGTAATTGTGCATGGCTCTCCCTCATTAGACAGCAGTATTTACCTCTGGGAAATGGGGCTTTGCAGAACAAGATGAATTAAATTGAAACTTTGGCAAATGCTGCTGCGTTTGGCAGCTCTGAAATAAATGAGCGCTCTCCCTGTAATCTGGTAAGGCAGGGAAGGAGCAAGCAACACCTGGGCTTTCTCTCATAGGCTTGAGAATATACATGACTAGGAGGTCAGCTGGCAGGTTGGCTAGCAAGGACTGCTGGGACTAAAGGGTCTGTTTAAATAAGAATTAGGACACTTAACCTGGCTGAGCCGAAGTGTGCCAGTGAGACACTTGGAAGGCTTCTTGGCCAAGAAATGTATTAATGTCGCTTTGCCATGTCGTGTCGTATATGAGCACTTGAGATTTGTCGCTGGGTCTTGTGGGAGGGTTCACATCTGTGATTCTGACTCAGACATGCATTAACAGCCTATCTATGCTTGACTTTGAAAAAAATGCCATCTGTAGCCACAAAGCTCTTTGTTATGTAATAAAACAGGGCAGCCAATTCCCAAATCATGATGGGTTGCATCCTCTGAACAATAATGCAATTGGTACAGTGTGTTGTGATTATTTTTTGCCACCCTCTTCGCCCTTGGCAACCCCAACCCAACCCCATCTGTGTGCTGGCCTCTCTGACTCTGAGAATGGTCCAGACATACTTTATGGTGTCTGGCCAAACTGTGCTGGCCTAACTGTGCTGGTCTAACTCCAGGTTAGAATTGCACTCTGAGTTGTAAATCAGGATTTTCCTGGATCAAATCTTGCATCTGTCATGAACTCATTAGGTGTCTATAGGCAAGTCATCCTTATCTCAGCCTCAACTCTCTATCTGCAGGATGGAGATGATACTTTCTTACCTTGCAGGGTTAGTGCATGGATTGCATCATGTCAACCCATGTGATACACTTTAAACACTTGGGAGTACTATACAAACATTGTTGTGTAAGCCATTATCCCCCTTTGCTTGAAGGTGTCATAATCATTTGCATGACAGAAGAATAGATTTGCATATACTGTTGAACCCAAAACCTTCCTAATATGAGTCAGCTCAATGTGGCTGCTTTTCATGTTCATTTAAGAACTCACTCTGAAAGAGTTCGGATATTGTGATTTTGATGCTCATTTTTATAATGCATCAAGGAGGACAGAAAGGTTCAGAGAGGAAAAGCCTATACCTCCCTCTTGTTTTTTCCATGGCAGCTTTCTGAGGAGGAGCAGAGAATGCTCTTCCTGCCTGTCATCCAACCCCCTTGGGCAAGTTCCTGTTTTGCTTGCCACATGGTCTGTTAACGTCTATGTGCCTTTGGATGTTCTCTTTTCTGCTCCAGAATCCAGGCATGACAAGTTAATGAACCATTTGAGTGCCAGTAAGTGACGATCTCCACTTAAGCTGAATAATGTGGGCTGCAGCTGCCTGTGTGCCTGCCGTCAGCATTGATAGGGATGAGACAAAAGGGGAGGAGAAGTCCAATTTTATAGAATGAAACTAGGCAGGCTTGTCACAGGAAAGGTTCATAAGACTGGTTTATATAGGGGAGTGTGACTGATGGTCCTTGTGCTTCGGGCTACTATCTCTTCACTATAAGCTTCTTCTTCTAACTGTGATGAGAAGTATGGACAGTGGATTCTAGAAGGGGGAGGGAGAATGGGATGATGTGGAGCAGAAAGGAATCTGTTCTGTAGATCTGCTAAAAGTAAAAAGGTAAAGATTTCCCCATGACCGAATGGTCTAGTCGTGACCGACTGTAGGGGGCGGTGCTCAACTCCGTTTCAAAGCCTGTAGAGCCAGCGTTTTGTCCGAGGACAAGCTTCCGTGATCATGTGGCCAGCATGACTCTACGCCGTAGCGCATGGAACACCATTCCCTTCCACCAAAGTGGTCCCTGTTGATCTACTTGCATTTAGGTGCTTTCGAACTGCGAGGTTGGCAGGAGCTGGGACAAGCAACAGGAGCTCACTCCGTGGCGCAGTCTTGAACTCCCAACCTTCCGGTCGGAAAGCCCAGCAGCAGCCTTTTAACCCACTGAGCCACCACATCCCTGTTCTGCTAAAAGTACCACCTCATAATTAGTTATATGTAATGCAATGTAATGCAATGTCTCTTAGGGCCCAATCCTATCCAAATTTCCAGATCTGATGCAGCCGCAATGCAGCCCTGAGATAATTGAACAAATGCCCCCTTATCCTGAGGAGACCTCTGTGACTTTCCCCCCCAAAACAGGATTCAGCACACATCCCGTTGGCATGGCTGTATCAGCACTGGATAGGATTGGGCTCTTAGTACGGTTTATGACAGTGGTTCCCAAAGTCCTACTTGGATGTTGGGACAAATTTTTTTGCAGGGGCGAGGAAAGTGTCCTGATGGTGCTGCAGCGACCACTGCACTACCAGGATCAAGGGGCTTTTAACTTACCTGAGGGGTGTGTGCTAGCCTCCTGGGGAGCAGGGGGTTTGCAGCCCCCTCTGTGGGCCTCGCTGCCACTGCAAAAAGCTCCAATTGCCAATTGGAGATATTTGCAGCCATGGGGAAGTCTGCTGAGGGACTGCCAGCCCACCACATTTCCCCGGAAGCCTGTGCAACCTCCCAGGTAAATTTAAAAGCCCCTTGGTCCTGGTGGGCCCATGATCGCTGTGGCCCTCATTTCTGGGCCACTCCCCTTAAATTGGTTATGACCAGTAGTGTCAGCCGCTGGGCGTGTCTTACGGGTGAGTGGCAGCACGATCGCTGCGTTCTGTTGCGTAACGGCGAAAGCCCGCCTGCTGCAGCGGGCACTGCCCGCTCACTACAGAACGCAGCGATCGCACTGCCGCTCACCCGGAAGACATGCCCAGCGTACCAGTAGGCTGACACTGCTGGTTATGACCCTTTAACTTTGTAATGTCTGGCTTGAGAACGCTTCTTCTTTGCTCACCTTTCAATGGGTGTCAAAGGCTTGGCTCTCTCCACAAGGCGTTTCTTTTGTAAATATCTGTATAAATATTGACTGAGTTGGTTTGTGCATGTGGTAAATGGAACTGTAGGGTGCTCAGGAGCATCTCCCTGGTTTCTTTGGGGATCTCAGCCCGCTCAGCTCGATGGACTCCTTCTTACCTGTGGAATTGACCCTGAGGTTTATGATGGTGCTTGCTGGGTTGAACAGTAGGTGGAGGAGAGGAGGATGGAGAACTCTCAAGACTGAGAATGTCATTTCACTATCATTGCCATAAGAAAGCGATGAGCACAGAAGGTGTCTTGGCAGGTCCGTGGGTCTTTCTGAGGGCCTTGGGTCTTTGGTACTAGCACCACAATGCCGGCTTCTGATGCTGGTTGTGGCACCACTTCAACCTGTGCCGAATTCCATACAGATAATTTTCACCTGTATTCCCCCCCCCCCCGTGCACCAGTTTGGTTGTGTGAATTGGTCTTAATTCAAAGCCGAAAGGAATGCAGTAGGTTCATCATGTTATCGTCACATTATCAGCTGTTGTCAAATGTTCCTCAGGTAATTTAATTGCAATATGATCCTTCATTATTTTATAAAGAACTTTAACCCCATTATAGCACAACGTGTGGTGTTCTGATAGATTTCACATTCAAAGTGGCCTGCGCAAATATAAATTACTTTGAAAACAATCTTCTTTCAGCCTTTTTCAAAAGCTCGGATTTGGAATATATGTTTATTAATATTCACAAACACTGTTTAGTTAAGCCTGCTTTAATTTCTCTGTCTGTATTGTAAACAGGGATTATAGGGATGTTTGAATTTTGCATGCCAGATTTCTGGGCATTGTGTAAATTCGGCTTATTATCATGCAAAACTAACTGTGATCTTTTCAAAGTCTGTCAACCCCATTCCCTGAACTGTAAGTTCCTCTTATTCTGTTTCCTTACAATATTGCCATTGGAATCCTTAATTCAGTATTAGAAACTGAGCTGCAAAGATGTTTTGGGTGGCTTGGAATCCCAAGGGCTGAGAAAGTTTTTGATCTCAGAGGTAGGCATGTTTGGCAGGCAGAGTGTAGCATTAATGCGAGGAGCATGAAGCCTTCGCAGTTTGGAAAGCAAAGCCAATCTTGGAAGGGGAAGAAAAGAAATACCACTGTTGTTGAATCTTCCATTAAACTGTGACAGTTGTAGGCATTAATTCCAAGCCCCAGCAACACTGGCCAAATGAGCTGGAAAGAGCAGCAGCCTTTTCTAATTATGTTTCACTATTGGAGGTCCTCTTGCAGTGAAACATCTGTAGTCTTAGCCAGTGGCTGGGTGCAGATGAAGGTAAGCATGACAGAAGGTTAATCCCTTGCTTCGTTTTCTATTTAATTTTTTTTTTAGCAAGAAAGTTTTATGAATATGTCCTATTAATAGCAGAGTTTAATTTGCAGTATGGCTCATCATGGTTAGCCCTTGCGGGTTGGGGTTTTGTTTTTTTTTCCTTTTTGGATGCTCTGTTCAGTCCTGGAATATGTAAGACAATAATAAAGAGAGCATAGATGAGCATGTGAAAAGTGCAGTTCTCTCACTTCTGAAAAATATGTTGACCAGGGTGGATTTGATTTAAATCAAGTCAATTTAAATCATGATTTAAATCCTGATTTAAATCACAAGTAAAATAGGCTTGATTTAAATCAACTCAATTTAAATCATAATTTTGAAAGAGCAACTGTCATCTCTGTCCTGCAGTGGCTCCTCCTCTGACCCGCTGTTGACTCACCAACAGTCCCATTCACTTTAATGGGATGGCTGGTGATGCGGCAGTGACACAACAGGGTGAGGGACGTGGCGGGCAGCAGGGGAGTGGATGCCCGCTAACAGGCACTGCCATGATGGATCTGAAATGACAAGTGCTCTTTAAATGTAAGGACTCATTCTTGCTGGTAGTTAGAATCTTTACTATTATTATTTGCAAACAAAATGAAGGTTTCCTATTTAGAATAATAAGCTGTCAGGTTAGTAAAACAGCGATATCCGAACCGATTTTAGGTTAATAGGTTAATCACACATAGTTGGAGAACTACTCAAATTATTTTATTTAATTAAAACAATAAAACTATATTACATAATCTTGTATTTGCTAAAAACATCAATGTTTAGTAACTGAACTGCATGAACAAAATATCTTTGAAAAAACAAACAAAAGAACTTAAACTGAATATATCAGCTGGGTCCACATAAAAAAACCTGGTACAGATGCATTTCTCTTCAAACAATCATACAGTTTGTAGTGTACATAGATTTGCAAAACAATGGGATAAAGGAATATTCCTGAACTTTGTTTTATGATTTATCTCATGGTTACTGTGAAATTGTGTGAATGCATCAATGCAGTACATGTTATCTCAGCTTGCAGAGCTTGGATTCATTGAATGGGTTTACCAAAAATGTAAATATTGCAGAATATATAGCCTCATGCTACATAACTAAGCTACATTTTGTGGTGAATAAACTAAATTATTAATGTATCTTAAATAGAAAACTATCTTTAGGTAGATTTTTACTCCAAAAGCATTTTATTAAAATAAATTTGATAAAAATCCAATTTAAATAAAAAAATCTGATTATTTTTTAAATAATTGATTTTTATCCACCCTAATGTTGGCTAGATCCATGTCTCTGAAGTTGGATTACTAGGTTAAAAGTTATCTTTCCTGGGCTCCAGCATCTCTCTTTTTAAAAAGCCAATTATTTTGGAGACTGGACTTTGCTCTTTAAACATTAGAAAACAAGGGTAACTTACATAAAACATACCATTAGGATCCTGCACAAAACCTCTACTTCTCTATAACTTACAGATAGGGGTGGGTTTTTTTGTTTTTGAATACTGCATAAAAATGCAAACCACCATCTTTTGGTGGTTAAAATATTTGAATAAAAACACACCACACCACAGTTTGGTGTTCAAGGTATTTTCCAGAAATTAAAATAGATTACTTTTCCAATTGGAAATAATACAATGACTGCAACTGCTGACACTGTCTCACCTTTATCATCTACATGTTGTTGTTCAGTCGCTAAGTCGTGTCTGACTCTTCATGACCCCATGGACCACAGCACGCCAGGCCTCCCTGTCCTCCGCTGGCTTCCGGAGTTTGCCCAATTTCATGTTCACTGCTTCGGTGACACTGTCTAATCATCTCATCCTCTGCCGCCCCCTTCTCCTTTGGCCTTCAATCTTTCCCAGCAGGAGGGTCTTTTCTAAAGAGTCCTCTCTTCTCATCAGGTGGCCAAAGTATTGGAGCTTCAGCTTCAGGATTTGTCCTTCCAGGGAGCAATCAGGCTTGACTTCCTGGAGGATTGACCGATTGGATCTCCTTGCAGTCCAGGGGACTCATCTACCTAGTATACTTTTAAAGCATTTAAAATTTATAAAAATGAGTACTTGGAAGATTATTGGGATAAAAATAATCTGATGAATGATCTGAAAATATCAGTGATTACATTTCTTAATTCAATAGGAAAGAATATCATGGGAAGATGCAAGGAAAGATAATTCAGTGGGATGAATAAGGGCCACCACTTTATTTACATAGCACATGTTCTGCAAGAAGATTACCCAACTAGTAAATGGGTGACTATTTGGTCTACAGCGGAGAGGGTCTTTAGCCCATTCACAGTCAAACTGTATAGTCCAGTAGTCTTCAACTTTTTTCGTGCTGTGATCACAATAAATAAACCGTGCCCCCAATAAACTGCAGACAGGGGACCCAATGCCAATCCCACCCACTCCCAGGACCTGATCTGTCCCTCTAGCTGCCCATCCCCTGCTGCATTTCCCCCACCTATTCCATCTTCACAACAACTTCTGTAAGGCAGCAGCCTAAGCAGGGCTTGCATTAGGAGCTGCAGGACAAGACAGCAAGAGGTTGTGCTGCATTATATCAAGAAGATAGTACTATTAGTGTACTGGATCTAGCCCCTCTTGCACAGACCTTGAAAGTTTGCCCCAACCCCAAAATGAAGCTTCGTGACTCCTTTGGGGTCTGGACCCACAGGTTGAAGAACACTGGTACAGTCTGTAGGTAGAGGCATGTGGGGTTTTTTGTCATATTTTTTCCAAAGTTTCTTGATTAAACTAGCTAATTGTTGTGTTATATGTTTTTAATCTCCTTGCAGATCCTGTGCTGTGTAAATAAAGTGGTGGCCCTTATTCATCCCACTGAAGTGCCTTTCTTCTTTCTTGCATTTTCCCAAGATATTCTTTCCTACTGAATTAAGAAATGTATTGCTAAAGAAACTCTCAAACTATTTTAAATCAATATTTAAAATATCTATAACCACTGATATTTTCAGATCGTCCATCAGATTATTTTATCCCAATAATCTTCTGGGATTTGTTCTTACAGATCTAGAACATCCTTTCATGCAAGGGATGATACCGGGGCTAAATTCACAGCTTTCTTTTCAAATGCCCATATTCTGATAGATGACCAGAAACATCTTTTTGTGTGTGTGCTATGTCTCTATAATATAATATTTCAGTTTTTGACAACATAATAGTTTCTGTAGGAGTCTTTCCACCAAAATTACTGTACTCCGGCCCATTTTGCTAACATTTCTACATAAAGGTACCAGCTATACAAATTTCACACAGCAGGTTCATGAAATAACCCACAGTTAGGCTTAGAGGATTTAGATAGGGCTTTGGAGTCCACAGACAGTCATTTTTTTTTAATTCATCCAAAACTCAGCAGTGTAAAAGTGAGTCTGGTGCCAAGTTTGACGTTAGATTCCAGGGAGCGGCAGCTGTGAACTTGACATAACAGTGTTTCATGAGCTTTCCCTGAAGTGTTCTAATAGCGTTTAACATCTGTGGACCACTCTAGGTTGCCAAGATGTCCAAGTCCACAATGAGAGCACGCGCACATAATGGAAGGCCCACTTTTGCGCTAGGCTGTGTGAATTGCATAGCAATGAGTGTACCACAGATAATTGGCTCGAACCAACATTTTGGAGATTTTTTTTCTGCTTCCATTTTTCTATGCCTGTATCCATGTAGAACAGACTTACTTATGCCTTGCGTGTTTTTGTTTGGATTTCACGTTTTTGGTGTGAATTGTGATGGAGTGAAATTGCATCAAGGGATTGCACCTTTTTGTGTGTGACAGCGTGGAAAAATAATAGGTCTGTTACTAGACTTACACAAAGAGTTGTAATTTTGCAAGAGTTGTAACAGAATTTTAACTTTTAAAAAAGGTGAAAGGATTACTTCTTTGCAAAATTGTTTGAAGACTTGATTTGATTTGAATCCAAATCAAAACTGGATTGCTTGTGGTAATATAGCACAAGTAAATATTTGGTGAAGGTTCACCCATGCTCTAGTTCAGCCATGTTTGAGCTTATACAGGCATGCCCCTGTATCCACGGGGTTCCATTCTGGGCACCACGATGGATAGCTGAAACTGTGGATACTGAGGATGACTTTTAAAGATAGGGGAACATCAGTGGTTTTACTGCAGCAAGGTAAGAAAAAGGTTTGTTTAATGTTCCTCTTTTTAATAGTGTCCCAGTACCCATGGAACCATGGATAACTGAAACCATGAATACCAAATCAGTGGATACTGGCACACACCTGTATTTGATCTGAACACACACACACACACACACACACACACTCTGAATCCGGGAGACCAGCACTGTGAGGGATAAGGTTTAAAAAACTCTTCTGCCCCTGGCAGCAATGTGATCCTGGAGATTGCGTTGATGCCACCCCCCACCCTGCCCTTTGGCGGCATAAACGAGTGCTTCTCTTGCTGATGGGTCATGACCCATGAGTTTGAGAATCACTGCTCTAAACTGCATCCCTGACAAATCACCACTTGTGGTAGCTGTAGGAGCTACTTATAGTAACTGAGCACAGAGCAGCTATTGTTTCACAGTCTTCAATTGCAGATGTTTGCACCCATATGAGACAAAATCGTGTGTGTTTGCATTTGCGAGCACGTGTATGTGAATGACAGATCCGTGCATAATTATTATCTTTGTAAAGAAGGTGTGTTCCTCTTTTTTTTCCAAAGGAAAATTATCATTGTAATCATAATTACTGGATTAAACACTTCCTATCACATGAAAAATAAAAATTGTGTGAACTATATTTACCGGACACTTGAAAGCAATTCCTGGTTGTTCAAAAGCATCCTATAATGTGTTTTTTAGATGACATAACATGTTATTAAAGTTCAAGGAATCTGTTCTCTGTTTATATTTCACCGGTCAGTCAAATCAACATCCTTAATCTTGTTGCTTGTCTTTCTTTTCTTTGTTCGTATCAGAAGCACCTACATTAATATAATTTTATACACACATCAAAATATATTTTTAGAATAAAATGCAAGGATAAAAACTAGATATCATTTGCCCAATACTGGGCCACTTCTCCCTTGCCAACATAAGAGCTTCCATTTTGCATGTAGAGGGGCACCGTGTGCACTGTAGCATATGTGAGATGGTTTGTTCTTCTCCACATTCACGCAGCATGTCTTTTATGGGGAAACCCCATTTCCTCAGGTTGTCCTTAGATCTTCCTACCTCAGCCTGCAGTTGATTCAAGGATTTCCATACAGGCCATGGTTGTTCTTGATCTGGTGGAGGGCATACATATGTTTGTGCCCATTCACTCGGCTGCTCCTTGCTCGCTTTCCATAGTTCCAAAGCAGTCTGTGGCGACTGGTTATTAGGAGGTCCTAAGGCACAGTCCTAAGGAAGCTATTCTGTTATCTCAATCATGACAATAGAAATGGATGGCCATACAGTGGGTGTGTTTCTAGGGAAGTCGCTTTAACCCACTCCTTCTGCGCTGGGAGGGGGGAAGACCAGCTAGGTAATGCACCTTTTGTATTGGAGTGGGTGTTAGGCATCCTGTGATCAGTCCTGCTGTTTCATTTAGTGCCACATCCACCTGTTTTGCATGATTACACCTATACCAGATAGAACTGGCATATTCTCCAGCCAAGAGGCATAGTGCTAAAGCAGATGTCCTTAATACATGCGGTTGGGCACCCCATCTTGTGTTTGTTATTTTCCTCAGGATATGATTTCTGACGAAGACCTTCTGTTTGGTGTTAAAACAGTGACTCTTAAAAGTCAGTGTATGCTCCAGAGTTAGTCCCAAGTATTTGGGGGTAGCACAGTGTTCTAAGTTGGTTGCCTGTGTTAAGCCGTGGATGTAGGAAGTTCTACATCCTCATGGGATTGATTTCCTGGAGCATTTCTAAACAGCTTCCATAAACTTGTCGTAGGAAGAAGGATCGGGTTCAGTATTAGATACACTATTGTCCAAAGCAGCAGAGAAACTGGGCCAGACAGCCTTCTTAAAATTATATCTTCTTCGGAATTTCACAGCTTGTGGTTGAACAATAGCTATGACCTCACAAGGGATTGGTTGATGTTGGGTATTGGGTATTAGCATCCCTACTGACTTTGAGCATTGGTGCACCACGTTTTCACTTACTAAGATTAGATCTGGATTATAGCCTCTCCTCCATCTACCACTGTTAAAGGATGCTGGTAGTTTACTATCATGGATAAGTGATAGTTGATAGGCCTCCACCCATTCTACGACAGTCTCTCCACTTTCATCAGTATTATCATAACCCCACAAGTTATTATGGCCGTTAAAATCACCTATTACAAACCTAACAGGTTTATTGCAGAAATTTTGTGGCTCAGTGAAGGAAAATTTTATGGATGGCAATTTGTATACAGATGTCACTGCACAGTCACTAAGTTCAACGGTTTTTATTTCTATATTATTTTCTTCCGTCATTGCTGTGGACAAGATATGGAGGTCAGCTCTTACAAAAATTGCACTTCCATATTGCTGGTGTGATTGTTCAGTGACCAATTGCATCCCAGGAACTCTAGGGCATCGTTGGTTTTCACCCCTGTGTGTTTCTTGCAGGCATAGAAGGTCACACTTTTATTTCTTGCAAAGTTCTTGGAGCAGGTCTTCTTTGACCGAGGATATTCCTTGTATGTTGACAGAGGTCAATGGCAATTTGGACCCTAAAAAGGGCCATTGTTTGAAATCATTCTTCCTAGTCATCTCTCAGTGGGAAAAGATGTTTCTGCTTCTGTTGTTGCCTGTAAGAAACAGGAAACGAAATCCAACTGACGAATGTGTGGGTGGCATAGACTTGATTGGCACATAAAATAGGAACAGACAGTTGGCTGTGTTGTTGTTAAGGGAAATCTGCCAGTTTGATTCCAGGTAGTTCTTAAAACAGGGCAGGTCCTACTTTCAAGGAAAATGCCACTCCTGATTTATCTGTGTCAGAAAAGGTGGGGGAAGGCAGTGCGGAAGTTACCTTCTTTTATTCATAGCAAATAACTGTTGCTGTGTTGCTTGTCACTTCTTCACGATTTCAACAAATCTTGGTCGTCTTTTAACAGCATATAGAAACTGAAATGTTAGATTTTTTTTGTTCTGAGGAATGCTTTTAAAAAGGGTTAGACCACTTGTGCTTTTTTCAGGCTATATTTATTTATTTAACCAATAATGGGTAACAAAAGAAGTCACAAGTAACAGAAGTAACAAAGGACACGACTAACATCTATACATATTAGACAGGTGTTTCTCAACGTGGTGGGTAATCGCCTGATGTCAGGTGGGTCACGAAAAACTAGGAGCAGCCATTTTGGAAGCTGCAGACTTTATTCTTGCTACATTCCTTTTGTGAGTGTTAACAGTTTGAATTTTCAAGTGAGTGTTTTTTTTTAAAAAAATTGTTTTTAAATTCAGTGCTTTTACATAGTACTTTCCCTTACCTTGCTTTCTGTCAGGGATGTTTCATAGCTGTGCAATTATTGTAGTCCGCCAGCTTCCATTTCTGGAGTGTCATTTGATTACGTCACAATGACGGCACTTTCTGCTTGAAGATGTCCCTTCCGGCTATGGCATCGCTTCCAGGTTAATGACATGAGTGCCATTCTAAAAAGTGGGTCCTGGTCTAAAGTGTTTGAAAATCACTGTATTAGACTATATCTTTTAACTTGAGTGCACAATCCTAACCTGGAGTTAGGCTGGAGCAAGTCACTTGTGCCAGCCAAGGAGTGATGCAAACACACTATAAAGCAGTGGTCAGGGAACAGGGGTAAATTACCCCAAATGGGGTAAAAATGAAATTCCTGGGGGTAATGGATGGTCACGCTGCCGAGACACAGCCGGGCATGCCTATGAATCTATATGCATGCCCGGCTGTGTCTTGGCAGCACGACCATCCATTACCCCCGTTCCGGTTCCGTCGCTGGCTGGCTGGCTCCGTTTTGTTTTGTTGGTTTTGCTCCGCCCTTTACAACTTCATATTTACATAGCATTAATTAAGCTCATTAATTAATTAAAAAAAGCAATGGGTTCCAATATGTAATTTTTTTTCTTTTGTTCTGGCAGGGGTGGGGGGTAACGTTGGCGTATCTAAATATATGTTGGGGTAAAAGGTAAAAAAGTTCCCTGACCCCTGCTATAAAGCATGTTTGGACCACTCTTGGAGTCAGGGAGGCTAGAGCACATCCTTGTGCTATCCTCCCTGACTCCAGGAGTGATGCAAATGCTCTTTACAGTGTGTTTGCAACACTCCTGGGCCAGCACAAGTGACTTGTGTCTGCCTAACTCCAGGTTAGGATTTTGTGTTAGGACCCTAACACAAAAAATAAACTGAAAGTTAAACACCTAGAATTACCTGTAAATTAATGGAAGTGTAGTATATCTTTTTTCATAAAAACTGAGCATCCACTCCACTCTTCATAGTGCATAACACATGTGCTTTTTTTGAGCTGTTCAATATATCAAAGAATTTATTTCTTCATGAATAAAAAATGGATCTCTTTGTACATGGAAATGCGTGTGAATATATAGGCCAGATTTTCCTCCAATTGCAACATATATATTTATTTAAATAATGGTATATTTAAAAAAAGAGGAAAAAAGAAAACTTCAGGCCACCCTGAAGTAGTCCTGTTGAGTAGACCTATTGACTTCAGTCAGAATTGGCTTTGCCAGTGACTTCAGAGTAGCAAATTAAAGATGAATTGGGGTGCAATGGAAGTGTTACTGAAATGACACAGACATAAATTTTATATAGCCGAAAGAAGTTGAACAAAATACCGTTCTGACTTACCATTGGATTGGATTGCCGACAAGCCCTACCTTTGTTTTGTCTGTTCAGTGATTTCTGTTTTCCTTTAAATTTAGGCTTTTTGTAGAACTTTTTGTACAATGTCCAAGGGGACATGGCTTTGACCCCCCCCCCTTTTTCTTGCTTGTCTGGAAAACCATCCTTGCAACCACAAATCACCGAAACTCCCTGATCATATTCACTTGTGTGAATGCAAGCTTAACGTGCCCATAAGGTGTGAGCATATTAGTTCAGTGTCACAGCTTAGTCTTTTCCTGCCTCATAGGTAATGGTTTCAGAGGGACAAGAAGAGAGCATGGGAAAGAGAGATAAGGACTTCACTATTCCACAAAACCAGGAGAGCAACCTGTGGGGTGTATAGAACATGCTATAGCAGAGAGCGAGCGAGTGAGCAAGGATATAAAATAAAATCTGAGTTACCATAAACTGGGTTACTTCTGATTCACTTTCATTATGTGCCTTCAAGGTATATCCAGAGCAAGCCAGCAATATGTCAAAGCAGCCGTCTTATGATTTTAAAGTTACATAAGCTGAATTGTTCACAGCACAATCCAACGCTGCCCATCGCGTCAACACTATGTTATAGCGTTGACGCGCCGGACGTAGTGCCAACACGGGGGCGACAATTGGCACCCCTGTGTCAGTGCTCGAGCACTGCAGGGATTCCTGCAGCAGTGGTCCCATTGTACCCGTGCCAAGCCTCCCTCACGTCAGCCAAAGCCGGCTGGCACGAGGGAGGCTCCGTGTGCTGACGGACCTGGGGTTGGCGGTGAAGAGGGAAGTTGTGGGTGGGACATGGGCAGGCCATAAGGCCGAATCCTAAGCCCAATTGGGAGGCTGCACGGCCCCCTCGGATCTGTGCCTGCTGTTTAGCAGGCGCAGATCCAAGGAGCACATTGGGGAGATTGAAGCCTCCCCTACGGTAAGGCACGAATGTGCCTTTGCCATGGTGAGGCTCCAGCCTCCCCAAGCAGTGCTAGGATTTGGCACAGGCTGGCCGGCCTTGCCAATCCAGTGCTGTTTAGGGTTGCGCCCTCAGTTAAGTTATGATTCTCAGTAGAGGTATTGCTCTTTTGTGGGCTCGTTGGGGTGGTGGAACTGGAGGGCTGGATTGCTGTGACAGCTAACATTACTAGCAAGAAGTAATTTTATGTAGAAAATATTTTTTAAAAAATAATTTCTCCATGATGTTTGCAAATCCAATAAATTAATGTACCCAGTATGTTGTTAACTGAGACTACGTGAGGCGGGGACATAGCCTTAGATCATTAACATAGGGAGGTTTAAAGAACATGCTGGAAAAAGTGCTGGCGCTCTCTTTAACCTCTTGCTTTTCTTCCTGAAGATCTTTAGAAAGTTTTCTTCTACCCAGTCTGTAATAGCAGAAGTAAGAATATCTGGGAGAAAACAACTTGTGGAAAAGTGGTGGGCAGATTAAGAACTTCTTTTGACTGTTTGAACCACCCTTACTCCCAATTTTGCAGGTGAATGGGGAAACCCGAGTTGAAATATGTCTTCAGCACATTGAATCTGAAGCTAAAACATTGTTGCACTTAAGAGTTCAGTGGAAGCAGAGAATTAGTTGATGTTTTTAAGTAGCATGCTGTGAATTTTTGTGTGTGCACGCGCTTGATGTTTCATGTAAGATGACATTGTTGAAAAAGAGCAGAGTGACAGAAATGAAGATAATTTTGAACAATATTTTAAACCATGGAAATGTCCAAGCTATTGGATGAGAGCTTTCACAGACCAGAGCAGGGGTACAAGATGAACAGCATGTTGAGGAGTTATGCTTACTAAGGCAGATCTCCTTGCTTTCCCATCCTTTAACAACTTCTTTGAATCAAGGCTTAGGGGCCAATGTCTCTTTCCAGTCATGCTGTTAGAAGCGCCACATGGATTTCAATCAGCTTGGCTGTATGACAGTGTAGCACAGTCCTCTGTGCAGCTTCCATACCACCAAAGCAGACACTTTTCATACTTAGTTGTGTGAAATGGTTTCATTTATTTTAAAGCAGTCATTTAGCACAAACCAGCCATGGGGAAGAATGTTGCTGCTGCTATTTCATTTCTTTCCTAGGAAAGAATTGATGTGCCTTGGGAGCACGCACAGACAGCTAACCTAGAGGTTTAGGAACCCTCAAATGCAGCTATCAAAAGAGATTTTCCATTTTCTGGCTGCATATTTGTCACACATTCTTAAAAACAAAAGGCCAAGGGACTGAGCTGTCTTTCCATGACTGTGCCAGAAATTTTGCCTGCCTCTAGGGTCTACAGCATTTGGCTCTTCTCCTCTTAGAGGGCTTGCTTAGGACAAAGTCAGGGATGCATGTGGCTTATTCACCCCAGTTGTACAGTTTTGAAGAAAGAACTACAATGTTAGCTTTGGAAATTTAGAAAAAAACACATACAGTCCTTTTACAAGTCATGCTGATTTGTTGTCACAATCCATTGTTGGTGCTGTAGTTCTTCCATTAAAGCAAGCACACCGTTATTTTCCAAATGGACAATCATTCCACCCCATGGCTCAGAATGTTCAATTCTTAGGTATATCTGTAAGAAAAAAAAAAGAAAAAAAAAGAAAATCAATGGAGTAATGTGATGATACACTGGGCTATTTTAGCTTGCCTCTGAATCATCTGATATACTAGTTAGGTAGACTGCTGCTCTGATAGGCTGTTAGTCATTCAGCATGTATGTTCATTCTACTCTCTTGACTACAGTGCAGAAAGCTCTGCTTCCAAAAGGATTTTATTTTGAATTTTCACTGGGTTAAAAAAAATTACAGTGCTTTATCCAAGCATAAGGAAGGTGTCTTTTTTTCCAAGACTGTTCTGTGAAGCTGATTGAATTTAACAATAAATCCTGCAATGTGTGAGAGAAATCTTCCTGTTCTCTCTCTATGGCTCATTTCTGCTTTTCTATGGAGGTGCTTGTGTTCTGTAGACCTACGAACAGATCATGCCTCAAATGTTGTAGCCTGTTTGGGTGTTAAAATCGCTGTCACAAGCAAGCTCAGCTGTTGCAAACAATAGTGACTTTCCTTCATCTTTTTAGTGCTCCTCTGCCTGTCAAGAACTTTTCCAGTGTATTATGTTTCACCTTCACACCCACTTATAACTGTGGTTCTATGAACCTGATTCTAGGATGTACTGAATATTTCAGAGGAAACCGTCAGTAGGCGGTTAGGAAATGATCCAACCTCTTTTTTTTCCATAACCACTACTTATTCATGATGAAATAATGACTTGCAGGTGCCCTGGATGATTGGAGGATAAAATTGGCTTTTGTGGGTAGGGACAATATGGTTCAACTCACTAATATCTTTTTAGCAGCAATTCCAGAGCAATTAGCAAATACAGCCCATTGTTATTTGGCAATAAGCTATACAACGAGGAGTGAGACTGTAGATGAAAAAAGTAGAATTTCTCAAAATTCAAATTCCACCACAAGTAGATGGATGGCTCCTTTTTAATCAAAATACTTTGCCAGCATTAATTATTATTATTATTTATTGTCATTGCATTACACAACGAAATTCACAGTTTCCAGTTCCTATTGCTTATTGACCACATACATATGAACCTGTGTAACAAGAATGCTAAAGTTCATGCTAGAATTCTTGAATATACCTTTTCAGGATTTTTTTTTGTTAAATAAAATGGTATTTTTTCAAGTTTACTACCTGGAAGGGATGAAGAACGTGGGGGAAAATATGAATAATATAGAAAGTGGATATCCTTGGAACTTACAGTTCATGAACTCAGTGGTCTCTGGGTTGCTGACATCAGAGCTCACTAAAGCTCAGTATAATGTATAGCAAATTAATGGTTACATGAAATGTATCTTTTCCTAACTGTGTTTAGAAAAGAGCAAACTTTGCACAGCTCTGTCTGAAATTTGGGTCTGTTATGTTAAAATGTATGCTTCGTTTTGTCCATGGTTCTCTTGAAAGTTCAGATCCAACCTTTTATACACTGATTTGACTCAACACTGCTTTTCAAGGGTGTCAGACTATTAGAACTGCTATTTTTGGCTCTCTCTGAAACCGTCTCTTGCTGAAGAACGGATCACTTTTGCATTCCATTCTTCAGTGAGGGAAGGTGGGGTCACTTTTCTCAAAGCAAGCTGAAAATCGCAGTTCTAACTGCCTGACTTGTGTTTTGTTTCAACTGTTTTTATTTAACACAGTTTTTGGTATTAGCAGGGAGTCCCAGAACCCATCCCCAGTGGATACCAAGACATGACTTTAGTAGAATGCATTCAAGTGGAAGAGAAGCTAATGATTGGGGAAATTCCCCATCCATCGAGAGAAACAGGAGAACATGATATGTGGACTTGGTCTCAGTTGCCATGGTGACAAAAGCTATATCATTATACAAAGCAAAGTATAGTTGAACAGGAGATCACCGGCTGTCTAGGAACTGTCCCTGGTGCTGAAACATCTAGCTCTTAGAATATGAACATGAGACCAATTTAGAGCTTTGCTCGGAGGTTAATTCATGATTGTTTCATATCTAAGTATGAAATTGTTCGACTTTCAATAAAATACAGTTGTGATGGGAATTGCATAAACTTAACATGGCTGGAAGGAAAAGCAGCTGACCTTTTAATTTCCATGAAATCTCTGTTTAGTGATTACAATGTAGTCAGCACCATTAAATCCCATTGATTTCACGAGAAAGACTTAAGCAAGTATTTACCTATTTAGATACCTATTTATACCAAATAAATACTTGTTCATTTGACTGGATTGTGTTCCATGTATTTTTATGCTTTGATATATATGTTCCTATGCGTAATTTAAAGCATGTTTGCTGAAGACTTGCTAAGTATGCAGGGTTTTCTTCTTTATAAAAAGATGGAATTTTTACTATTGCTTAAAACAGAAAATGTATTAATTGATTCAGTTTTAGCCTTTCATAATAATATTAGCTACTTAAAATTCCTTTAATTAATTACATTATGATGCAGTTTTAACATGAAATTAAAAGTTAATGTTCTTCAAGAATGCTCAGCACTCAATTCTGTTCCCGGCTATGTCAGCAGTTAAATTGCAAATGATCATCTCTAACAATTGAGGTCTAAATTAGGAAGGAAGGGGCTTCACTTTCATTCTCCTACAGCTGCAGTAAGTTGAAAGCATGGGAGACCTCCTTAGTAAAGGACAGTCAACACATTGGCAGCTGAGGAGAAGACTCCTGAGTTCAGCCAAGCATGTTTTTGAATGGGGAAGGTTGAATCTCATGCTTGCATACCTGGACATAAGTGACTGCCTACATTGTGAAATAATGTGTCTGAAATTACCCATATTATTCTCCCAAACTTTGAGCTCACATTTAGAACTTTTCTTTCTTATTAAAATTTTCCATTTGCCATGTAAAGTCCTTACAGGGAAACTAAGAACTACTCTTTCCCTCATGGCTCATGGCTCAAAACATACCTGTTCTGTCTGGAATTTGGGTGATAGGCTTGGGTGATAGGGTGGTTAGGATTCAGAGTGCAATCCTAACCTGGAGTTAGCCTAGTGCAGTTAGGCCAGCAAAGTTTGGCCGGCTCAAGGGCCACTGTAAAGCACATTTGGACCACTCTTAGAGTCAGAAGGATGGCGAACGTCTGTGTGCTAGCCTCTCTGACTCCAAGAGTGGTACAAACATTCTTTACATTGTCCCTTGTGCTGGGCAAACTTTGCTGGCCTAACTGTGCCAGCCTAACTTCAGGTCAGGATTGCATCCTCAGTCACAGTGCAGTAGCTTGACTGTTTCCCTGGCATAACTTGTTTCCCCAATAATAGCTTGACGTGTGTTGGGGTTTTTGTTTGTTATTCTGTTTAGTTTTAATGTCCCTTATTTCTCTTATTCTATACATTGCACATTTTATTTTGAAGCTTTGTAAGCCACCTTTGGTAATTGATTTGGGACGGGAAAGACAGACTAAAAATCTTTGAATAGACTAAATTAGACTAAAAAATGAATAAAAAATTAAAAACTAGGGACATAGTTACCTTACATGGGGTAAACCTTCACAGTGCAGGAGGGGGGTCCCCTAGGACCTGTGCTAAGTTAATAACTGATGCAGTTCTGTGTGAACTTGTACCCTGGGACCAGGCAGGAGTTTAGGATTCGGAGACTGCTGCTCTTCCCTTCTTGGACTTGTTCTGTTCACCCGTTGCTTCATCACCACCCCCATTCAGCGTTGTCATGCAGCCGGAATGCTAGGCGGGAGGAACGGGTGAGCGGCAGCCCGCCCATTGCGTTCCGGTCCGTTTCGCCACAAAACGGACCGGAACGCAACGGGCAGACTGCCGCTCACCCGTTCCTCCCACCCAACATTCCGGATGCATGACAACGCTGCCCCCATTCCACCTTCCGGCCACCCATCCCACCTCTTCTGCCATCTTATCTGGATCAGTGAGCTACACCAAATCTACTGTCAGTTTCAGGAAGGCTCTCGCCTCGCCACCAGTATTTACGGTATCTTGCTGAGTAGTTAGGTACTATAGCATCTTTTTCTATTGATGCTGACGTCTTTATGACAGTCAGTGCCACTGGAAGGGAATACCAGTATAGGATTGGGCCATTAGTGTAGTACCTTTTGGTTTATGCTGCGTAGATGGTCAGATGCTTTCTCTCACATTTCAAGCATGTGGACTCAAAGCCCCAGTTTACATTATTGGTGCTGCAGAAACAGCTCCAACATAACTCTATAGTTCTTTAGCTGCTATTTTGTTCTTCAGTTCCCACACTCCCTTTGGAATTGATCAGATCTTTTCAGTCCCCTTTTTAGTCAGAAATGGATGTAAATGGATGATTTCTCTGTTTTTACTGGCTTTAGGTTTCCTGCTTGAGGCAAAATAAATAATCATCATCGCCATCATCTGTGATACTCCTGTTAACTACCAGCAATAGTAGTTCTTCACACCCACATTTATGAGCAATCAGCAAAAAATTCCAAATTAGTGACTTTAAGAAAGCTTTGCAAGTGCTTTGCAACCTCTTGAAAGGTTTGTATCAGAATATATATGCTTGTATAACTACCAGTTCGGAAGCTTAGATTTTTTAAGTTTCTTACAGTGGGAGATGTTAGGCATTTTCACTGTTGTCTACAATGTCTTAAGCCAACATGAATTTCCAGGGAAGGCTATTAAAGGAGCTTCAGAGCAATATATAATTTTTCTGAACGTTAGGGATGTGATAGTAGGGATGTACTAAATCTTCATCTTTTTCCTATACTGGTCAAATGGACAATCAGAGCTCACATAGTGAACAGGTTAATGTCATATTGCTACTTTTAACCAAGCAACATGTGACTGTATACACATAGTTTGGATGTGTATTTTCCGCTCTTTGGACAGGGCATGCATTTAAGTGCACACTTACCTAAAGCACATGAAAAAAAAAATCCCTCTAAGATTGAGATCACGTCAGAATTTTCATCCTAAAGTCATTATGTGGTTGGATAACAGTAGCAAAGTTCAGTTATAAAATATGTTGGACTGAAATTTTGGTAAATAAAGATGGAGCTTCTCAACCGTAACATTTTCTCTAATATCTGACAAATTGCTTGGGGAAGCTGTTAGGTTTACATAGGATGCAAAAATGATTTTTGGACTGAATCCACCACAGTCCAAACCACAGTACTTGAACCACGCTGATCAGGGCAAAATTACAAGTCATGAGGGAGAGGCATTGCTGGATTTTTTTTTACTTTAATGTCACTTAAAGTAATATTACTTTCATGTAATGTTGGTTGGGACTCCATATTTGATCAGAACTGTGGCTCTGAAGAGTGGTGTTTTTTTGGGGGGGGGGGCTCTTCCTTCTGCATAACTTTTTTTCAATATAAATTGCACACTTCAAAGCTGCTCTCCCCATGGTGGGGGGAGGTTGGAAAGGAGGAGGACAGGTTTAACAGAACCATGGGGCATATTTAAATTGGGGAAAGTGATACAGGAGATTAAGCAATAACCCCTCATGCTGTTGCTCTTAACACTCACACTCTAAAGTACAACAAGTATCAGGAGATTGAATCATGGATCTCTCATGCAACATGTAGTTGAATCTCAGTGGTACTTGCATGGTTTATAAGAAGAAGGGTCATGAGTCAGCACAGAAGGTCCCCAGTTCAATACCTGGTGTCAAGGGCAGATAAGATTTCTTGTCTGAAACCCTAGACCAAGGGTGTCAAACTTGTTTCATACAGCAGGCTGAATAGTAATCATGGAACCTGCTCAGCAGTGACATCATTAAGCAGGAAGTGACATCATTAAACAGGTGATGATCAGATATAAGCACTTTGTTCCTACCTAGTAACCCCTTTGCTGAAAATGACAAGAGAAAATTGCAAATCTTGATCGTATTTTCAATATATGGGAAAGCCCAATCATCATGCTATTACTCCTTTCAGCATGAACAGGCAGTGTGAGCAGTGGTGTTATTCAAATTATTTAGGAACAGGAACTCACTTTTGATTGGCACTTGTCAGGAACCCGGAACCAGCCACAGAGCCCTTTAGGATCTGGAACGCCCGTTCTGGTCCGTTCCCCCTGAATGACATCACTGAGTGTGAGTACTTGGTCCACAAGAATAGCACGTGGCACATGACAAAGGTTGTAGAGTTTGATATATGTCTTATCCCTTTAGAGCAAGATTATCTCTAGGACTATTCACTTGTATAGCAAGATTGCCCTTTGATTGGCTCTGATATATTCACTGAGAGCCTTAGAGAGCTCAGGTTTTCTTCTCAGAGAGAACAAAGGAAGCTGGCAGTGAGGTGAAGAAAGTAATGGGACTGCAGTACTCATTTAATAGTAGGGAAGTCCTACAGGATAGGAACCTGAGTCAAGAGTGAGTGCATAACGCAAGGTCTTGTGTGTGCACCCACTTACAGCAGCCACCTGTCTTTAGGAAAACAATCTACATTGACAGAATACAATATTTTTTATCTTCACTTTATTACAGTGCCTCTGTTTCTATGGAAACCAAAGATTTAAAGGTAGATAAAGTATCCTAGAGGGAAATGGTGAGAGGCTGGAGCAAGCAATTGCTGCAGTGTACAATATTTTGCATCCAGCCTTGTAACCACAGGAAGATGAGAAGAGCCCTGCTGGACCAGAACAAAGGGGCATCTAGTCCAACATCCAGTTTCCCTACAGTGACCCAGCATTGCTTCTGGGAATGCTACAAGCTGGGCATGAAAGCATCAGGCCACCTCTGTGCATGAAGGTTTCAGATAGCTGAAGTCGCTAATAGCCACTGATACTCTTGCACTCCATGCATTTGTCTAATCCCATTTTAAGACCACCTAAGCCAGTGGCCATCATCACCACAGCCATAATCAATGCAACATTTATATTTTGGAGCCTACCCCGTTGGATGAATCTTTTGTGCTGACGAGGTTGAAAAGTCCAGTGGCTATTGTACAGAACCATCAAACCAGCAGGTCAAGCATGGATTTTTGAATCACATTGTTTTCTAGGCACTGGCCTGCTGGTTTATAAATACAGGCAATTTGAGCTCGAGCCCTAGCACCAACAGCCCCAAATTTGCCTGGACTTTGGAAGCCCCTCTCTTTTATCCTCCTGTTGAAAAGAATTGTGAGAACTTTGATGCAAAGAGAGGGCGGATTTTTCTATAACATAAAGGTCCTTTGTCAATATTTGGATATTATTGGCATACCCTGTAGTACATAAAGTGGAGAGATGTATGCAATATTGTTGTATGCAAAATTATTAATATTTTTCTATGCTTTAGGAAAGAATTTGTGACTTTTTATTTGGTCTGGTATGCAGTTAGAAATGCCTTCGGTCTAGGCCTGTGACTTTCTGTCTGTGGTTTTAGATGGGGAGGGGGAGTTTGCCCATGAGTGAAATACAGATGGACAAGGATGATAATGAGACATGGTGCAGTGTTCTTTGACAATGTGACTTCAGAGGGAAAAGGCTGTGGTTTGGGTGGAAAATGAAGAGAATAACCCGCCAATGTGAAAAAGTGAATTTAGAAAGCAATTTGAAGTGATCTCTGTACTCACTGTGGTAATAGGGTAATGGGGGTGAGCACATAATCTCACAAAAATTTTGTTAGACAGATGTTGGCTCTGGGCCACACCTTAACTGCACTCTTTTTCCTGTCATATACCAATGGTTTATGCTTCTGCAGTGGTGGACAAATTGCAATGTTCCAAGCTGATACCCACAGTTTTGGCTGTGAATCAAGACCACAATAAAAAAAGTGCAGACTGTTCATTTTCATTCTTGTAAAGGTGTTCGTAGAATTCAAAGTTAAGAGAACTATCCTGGGCAAAGAGGCACCACTAAAGTGATGACTTGCTTATATTTAAAGGTAAAGGTAAAGGTTTCCCCACGACCGAATGGTCTAGTCGTGACCGACTGTAGAGGCAGTGCTCATCTCTGTTTCTAAGCCAGTAGAGCAGGCGTTTGTCCGAGGACAAGCTTCATGGTGATGTGACCAGCATGACTATATGCCAAGGCACATGGAACACCATTACCTTCCCATCAAAGTGGTACCTATTTATCTACTCGCATCTTTTTTAAATAATTTTTATTATTAAGGGATAAAGGATAGGTTACAAACACAATTGGGGTATAGGGTAAAACAGCAGGGAAAAAGAGAAGGAAAAAAAACTAAAAAGAAAAAAAAACCCGTTGAAGTACATCTGTTCAAATGTCTTTCTATTCTAAAACTTATTTTCTAGTCATCAACATTTTGGCGGAACTGCCCCAACTCTGCAGCTTGCCGCTGCCGCATCAGACTGCGAATTGGAGGTAATCCCTTGCATCCCTATGCTTTCTTCTAAGCAATAGGAAGTTTCCCAAGGCTGGGAAAACATGGCATGAGGAAAGTTTGGCAGTTTGATCCCAGGAGCAGCAGGATCTCCCTGCCACTTCGCTGAGACGTGGCTCCTTCCCCCCATCTACTCACATTTTTATGTGTTTTTGAACTGCTAGGTTGGAGGAGCTGGGACAAGCAACGGGAGCTCACTCCAGTCAGAAAGTCCAGCAGCAGCGGTTTAACCCGCAGTGCCACCACGTCCCCTGTGCTTATATTTATCAGAAGGCGGTAATAATCTGTATTCATCCCAGCATAGCATCTCTCAGTGACTCTTGCTTGTGTCTCCTTTGTATTTCTTTTTAGATTGTGATATGTTTTGTGACAGGAAAACAATTTCTTATTCCTGTTGGTTATGTAACTTTTTGTTGCAGTTGTTGGAAAGCAGTATGTTAGTATTGTAAATAATATAAAAGGATCCTTCTAATGGCTTTGTTGGTCCAGAACAGATGTTTCCCACCTGGGGTGCATGTCTTTGGTCAGGAAGCTATCCCCTTAAGGAGGGATGTCACGGACCAGGGATCTGTACTGCAGCTAGTATGGCACTTCTGGGTTTTTCTGCCACCAGCATCGATCATGGGGCACGTAAAAATGTTTTTTTTTAAACTTAGGGCACAATCCTAACCTGGAGTCAGGCCAGCAAAGTTTGGCTGTCACAAGGGCCAATGTTAAGTGCGTTTGGACCACCCTCTTAGTCAGGGAGGATGGTGCATGTCTGTGCTCTGGCGCCTCTGTCTCTGAGAGTGGTACAAACATACTTTACGGTGTCCCTTGTGCTGGCCAAACTTTGCTGGCCTAACTGTGCCAGCCTCACCCCAGGTTAGGATTGAGCCCTTATATACATTTGATGGTGGCGGCAGCTGCAACAGCAAAACCTAGAAGTGCCGTACTAAGGGGCACTTTAATACCAGGGGCACTACAGGTCCCTGGTCAGTTACCCTCTTTAGAGATGTAGCATCCCATTTTCCTTCCTCCAGACTGAGCTCCCTTCCCTCCTCTGGAACAGCTGTTCCTAACCTTTGTTGGGATGCTACTCATTTAAAGTGTGTGAGAGAGAGGGGGGAGAGGGAGAGAGAATGTGGGCATCAATCAACCAAGTTGAACACTTCCCAGATTTTAGTGACAAACAAAAGATATCTAAATACATACCTTATCCCTTCTCAAATGGAATTTAGAATTGGTAAAGCTGTTTCTTCATTGAATCAGGCCTGCATATTTTAATTACTTTCCAATCACATTTTATTATTATATGTATTGCATTTAATAAAAATTGAATTGATAGGACAAAATCTAAAGTAACCCATTGCAATATTTCTCATTAAACTGAAATATTGTCAGCCTAGTCCTTCGAACTACTCAGCCTCTACTCAGCCAAGTTGGGATTGGTTGTCCTGGATGCCTATTGTTTCAGAGCCAGATGCCTACTAGAGTAGTAAGAAATATTGCATGCTCAAAGTTGGAGTTATCAGCTTAGGAAACCTGGGGTGTTTATGGGAAGACTGTAGCTGTATGTCATAGGCTATTTTGCTTCCACCACCTATTTTCTGTCAAGGTTGTTGTCTGCCCTTTGATCTTCTGCAGGGGAATCCTCTCTGCTGCAGGTGGAAAGTGGCATTTTCCGGTATCTTCTTGGATACATGAAAATCTAGTGTGGAAATCTCCTTGACTCTAGTAAGAAGAATAGTTGCATCATTATTGTTTGCTTCAGTGTTAATCCTGTGAATGGCTGCCCTGTGGTGAAGGAATATTCTGGAATCATGCAAGTCTTCAAATCACTAAATAATTCTGGTCTGCTAATCACTAAATAATTCTGGTCTGCTGGGGAGACATTCTTTACTCCTGAAGCATAAAGGCTGCACAGATGACTGCAGCCTCTGTTCTTCTTCGTACAAGGATTTGTTCCATTTGCATTGGTGTAACTTGCTTTTTAAGGCTCAGGAAATCCTGCACTGCTCTCTGATATTGTCCCTATTTGACCTTTGTTTTGTGAACTCCTTCAGTGCTTTGCCTTTTGCCAGTCTGTCCAGTAAATGTAGTCAAATATATAAGAAGGTAAACTCAAATATACAAGATGGTTTATATTCTGTGAGTTTTTCGCATTACTCTGTTTAATTCATTTTGTTCCTCTCCTCAATACAAGTTGCTTTTTCAAGGGCCAATGCCAAACCATCAGGTCAGCTGAGAAAGGTATTCACCGGAACATTCCTCTCAGATTCATCCAGAAAAGCCCATTCAATCTTTGAGAGCGCAATCCTAACCTGGAATTAGGCCAGCACGTCTGTGTGCTGGCCTCTCCAAGAATGGTCCAAATGTACATTACAGTGTCCCGTGTTAGTAACTCCAATATATATTTGATTTTATTTGATTCAGAGCACAATCCTAACCTGGAGGCCAGCAAAGTTTGGCCACCGAAAAGCATATTTGGATTGCTCTTGGAGTCAGGGAGGATGGCACACGTCTGTGTGCTGGCCTCTCTGACTTTGAGAGTGGTCCAAACATACTTTATGATGTCCCTTCTGGCAGCCAAACTTTGCTTGACTAACTGTGCTGGCCTAAATTCAGGTTAGGATTGTGCTCTGAATTTTCACCCCAGTCTGCCCAGTACATATAGCCATTGAATGATTGAGCATGATCTCTGCGCTCCTTTTAGATTTTTCAGTGTAAAGATCTTTCTCAATGTCTCATTCAATCATGTGTGATCAGTACTGATGAAGGTGAAGAACCTTTATTGGCATATCTGTACTGTACTGATATTAGTGTAATCTCCTCCTTGTGCCACCAGGATGGTTTATTTCTCTTGCTAGTCTAGTCTAGTTCTAGACCCATCAAGATAGCCCAACTAATGGCTTGGCCATCTTCATAGTCAAGTATGCATAGCGTTTCCTTCTCCTTCAAACTGGACTTTTGTGGGACAGTTACAACTGTAAAAGGGATCATTTGGATAGTGCAGACCCAAACGAGAGCATCCACCCTCACAGCGTTAAGAAAAAATTGCTGCATTTCAGAACAAAACTTGGATGACCATTGCCAAATGCTCAGTATTTCCCTACTTTTTCTCTCTGGTCCCTTTATTATACACATGAATGATTCTCAAACTTTTTAACACTGGGACTCACTTTTTAGAATGATAATCAGTCTGGGACCCACCAGAATTGATGTCATGACCAAAAGTGCCATCATTGTGATGACACAACCTATTGCTTTCCTGAGAATGCAACCATCAAGAGGGTTATTTTTCAGCCATATTCCAAATGCAAAGTGAATCAGAAAGGGAAAAAAGTCTATTTACAACCTTGACACAAGCAAACTAATCACACAGCCCTCCCCCTTTCCAGTGTCCCAACTTCCCATATTTTCAATGATTGCAGCCCTAAATGCTACTGATGCAGCTGAAATTGGCTCATGACCCACCTAGTGGGTCCTGACCCACAGTTTGAGAAACATGGAAGCAAGGGCTTCTTTACTCAGCATCAGGGCAAGTGGATGAATGAGAATCTATTCCACAACCTTTCGTTGTCGATGAAGGAATCATCAAAATTTGCTCTGTGAATAACATTCTGCTTTGCAGTAAAGCTGTATTTTCCAAAGATCCGCGGTGAGTCCTTTAGGGCAATATATGGCAGAATTCACAATTATTCTCTGTACACTGCTGTCCATTTCAGCTTATTCTGTTCTAGCTGTTCCCTCCTGGGTCTGTCCAGTGCCCGTACCCACGAGCTGAATACAGGGCTGTTGCCCTTGGCTGTCAAGGTTCAAATAGAAACTTCTTGGATGGTCTGTTGAAATTAGCCATTTCTGTCTGATTCATTTCAAAATCTGTCCAGTGCAATTTTTTCCCAATCCAGTCACATGCCAGACCTTCTGGGAGAACCAGACCTGAAATAATGACTTTTTTCACATTTCCAGTTTGATTAAAGTAAGTCTATTTGATGGCTTCTTTGCTCACATCTGTTTAGTGAATTCATTTATTTTATATTTAAAATATTTATACCCCAGCTTTCTAAACCTGCTGGGAGTTTAAGGCAGCTTAGAAGATAATAATATACTAATACAATCCCCAAATCAAATCCAAAAAGCAAACAGCATCATAATAGAAGCAAAAGATACTCCCTCACCCACATCCATCCATCCATCCATCCATACATACATACATCCATCCATAAATTAAAGGATAAGCAAAAATTAACACCTTAATCCTTCTTTAGAAAGTCGACATAGAAGGGCCAGCTCGGACCTCAAATGGGAGTAAGATTCACAGGCCCGGCACCACAATAGGAATGACACCCTGTGTGCAGAAAGTAAACCAAAACAGTATTCTCCAAGTCAGTGGTTCTCAAACTTTTTAATACCGGGACCTATTTTTTAGAATGTCAATATGTCTGGGATCCACTGGAAGTGATGTCATGGCCGGAAGTGCCATCATTGTGATGTCAGAGCCTGCTGCTTTCCTGAGAATGCAGCGATAAGTTGTGTTATTTCTCGGCCATTTTCCAATAGCAAAGTGAATCAGAAAGAAAAATAGCCTATTTTCAATCTTGACACAAGCAAAACCACCACACAGCCCTCCCCCTTTCCAGCATCCCATCTTCCCATATTTTCAATATGGCTGCCCTAGGTTCTTTGCTACCCACCTGAAATCGGCTCATGGCACACTGATGGATCCCAACCCACAGTTCTAAGTCACTCGCTGACTACAATGATTGAGAGCGCGATCCTATACCTGCATTGCACCAGCACTTGTGCTGGTCCAGTGCTGTTGTAAACGTGCTGTAAAGCACATCACCATTGGCAGTATGACACTGGACCAGTGCAAGCAGCAGTGCCGATGCTCGGGCGCCGCTGCGACTGTCAGCAGCGCTGGCCTTGCGCCTGTCATGCGTCGGTGGCCCTTGGTCAGCACAGGCCCTCCACGAGACGCATGCTGGGGGCGTAACTGGGCGGCACAGTGGGTGGTGAAGCAGGATGGCTGTAGTGCCAAATCCTAAAGCCTGTCCCCAGCCAGGGCAGCCCTGATTCGGGCCACTCCTGTGCATGTTGACCTGTGCTTGCAAAACAGCAGGTGCAGATCCAAGCAGGCCCATAGGATGACTGGGGCTTATGTGGATTCACGGGGAAAACTTCCCCTTGTCCTGCACATTGCTGCTGCCGCCTCCTCCTAATGAGCTTTAGGATACAGCCCTGCTATGTCGGCCTTACTTAGGATTGGGCTGCCCTTCTATCTTTGCTCTTCCCTCATTGACCATCTGACATTTCTTTGGTCAGTCAAAATCAAGAGGGGAAAGCCACAATGCAGCCTACATTGTATGGAAGCAGTGAGCAAGAACAGGAGCAGCAACTGTGGCAGTGGTACTGGCACTTGCATCTTGTTACTACAGCAGCAGCTTATTCAAGCTCCGTGTTCTGTGTGTGCTGCGCTTGGCAGGAAGAGAAGGGCTCTTCCATTCCTCCTTGTCCAGTTCTTCTGTGCAATGCTGTCATTCTGGGGAGAAGGGAAGGGAAAGGATGCTGTGAGCTTCCTTCTAGCTTTGTTTAGTATTTTTATTAGTTTCAGTCATAATCCTGCTGATTCAGTGTTTATATGTGTAGGCTCGTAGATGTGTACGTGTTAACATAATTTAAATGCAAAGTGTATATAACATGAACAGTCACAGATACCAAGTGCACATATTAGAATGAGCAAGGAAGGTTGTACTATCCAATCAGTAAGCACTATCTCTCAGTCATGATGCCCCATTTATTAGGGAAGCAGGCATACTACTACTTCTGTGCTATCCTAATTTGGCATGGTACTACATAGTAGGCCTGGTCCTGCATGTACTAGTAGTACATAAATACATAGTAGTACAATAAATAATAATAATAATAATAATAATAATAATAATAGTACATGCATTTTTTAATTATGACAGCGGATGTGTAAGAGAAAACTTCATTTATTTTTGTTTTGTGTTCCTTCCCATTGTCTACCATTTGATTTGTTTTGTTGTTTCCATTCATTTTTGTTTTACCCTGATTTTGATGGAGATTCGCTCTGTGCTCTGCAGGGGTGTTGCTAGAGGTAGGGCAAAATGTATTTCAAGCTCCTGAATGCTTGTGTAAATGCCCCCTGCCCCTCTCTTTCAGAGCCAATTGTGGCTGCAGAAGAAAAGTGAAGAACAACCGCAAATTGCTCTGAAAACAAGGGGGATGGCCACTTTACACTGGCATTTAGGAAAATGAAAAACTTAACATTTTGCACTCTTCTAGGAAATGATCATCTGATGCTTATAATTTTGGCATTTTCCACTAAAATTACATAGCATTTTCAAAGATTTGTACGATTTTCTTGGGGCATCATTTGTGCAAAATATAATTGGGATTGCATAAAAGGAACATTTTATAAGCTGTTAAAAACACATACTCATTCATATAAGATTTCTATTCATTTTTTACCTACATTGAGCTTAGTGGAAAAAATGAAGTATCTATTGGGTGTTTATTTAAATCAATGCAAAATCAAAACCAGTGTATTTCCATTCATTTTCAGTTTTGTATTCATTATCAAAGCAAAATGAGTGAAAAATGGATGGGGTACATTTATTTTTGCAAATGAATGATCATGCCTATTGTATAGAATAACAAGTAGATATATGTGTAGTTGAAGAATATGGATACTGACCCAGCAATTTGTGAAATTCCCAACTTGAAGTCTGGCATATTCCTTATTTACTGTTCTGATCTTGGGTACACTGAGTGGACACTATGTTAAATCCCTTGTTGGTGCATTTCCTTTGCGTGCCAATGTCCCATGGAACCTGGTAAATTTGCTCAACAGCTAGTGTCTGTGCACATTCGACTCACATAGGCCAGAACACATGCATGTTATATTTAATATTTATATTTACATCAATGCATTTTATGAGCTACATCAACGCATTTTATGAACGAGGCCATTGCCTACTAAGACCTTTGCCACAAGATATCAGTTAGTCCCCAAGGAAGCATCTGTGATACTTGAGGAGCTTAAGTACTCTGCTGTTTAGCTGGACAATAAATGGTTAGAGGCTGTTAAATTATTAATTATGCAGGCTAAGGAGGCCAAAATAATGGACAACTCTGATGGTTTGCCTAGTCTAACCATTTGTTCCAGTACTGACCACTGGAGGCCGCTGTGTTCCCTGTGTACATTGCCCGACTTGTTTCTGCTGCTAGTTGCAGGTAGAGATGATGGCCTCTTTTCAGCTGGCAGTGTGTTCAAAACAGAAGGCTACATCACTGGCTACTTCTCATCTTCCAGTCCACCACTATAGAATGGAAGGGTTGACAAGACACCAAAGCCCGGAGCGTAACTCTCCTATTACCTTGTAAAACTGTGAATTAAGATTGGCAAGAAACTTTGTAATGCTTGCCTTCTGGCATGTGTAGTTTGAGAGAATACAGCACTCTGGGCTCAACTTCTGTCATTGATTAGGTTGACTTCAGAATACCACTGCTTGTTCTCTATTAAATATTAGTTTCTGTGTGGGGGGGAATGGTGTCCAGGATGGAAACTGTGACATGCTAGGGTTAATACAATTCCTTCTGAAACATCTAATCCACAGGTATTTAGAACTTCTCTGCCTGGTGATTGCTGTGGAGCCATGAACGAAGAGTGAATTTTGTCATCACTGTTGCTCATGATTGTTCTGGACACAGATGCATTCACTTTGCAGGAAGGGTATGCCTACATCTATTACGAGTAGGATTAAAGGAGTGGTAGGTAGAATGCTGCAGAGGACGTTTGTCCCCTTAGGTCGAGTAAAGCCCGAACCTCTGCAGTGGGGTTTCTCCAGTCTGTGTCAGCTAAATTGCACAGGCCTGAGAAGCCCCTTGTGCTTCCAAGCCCCATATGGGGGATAGGATTTGGCAGAGAAGGCCTCCATCAGTCCTATCCCTGTTCTGCTCTCCCCCACCGAGAAATGCCTCCTCAATACCTCCACACCACTCTCCTCATGCCCCTGCACCACCAGGGGCTCACCTTCTTGCCACCAGTGGCCGGGCCCGATGCTTATGGCATGTTTGCGACTCCCAGTGCTGGCGTTGAGGCCTGATTGGATCAGACCCTAAGGACGTAATCCTAACCTGGAGTTAGGCTGGCACAGTTAGGCCAGCAAAGTTTGGCTAGCAGAAGGGACACGATAAAGAATGTTTGGACCATGCTTGTCAGAGAGACCAGCACACAGATGTCTCCCATCGTCCCTGACTCCCAGAGTGGTCCAAACGCTCTTTATGGCAGCCCTTGTGCCAGCCAAACTTTGCTGGCCTAACTCCAGGTTAGGATTGCGCTCTAAAACTTGTTAACCTGTGTGCACTTACGTACATCACAGTAAAAGTAAGGACAAAATGAGATTACTACTGCGTGAACACACATAGGGTATCACTATGCATTTCTAAATTTGGATTATAGCACTGATACCAAACTGGTTTGATGTGATTATGAATCTGCCGACTCACTGTGTGCTCACATCCTGATCCATTTCTTAGCTTCCTTGTTAATTTATTTCCATCATGTTTGGGGGGAGATGGTTTGCCTGATCCATCCCTCTATGTGTGCTGCTAAACCTATATCAGGTTTATATAGGTGCTGCTGCCTGATATAGGTTTTGCAGAATGAAAAGAGGAGTGGCTTGAGTGAACCAGCCTTCTGCCATGTGACTATAATAAGAAGCTGGAATGATAGGGGATGTGGTAGATTACACACACAGGTATGCAAACCAGTAATCACATGGGGCTGGTCAAGCAGTAAATTTAGGGTCCCAAATGGCCCACTGTCTTTGGAAGCCAAACTGAATACTGTTTCCTTAGCATAAGTAGAGATGGAACATTTTTAATGATATTCTTCCACTAGGTCTGTAATTTCCATGGAATTTAAAAATATCTGAGAACTGTAATAGCAATCACTTTGCTATGATTTAACTGTATGGTGATTGTCAGCTGTGCCAACAAGGATAGATTGCTGCTCATGAAGTAGATTTCTAGTGGCGTAGCAAATGGAGCAAAGTATCAAATATAAATTAATGCAATTTTAATTGGTGGTTTACCCTCAGTTAATGTGCATCCTCCATTGCCTTAGTTTTTTCCCCCCTTAAATAAAATGCTTGCTGAGGAAAAAAAAGGGGGGGAAATTGTTTCTTGACCTTTATAGAAGGGGATGTGTTGTAGTCTCTTGTAAGTTTGTGATAGTCTTCCATTTTGATTTCCTTACAGCACGTTAGGTCTATGGTACGTGGTTCGTTTGTGCCACTGTGTGAACTTAAAACCAAGTTCTGTACTGCGGTACAGTCTTTGGGATCTTCATTGTCCTGCTGTTTTTTTTTTATCCCAATAATCTGATAATCTAACATATTTGGATCAGATGTCTGGTTTAACAGAAATTGTTCATGTACAGCTGCATTGATATTGGGCAATTGGCATTGGCATCATTTCCAACTGGTTGGAAATTATGAAGGTGGCAGATAACCAGGACAGTTTTAGCCACCCATAAGGATGAAAATATAAACCTTTATATAATGTGAGTCTGATAGTCTGTCTAGTTCAATATCCTGTGTGCAGCAGTGACCAGATCAATATGCTTTAGGAAATGTCAGCAGAACATGTACTGTAGCTGATATTCTTATCTTGATCTTTTCATATGTGAATTCTTTTATACGTAGAACAACTAGGGAGTTAGATATTCAGTGCATGTGCTTTACAGTGAGACAACTAGAATACCTGGTATATTTCCAAGCTGTTTATCATTTCACACACAACATTACACAGCAACAAACACACATTTGCCATCACTTGAACTAAACCCAAATTAGCTGCATCTTCCCAGTTATTCTCAAGCAAAAGTTTATGGCAGTAATCTAAACCGGAGATCACTTAGGCATCAAGTGACTGAGGCCACTTGTTTATTGGGCAGCACCATCCACCACCACCCGGGTTTGGCGGATGTATGTCATCTGCATCGGCCCAGCGCTGTCTCAAACGTGCCATAAAGCACGTTCACACCAGTGCGAGAAGCGCTGAGCCAATGCAGTCAGCAGCCGTCGCTGCCGGGACTTCCCGGCGACACTGAGGGGACTGCCACGTAAGCTGGTGCTGCGGCTGGCCAAGTTTGGCCAGCGTGGGACCATTTCAGGTTGGGAGAGGGTGGAGGGAGGGCGGCCCTGTGGGTGGGGTGGCCTGGATCTGGTTTGCGGCAGGATGCTCAAACTTGTGCCTGCTAAAAGACAGAGACAGATCCAAGGAGCCCCAGTGGCCTGGTTGGGGCTTACCCTGGGGCAAGGGGAAGTACTCCCTCTGCCCCGTGATGAACTCCACTGCAGTCCTAACCTGTGCTAGGATGCAGTGCAGGCCTGCATGCTCCTGCGCCTGTTAGGATTGCACCCTAAGATAGTAGGAGCCAAACCACAGCTCACAGGCTGGATCCAGTGCCTGAACAAAGTCTTCCCTGTTGTGTACAGTGCTTACCATTCTGTGCTGCTGCCTATTATTTTGCCAGCTGATCATATCAAGAAATTGTGCCGGGCAGCCTCTTCAACTGCCTGTTGTACCTGCTGGCTCTGCGCCTGAATTTCTGGGCGTAAGCAGTGGGCCACAGTAACTGTCTGAGAAGACTGGCTGGCAAGACAACAGGCAGCACTGCAGAACTATGTATGTTACGCACAACAGGGAAGGCTTTGTTCAGGCACAGTGGTCCTGCAGTTCGGAGATCCCTGATCTAAGCGAAGTGGCTGCAGCTAGCTCATGGGTCAAAACAGGAAGTTATACTCTGAGCCAGTTGTGCCATCTGAACATCAAGCAGGAAAACAGGGTTAGTTTAGATTGGTACAGAAATATCACACATGATAGTCAAAGTGAATTACACACACACACACACACACACACACACACACACACAGGAAAAATGTCTGAGAACGTTTGGGGGAAGCTGAATGAATTTCTAAAAGACAAGTGAAATTTCTCAAGGGGATCTGTGTGTCTAGTCAAAATTTTCCTATTCTCCGACATTTTTTTCTTGCTATGCATGTGTTGCTGACTGTTGTATCATCTTGCTGTTTACTATAAATAAAAAATTTCAAGATATGTTCTATTTAAGTCTTTACTGTTAAGTGTAGATAATTTTTTCCTGCTCTATAATATTGATATTGGTATGTTTGCTCCAGACTTAAAACTGTGGTTCTGTTTGCTTCCATATTAGACGGTTGTAATGGCAGTCTGATTAATACATTTTTTATATATTTTTGCAGCATACGAGAAACCTATGTGGTTTTCCCCATTTAAGTAGTTGCTCAGTTGGGCTTAACATTTGTTAATGGTGGATTGGTTTTCAAGTTATTGATGAAACTGAAGTTTCTAGACAACATTTTATTGCCTTTCAAATTCTATAAGATACAGAAGTCTGCCACATTGGAAATAGCAGTGAATGCAAGGGATACTGGCTTTACAATCAGTTCCACTACTTAGCAGGTAGGGATACGTTAAGCCTGGTGACAGGGGCGGACTGTTCGTGGGGTGGCATATGGCAGCTTCCCAGGGCGCCATTTGTGGAGAGGCACCAGGACTGCATTCTGTGTTGCCTACCCTTCCCCCTTACATCTGGAATCATTCCTAAATGAAGTGACTCCGGAGATGCTGGGGGTGTTGCGGAGTGGTGCAGGGGGAAGACCCGTGGCGCTAGATCGCAGTGATGCATCACAACATCTCCCCACCCCAGGCACCATCAGAGCCTGTTACAGCTCTGCCTGGTGACAGAGCAGCGTGGATCAGTGGTGCTAGCATCTACTGTAGCACATACCTTATATGTGAGCAGCCATTCTCAAACCTTTTGGACTCCGGAACCCTTTGCATTCCTACGTCCCAATGCTATCCTCTCCCCCTCCACTGGTACAGTGGCACCAAAAAAGGCATTCACTGTATCCAGCAGGGGACGGGGAAAGAGCAGAAGGCTTTGGAGGGGAAAGATTTCTCCTCTGAAATTCTCCAGCCCTTCAATGGGCCTACTTATACAAGCGCTGGTGCAAGTCTGAGAAGAGAAAGGGGGCAGAGAGGCAGCTGCTGGACTCCCATAGACTCCCTGCCCCGTTCTGTCCTCCTCTGCCCCCTCCGTGACTCACCTGCCATATTCGCAGCCTTGGCAGATCCGTCTGGATTCTTGATGCAAGCTGGAAGGCTCTGGCCTTTCCTCCAGCTCTTGGTAAGTGCACTACACGGTGCACTGCTAGAGCTCATTTTGTGGCTGCTTTTCAGCAGCCACCACCAGTACAGTGGAATATGTGCTAATTGGGCTGTCAGTGGAATCTCAGGGAGCCGCACTGGCACACGTGCAGAGGCTCAGGAATCCTAGAGCATTTGTGGAGTGGGGCAGAGCTGAGCAGGTGGTGACCAGTATGTGTTCATGGGACCTCTGAAGGGGTCTCAGGGGGCTCCAGGGCTCCTAGGAGCACACTTTGAGAAACATGGTTTTAAAGAAACTGTCTATGCTAAGTTCATAGGATGGCCAAATAGCTATGCTGTTTTATTTTCAATCATCCTGTATTCAAAATCACAAGGAAATCTTTATTCCAGATTAAAGGTTCTAAGAGGTAGTGCACCCATGTACTACACCACACAAGCTAACTTGATACAACAAAACATATGATCTTATCAAGATTGCTTTTTTTTTTTGCAGCGTTTTATCAATGCTAATATAAAGTAAGGAAACACCCTGACCTGCAGAACTATATATTTGTGTAATGCTGCATTCAGAGCTACCCAGTCTCACCCCCAATAATAAAACAATAATTGCATTGGAGATTTCCCAATAATCTCTTGGTTCCAGTGACTATGGTAACAAGACTAAGGGTCCAATCTTATCCAACATTCAAGCACCAATGCAGCCACAATTCAGCCCTAAAATAAGGGTTGTTTTTACAAAGGGTTGTTTTTACCATAAACAATGTGTGTGTTTTACCTGGAGGAGGCCTCTGTAACTGTCCCCCCACAGCAGGATGGAGCGCATGCCCCATTATAATGGATTCATTGGCACTGGAAGGTTGGGTAGGATTGAACCCTAAGTAATTCAGAACGCAAAAAAACCCTGATAATTCTAGAGACATCATTGTGGGGGGGGGAGTCACATGTTGACTTCGTGCTGAAATATACATGGTTGCATTTGCCATACGTGACGTTACACGTGTGGGTTTTCTGCACATAGTATCTATGTACAAAATGATAGTGTTGCTAAATAGCTCTCAATAGTAAATGCATTCTTGTGCTTACTGGTGCATAGACTAGATGTGCATTTTGTAGCCTCATGTAGGCTTATCATTATCTAGTTGTTTCCAAGCATTGGGATTTGTTTTGTCAGGTTGTTGAAAAGAGGTTCTTGCAACAGGTGGATTGTTGAAGAAGGAGGTAAAAGTTGCATCTTTCATTATTTTTTTCCCCAGAGATCCAGGCTTTGTGTTGTCCTTATTTCTTTCCTACGCATTATCAGAGCTGCAGGTGTGATGGGGCAGCTCAGCATGCTTTTCCGGCTACAACTTCAGTCTTGAGGAAAGCTTTACTGTCATTCTGTTTCTTCTCATCCTGTGTTACGTGGACAGTGTCCCTGGAGCCACCTTGATGACAACAGCTGCTAGCTTAAAATTTTTATCGGGCCTTTGGTAATTAAAATGCAAAGATCTATGGATATTTAAGTTTAATAGAAATGAAGTGACAGATGTTTGATCTGCAGTGGGGTAGGGCAGGGTGGGGAGGAGGACTGAAATGATGAATGAGATTATGCTGTGAGGCCTGGAAAGGGAAATGGCTTCTCACAACTGTTCATGAGGCTCCTTTGTGAGAGTGATGCTTCTCCGCTGAAGATTCATCATTCTGTGGTCCCAGATATTGTCACCCAAGCTGCATGTCAGATGCCATTTAAATAGTCTTTGCGTTCAATATACAAGTTGGTTCAGATATGAAGATAGAAGGATGAGGGGTTATATCCGTAGTATTTCAGTGTTCATGTTTGGCCTTTCACAGCCTAACAGCCCAATCCTATTCCCCAACATATTTTGCCATGCAGTTGTGCTAAGGAGAGCTGAATGCTATGGTGGCAGGCATCTGACTGCCAGCAAGAGGGAAGTAATTGTTTTTAACCTCTCTCCCAGTAGGCCACTTGATTCCCTATGAGTCTCCTCTCTCTCAGCCTCACCTATGTCACAGGGTTGTTGGGTGGACAAAAGCAGGGGGAGAGATATGTACACCACTCTGAGCTCTTTGGAGGAAGAGTGGTATAAAATAAATATGGGTAGATGTGTTTTGATAAATCTGTAGTGGATGACAACCACTAATTTCAGGGCAACCCACAAGCAGCACCTTGATGCACAATTTGATGTTCCATTTACAGGGGTTCTGCCCTTTCCTCTGTTAAGTATGGCTTTCCAGTCGCAACTTACTAATATATAGTGTTCCAAGGAAAAGGGAACTGTTGGTTAATACCTTCAGTGTGGTTTCTGCAATAATGGGCCTCTGCTTTGCATGGCAAACATGGCTAAGAGTTTATTAACAGAGAAACTAGCAGCTGTGGCTTTGCAACCCTCGCCCCCACCCCCAACTTATCTGGGTCCTTGGATCAATTACTTGAAGCACCAGGAATGGACATCTCTATTCTACAGAGAATGGGTTTATTGGCTGGAAGGATATTTTGCAGGCTTTGCAGGTGAATGGATGGTGTATATAATAAACATGGTGCCTCCTAGAAGCCCTTAAGTCTTTACACTTACTGAATGAATGTACTTCAGTCATGGTATGGGAAGGGCCAAATCCAATTCAGCATGAGTCACAACATGAAGAATATTCATATTCTTTCCCTTGTGTGTGGAATAGTTGGGCAAACTGTTTTATTACACCTTGAACAGAATTTGGTGTGGTTCAGTTACACTGATTCAGGGGCCACCCACAGACCACCAGTCACCTCTGTTTTGGTAACTACCTCTGCTAACTTGCACGAGAGGTTCTGTCATATCCTACTTGTTGTTGGGGGTATGGCTGTTACAACCTGGATGGTAGTCTTTAGCAAGGCATCTTTAACAGCGCAATCCTATACCGGCGTTATAAGAGCATAGCACCAGCCCAGCGCATTGGCGTTGGCGGTATGGCACTGGACTGGTGGAAGAGCGTAGCGCTGATGCTCGTGCACCGCCACGATCGTCAGCAGTGTTGGTCGAGCGTCGGTGGCACGCGGTCAGTGCAGGGCCTCTCCTAGGGCTTTCCAGAGGCGTGCTGGGGGTGTAACTGGGCGGTGCAGTGGGTGGAGATGGGGGCAGCGACCCAGGACAGACATAGTGCCAAATCCTAAAGCCTGTCCCCGGCCAGGGCAGCCCCGATTTGGGCCGCTCCTGCGCACCTGCACCTGCACCTGCAAAACAGCAGCTGCAGATCCAAACAGCGCCATAGGGCTGGCTGGGGCTTACACGAGTGCAAGGGGAAAACCTCCCCTCGTCCTGCATGGTGCTGCTGCCACCTCCTAATGGGCTTGGGATACAGCCCTGCTACGTTGGCCTTACTAGGCCAGCATAGTATAGGACTGCGCTCCTTTAATTGTATTCACATGCTGTGTGGTGAACTGTGGTATGAAATAGGTAGAATTCTTTGAGCTTTGAGCCCTTTCCTCAAACGACAGGATGGAGACTGGTCCATGCCTGTGGTAGAATTATTACTGGGTGGGACCATGAATGTGATGTTGGTCGGAGGAAAGCGGCTTCAGCAATGGGGTGAATGTGGCAAAGATGTGGCAAAAAAGAGCACATTTTAGGGTGATGCATAGAATCATAGAATAGAATCATAGTGTTGGAAGGGAACTACAAGGTCATCTAGTCCAACCCCCTGCCTAGAGCATCTAAATCTTCCTAGAGCATCTCCAGCAGGTGCCTGTCAAGCCTCTACTTGAAGGTCTCCAGTGACCCTCACGTGATCATCACAGTCAGTTTTTTTCTCATATGGTACAATAAGCATATTTTTCCCTCTGCTGTGACCTACAATATGTAAGTCCTTGTGATTAATTGAGAACCGCTTTGCCGAATGTTGCCTTTTTTGCAATATTCTAGAATGCTGCCAAAAATTTTAAAAATCCAGAAAATTATAAATGCTCTATTTTCCCGGTTAAAAATCAATAGGAAATGACTGAAGTCTATTTCTGCAATAAGTATCTTTGTTGATCCAAAGATAAATCCACAGAGAGTGGTACATCTTGACCACATCTGTTCAGTTAGTTCTTTGGGATCTGCTTCAATAGAAAATATAGATGACAATGGAAAGTAGGTTGCTAAGACCTCATTATTTCAGGGGTAATTGAGGTCTATTAGTTCTTAGGTTCAGGTTTTTCTTTCTTTTCCAAAGATACCTATTTTAATAACGTTGCAGAAATGCAATGGAATTAGCCTGTGACTTGCAAGGATGGAAATCAAAGATAAAGTTTAACTGGAACAGAGATCAGAAAAGTTGAATTAGAACAGGTAACAGATAACGAAACCGATTGATGCCCTGGCCAGGTTTCTGTCTGCACAGAAACATCATTGATGGTTGACGCTGATGGGTGGGTAAATGCTATTCTTAAGCTTAACATGAAATGGTTTGGACTGCCAGGTTCCTGCAGGGATTTGGTACGGCAACTATTTTGAGAATGTTAATTATCACGCGGCTTATTCCACCCCAAAGAAAAAATGTCTGGGCTAAAAGGGGACAAAATACTGATCTGTGTAAGAATTTGCTACTGTTTTGCAGCAGATATTAGAAGTCTCATATGATCTCTTCCCCTGTGCAGTCATTCATTGCATGGGGTAGGGGAGGTGGGATCATGCCTGCTAGCCTTATGGTAATGGACTTGAAGCCCTGGCTGGGCCAAAAGTAGATTGGCTGTCCTATGGTTCTTTTGTAGCATGTGCCACAGCCTCTCACTCCTGTTGCTTCTGCCTCCTGCAAAAACCGAGTGGGAAGAGAGAGAAACTTCCCATTAGTGGTTTATTGCTTTTTTCCCCAGAAGGCAGCTTTGGGTGCTGCTGCTATTGCTTGCTGCAGGAGAAGAACCATTTCTGCTAACCTCCCTGTGTTTGAGCAAAGGAATGAAGGACAAATTTCATCTCCATGGCCACTTGGAGAATGTTCAGGAATGGTCACCAGAGGATAAAAGGGGCAGGCATCTTTGGTGAGCATGTGGACACATTTTTAGATACATTCTAATTCTAAAAACAGATCCTGTATATTCTAAAAATGGATGCTTAGGGGCCACCAAATCTGATGCTTCATCAGTCCTAGTGAGATGCGTTCTGGTACCTTTGATAGGAATGGTCAGGGTGGTGGTGTATTTTTAATTAGTTGTATATCTTATCTGCAAGGATAGTTTATATCCTTACAGATGCTAGATTTTGGACTTCCCGTCACAAGCTTTCTGTGCTTGCAATTTCCTATCCACAAATTAAATATAGGTTTTTATTTAATTAAGCTAAAGGGAGCTAACTGCAAAGGAAGAATTAGATTGAAATAACTTTGGAGCCATTAGGTTTGTCATTCCTGTAAATGAGCAAGTGCTCTTTCTGGGGATGGTCAGTGAATTGCACGGTTGGAATGTTTAGTGTTATTGCAACAGCAGCAATTGAGGTAAGGATGCAGGAACCTCACTGAGAGCGCAATCCTAAACTGGAGTTAGGCCAGCATAAACTAAGCCAGAAAAGTTGGGCCAGCACAAGGATGTTTGGACCACTCTAGGAGTCAGGGATTATGGCTCATGTCTGTGTGCTGGCCTCTCTGACTCCAAGAGTGGTCCAAACATACTTTATAGTGGCCCTTGTGCTGGCCAAACTTTGCTGTCTTACTTTATGCCAGCCTAACTCAGTTTAGGATTGCGCCTTGAGAGCGCAATCCTAACCTGGAGTTAGGCTGGCACACTTAGGCCAGCAAAGTTTGGCTTGCACAAGGGACACTGTAAAATATGTTTGGACCATGCTCAGAGCCAGAGAAGCCAGCACACAAATGTGCGTCATTCTTCCTGACTCTGAGAGTGGTCCAAATGCACTTTACGGTGGCTGTTGTGCCAGCCAAACTTTGCTGGCCTAACTATGCTGGCCTAATTCCAAGTTAGGATTATGCTCTGTAAAATGTCACTCATGCTAGCATTATTTTAAAAGTCTTCCAATATTCCATTTAAGGAGGAATCCCCCAAATTCATGTGAAGATTAAGGCAGCTATTTTAGCCTTCTCCTTAATTTTCTAAACCTTTTAAAAGGGCGCCTCTGGTATCCGCCGATTCACAGGAACTGTGCTGTGGTGGGGGGTCTGTAATGGAATATTTAATATTATTGGGGTATGATCATGCCGGCAGGGCAACTGCTAGCCCACAGGGCTTCAACCATGCTTGCACTCTGAGCTCATGGTTTGGTCCAAGTCAGAACAGCATTTAAACAATATAGGGACCCTGTGGAATGCATAAGTGAACAAGTGGCTACCTGTGACTTGCGCTGAATCTAAATTGCGTGTGAGCCTCACCTTAGTTGTCTAGAAAAAAGGGTCAAATGGAATGCATTATACTCTATAAGTTTGATGGACAGATTCATTTTTTCCCGTGGCAGTAAGAATGAGGTCCATTTCAGCGAGATACTTGCACTAAGTAACACTCAGAGCTTTCTTGTCAGCTCAGCTTTCTTCAGTCTTTTCATTAAACCCTTGGCTTATTATCAGTTATTTTGGGGGCTCCAATTATACAGTTAAAGCAGGCTGTTACAAATTTGTGTGCTGCAAGGTGGGATGGCGGCATCTAGTTCCACCATAAATATCTGTTATGAAACTGAAACCGTTTATATTAATAGAAAATTCCTGAGGTCAAATGCCCATTAATTTCTTAACCCTCGGAGAGCGATACTCGCTTTCAGCTTGCTCCTGCTGTGTGCGAAATGGATTGAGTGAAAAAGAAACGTGGGAAGCAACTAGAAGAGGGCATTAAGTGACGGCTCAAGCATGGCTCATGCGCAGTCAGAACGTGAGACTGATGTTGACAGCCAAGCAGGCTTCTTGTTCCTCTGCTCCACCTACACCTCACCCTACCTCTTGTGTCTGGGAGGAAGATTGTAGCCAATTCTCATTAGGTTCTCGTGTCTTTTCAAAATGACAGACTTAATCTACCAGTCCTAGGCTTTGCCGTTTGAATGGCATTTGACATTAGGTTTGCTTTTAAGTAGATTTCATCAACATAATTATTACACAGCTTTATTACAGTAATAAAGCAACTCCAGGGGACCACTATTGGGGAGGTAATTGCAGGAACGGAGGCACTTCTGGATTTGCAGCCCCCATGGTGCATTTCTGCTTTTCATTGTGCTGCCTTAGGAACTTACTGTATTACTCTTCCTGCTGCATAGGCCCTTAAGTACGCATTCAAATACCTAGCAAACACATTTGCTTATGTGAATAGCAGCATGAAAAAAGGATGGGCCATTTTGCCCTATTTTTGTTTCAGCAGCGTTTGGCTGGTACAAGGGCCACCATGAAGCATGTTTGGAACACTCTCGGAGACAGGGAGGATGACGCCTACTTGTGTGCTGGCCTCTCTGATTCCGAGAGTGGTCCAAATGCACTTTACGGTGTCCCTTGTGCCAGCCAACCTTTGCTGGCTTAACTGTGCTGGCCTAACTCCAGGTTAGGGTAGCGCCTCCATTCTAAGTTCCAATTCTTGTGACCTTGGGGGACTATGACAAGGTCTAGAGATGCTGTAGCCCAGAACTCTCCTCTGCTCCATTCCCTGCTTTTCAAATAGGCCTCACTCCAGGTTAGGATTGTACCCTGGATCAAGTTTAAAAACCAGACCCCAGTACTCATCTCCCAATCCCTTCCAAAGCAGATAAAGTTTATAAAGTTGTGCTGTGTCTGTCTCTCTGTGGCAGAACTAGGAAGAAAAGCTGGTGACAGGGCCTGCATTGGGCCCAGGGTGCCTGATGCCTATGATATTGTTGAGAGCATGATGAGCAGCATTCTGGCCATCAAGAGCCATGGGAACTACGTGCCCCTACCCATATTTTCTGACTTTTAGGACACTAGCCAGTCTTCAGTTGCAGCAGGCTGTTCCATTTACTGCTGTGTCCCTGATGTAAGACCCAACCTTTTCACTTGGCTATCCTCAGGCCAAATTCAAGCCCCCACAATTTTATCTCTCAAGTGCTGACAAGGACATGTGCATCTCAACAGTTTGAAACCATTTAAAAGTTAAGCTGACAATGGGAAAGCAGCTGGAGACAGACCAATCACCATTCTTCTATTTCCCCCACTCACAAAAAGGGAGGCCAAGCTAATACATCTTTTTTTTAAAAACCAACCAGCATCCTAATGATCATGGGTGATTTAAAATACTGGGTTTGTTGAATATTCCACTTAGCCATGGCAGGTGCAGTTAAGCATTTTATTATACAGCAACAGAACAACTCTGAACAGAACACAGGCAACAGACCTAACTGCAGGATTCACTAGCTCCTGATTGGAGGGGTGATTAACTCCACCCTCCAGTCCACTAGCTGAGGTTTAACCCCTTGCTATCCTCCTGCCTACATAACAGGTGAAACTCTAATGTCGCTTAACTTAAGAACAGACAGGCCACTATGACAGTGAAGCTTCTACACTCAGTGCCTTTCCTATGACCAATTCTACTCAATTATTATTCAAACAGCACCCAGTTTACTCAGCCTCCCACAGCAAAGATTCTGTCCATTGTTACCACTGAGCGTTTCCACATACAGTTAATTTAAAATCTTTTTTTCAAATAGAAATAGATCCTGGTCAAATATAGATTATTCAACTTGTACTCATGTACTGCGGTGAGAATCTATGGAAGGAGTGAGACTTCATTTCTCACAGCGATAGACTGGAAGGTAACTACAGATGACATGGCTATAATGTTAACATAACTCTTTAAACTTGTGAGGGAAAACCGGGCACAACTGCTAGACATGCTTCTGCTGTTGTTGCTCTCCATTCTGCACGACTTGAAGTGGTAGTACAGTGTTGGAATACTGCGGTTTATTTGGTTTACTTGGAAGCTGGAAGAGGCAACACAGATGGCTTGGAGGATAATATGTGTGTCCTTGTGGTGAGTGAGTTCCCTTCTGTTTGATTTTCAATTTTAAAACATGAAAAAAAACTAATTAGTTTTCAAGTCCAGTCCTGAAATTCAGATTTCATTGTGTTCCTGATTATGTCATTGAGAGCGTAACCCTAACCTGGAGTGAGGCCGGCAGTTAGGCCAGCAAAGCTTGTCCGGGACAAGGTCCACCGTAAAGTATGTTTGGACCACTCCCGGAGTCAGAGCGGCCATCCCCCCTGACTCCAAGAGGGGTCCAAACGTGCTTTACAGTGGCCCTTGTGCCAGCCAAACTTTGCTGGCCTAACTGTGCCGAGAAATTTATTTACCCTCTGACCAAGAAATTTCTGAATTTTGAGATCCGGGAGATGTCTAGACTGCTACTTACTGGCCGTAATAGTCAGGCATTAAAGTTTACTGCTAGTTTTTTGGCGGCCGCAGTTAAAATACGTGTAGCTTTGCTGGCCCAAGGGAGAGAATAATAACCCATTGAATTTAGGATTGTATTTATTATTTGTTTACACATTTATACATTTATATACCAATTTTAATTACATGCTTATCTTTGGATATGTGAATTTACTTGTATATCTGGTCTTTGACTGTAATAAAACTGAACTGAACTGAACTCCAGGTTAGGGATTGTGCTCTTAGAAGATTGCAAGTTCCAAAATGCCTTCTCTCACCCTTCCCCTCTCAAACCTAGCTGAAAACCCCTGTACAAATCCTTCTTTCCAGCATGGAAGCAACAGCAGCAACCGGTTCTCCGTGAGATCTCTATCCTGCCTTGGTCCAACGATTCAGAGCAACATTCCAGGCACCAGGGATCTTGGAAAAAAAATGTATATTTTCCTAAGTATCAGAGTCCTTAGTATTAAGGTGCCCAACAAACTTCTGGCAAGTGTTGTTACAAGGAACCCTGGGACATTCAATTTCTAGGTACCTAATATTTTCCTTTGTTTCCCAGAATCTTTGCCTAGGATTCTGTAGTTGCATCACTGATAGTACTGATTGGAACCATAGGTATGCAAGGGCTCCAGTAATAATCCATTGGAGGAAATGGATCTCAGTGCATAACAGTGAGCAGCATGGACAATTTTGTAGCTTGACCAGTTAATTACAAACTTCAGTATCCTTTTAAGCAGACCTACAGCTCAATCCTATTCTTCCCACCTAACCACGCCGCTTATGCAGCTACACCAAAAATGTTTGTGCTGTATCCAGTGGGGGGGGGAGCAGAGTGGGAGGATTTGGAGGGGAAATGGTATTTAAATTGCTTCCCCCATAAGCCTTCTATCCCACAATGGGTCTCCTTGAACCTGCACCAATTAGTTTGCAGGCACAAGTTGAAAGAGATCAGTAGGGCAAGGAGGCTGCTATTGGAGGGGATAGGATCCAGTGCATGGCATCGCCATTGTATCTACCCCTTCCCGCAACCCCCTCACCCAGTTTTTCCTCCTTCCTGCTGCGTTCCACCCCCTCCCACTTGCCCCACCAATTTACCTACTTCGGCGGGCCCAGCCTTCCCTCCAGCGCTCGGGCAGCATGGTATTTGGCACACTGCTAGAGTGTGGTTTACAACTGTTTTCCATCAATTGCAGCCAGTGAAATCCATATTCCGCTAGTGGCAAGGTGCAATAGAATTAAGCCATTAATCTGTTCAGACATTCCCATTAACCAAGTAGGCAGACCAAGGCTTTTCATTATAAGGAGTTTCACATGCTCTTTCATATAAACTCCCTAAAATGTACCAGAGGAGTTGACTGTAGTCACTATATAGATCCTAGTATCTTGCTAACTCTGGCAAATATCAAAAAGTGATAACTGAGCTGAGAAGTTTAAGGAACATAAGAAGAGCCCTTATGGATCAGGCCATAGGCCCATCTAGTCCAGCTTCCTATATCTCACAGTGGCACATGAGACAACAAGATGCCTGCATCTTGTTGCCACTCCCTTGCACCTGGCATTCTGAAGCAGCCTACTACTGATGTAAGGAGGTCACACCACCCATCATGGCCTATAGCCCACGATGGACTTTTCCTCCAGAAATCTGTCCAATCCCCTTTTAAAGGCACCTAGGCCAGATGCCGTCACCACCTCCTGTGGTAAGATTCCACAGATTAATTACATTGCTGTGTAAAAAAGAGTATTTACTTGTATCTGTTCGAACTCTCTCAACACTCAATTTTAGTGGATGTCCCCTGATTCTGGTGTTGTGATAGAGGGAAAAGAACATCCCTCTATCTACGCTATCTATCCCATGCATAATTTTGTACATCTCAATAGGGAATGCGTTTTAATAGGAAATAACTGATTGTAATGACTGACCTCATGATAAATGAACTAGTAACTTAAATATGTGAAGTCTCCAACAATCAGCCAACAACTTCTTTTCATACCCTGAGGATCTAGTTCTTCCCATAAGTTTCTCATTTTCCTTGAGAGGCCAAGCATTGAAATCTCAGCCCATCTTGACTTTCCCCAGAATTAAGATGGAAGTGTGGCAGTTTGCTTAACAGAGTAGATCTTTCTACACCAATCCTTTAATAAATTCAGTAGAGGTAAAAATTAACTGGTGTTTTTAGCATAATTAAAAATGACACACGTTTGACAACTGCCATGAATACAAATCCACAAGGCCTGAAGCAGCAATTAATTCTTGAATTAACACAGATTTAACCCAGGGCACAATCCTAACCTGGAGTTAGGCCAGCATCAGCTAAGCCAGCAAAGTTTGGTCAGCACAAGGGACACCATAAAGTATGTTTGGACCACTCTTGGAGTCAGAGAGGCCAGCACACAGGCGTGCGCCATCCTTCCTGACTCTGAGAGTGGCCCTAACGCTTTACGGTGGTCCTTGTGCCGACCAAACTTTGCTGGTTTAGCTTATGCTGGCCTAACTCCAGTTTAGGATTGCGCTCCCAGTCTCCTAAAGAAGTAACACTTGTCAGAGGTTAACTGTGTTTCTGTGTGTGGTTGCTTTTCAACTAGACTATTTTTGGAATCTAGATGTATTTGTCAAAAATCCTGAAGTTTGACATTTTGCAACATCACTTAAAATGGAAGGGACATGTGAAGTTTTCATCTTCTGTAACTCTTCCTGTAATTCAATCAACTTTCATTTAAAATTACATTATTACACCATGTACTCTTGTCCTGATAATAAAGTACTTACAATTGAATTATTATTAGGCACTCCTGCTATTGGATCACTCTTTAAGAAAGGTGTTTTCAATTTTTTGGCTAGCCTAACCTGAGCGTGAACATGAAGTTGTACATGGGTGAAGACTCCTTGCTGTAGTCTGTGTAGAAATGTGTGTCTCAGTGCTGAATTAATCTGTGAGATGCAATGAAACACGACTGTAGCTGAGACTGCATGAGGAAATATCCAGGAATGTACAAACTATCATCTATTTTTGCAGATACTTCCACTTTGCTGGAAACCGACAATGTATGTTCAGCACATCAATTCTTGCAAGTAGCTATTAAATTTCTGCAAGTTTTCCCCAATGGTTTGCATGTTAGTTTGGTAGGCTGGACAGGTAGGCAAAACAGGCACAGTTTTGAACAGTTTTGAGGTTTTGCACATCATTTTGGTTCTAAAATTATTGCACATTGTTCCCAGTTCAAAAGCACATGGATCGCTTTGGTTGAACATGGCTTCTGTTTTGGAAGTCAGTGGGCAGCCTTACACGGTTTGTTGTTGTTGTTGTTTTTTGGCTTGCTATTGTGTTAGGACTATTGGTTAGGACTGGATTATTGGTCATCTTGTACGTATTCACAGCCCTGACTTAGCTTGTTACTCATCTAACTCCGTGTACTCAAGAGTTGTTTGCTATTTTTGAAGTCCAACATGGTAATTATACCGTGTTAAGCATATACTTTCATGAGTCAGCTAATACATTTTAGTTTCATGTTAATCTTGGGTTTTGTGGCAAGTGAAAAATGCTCTCTGTGTCCCTGTGGGCTGCTGATGTTCCTACAGAGTGAACGTTGGGGTTAGCTGATATGTAATGTTCTCGATGAGTAGGTGAGAAGTACTGCTGCATGAAGAAGGGTGGGGAGATTCCCAGTCCGTTTTCATGGGGGAAAGAAGTGTAACCAGTCCCAGTGCAGCACTCTGGGATGATCTTTATGCATGGGAGGCACAATCTTAGCCTGCCCTTGATCTAGCACAAGTCCCAGCTCCCGAGCCAGCTTCCGAGTGTCATAAACGTGCCATAAAGCATGTTTCTGGCTACTCGGTAGCAGGCTGAGTCAGTGCAGGTCCATGCAATAGCCTAGCAGTGCTGGACCTGCACTAAGACAAGGTGCGTTTGTGCTGACCTGGGGAGGCCAGCACAGGGAGTGAGTGAGTGGCAGGAGGGAAGAATGGTGGAAGGTTTTGGTGGGGGAGGGCAGAGTAGGTGGTCTGGGAGGGTGGAGCAGTTGCCTGGGCAACCTATGCTGGCTTCAAACTCCCATCCCTGGCCTGATCAGTGTTACACAGGCTGCTCAGATTTGTTCCTGCAAAATGCAGATCCACATAGCCCCATAGGGCTGGCTAGTGCAAACATGAGGTCAGGGGAATAAAATCCCCTTACTTCAAGTTTTACCCCAGCCTGGATTGCACCCTTAAGATCCCTTTCTTTTTATACTTGGACAGTACCCTTCTGTTGAATGGGTTCATGGTACACATCAATCAATCAATCAGCAATATTTATATATCACTTTTCAACACAAAATTCAAAAAGCGGTCTACAGGCAAAAAGATATTAAAAAGTTAAGTAGCTCCATGTCCCCAAATTGCTTAACATCGAAAAGCAAAACACATGGTAGGTTTTGTTTTATTTTCAGGGGCTGTCTAAATGATCTTTGAGTTACCTCCCAGCTGCATAATTTTAATAATCCCATTGATATAAAGTTTTAATGGGATAGTGGCGAATCATGCCAAACACAGCAAATGCAGACACTGAAATTGCCCTCCTGAAATGAATAGGTGCACAAGATGCTTCCAATTCCCTAATGATCTGAACAATGGAATTGCAACAATGAAACATGGGCAGAATTAGCTTGCTGATCATGGTTTTAGATTACCTGCAATTTGTCTGCAGCTGCAGTTGGCTGGGAACAATCCAGAAGAACAAGCTCAGCAGAACAATCTCTTGTGATAGATGAGGTCTAAGCAGCCATTTTTATACCTTCTGCTTGTAAGGTTAAGAGATCTAATTGCGCTAGTGGAAATTCGACATGGGGATACAGGCAATGGAAGAGTGGCTGACCTGGAGATATATCAGCAAATTAGGCCAGAATCTGGATTGCTTATTTGTTCCTGTGGCTGTCAGCAATACAGATGTTTCCAACAAAATTATTAGTGGTGTTGTGGTGTCGTGTATGTTTTCCCCCACTTATTTCTGCACTGCAGAAATGTCTCTGGAGGTAGTAGATAAGTTGTTGTTGTTAATATTACAAGGTGTGTGTTTCTTTTTCTTCTTTCCACCTGCCAGCCTTGTTTTTAATAGCCAGCTTTGGAGAACAGAACAGCTGGGTCTCAATGCACGTGCCATGGATCAGGCATTTCAAATTGAAGATCTCCAGCTGTTTATTTGTAAATAGAAGAGCTAGTTAAACAGGAAAAGTCCCTCTGTGGTTTGAGAAGGGGCATAAAGTGAGGACTGTTCTATTTTGTGCTGGTTGTTTATCACTGTATTCTGCAGAAGCATCCTTAAAATCTGGGCAAGTCCAGAAGTATAATGGTATAAAATGTTTCTGGCGCTAATGATTGTTAGATATCCTGCTAGGTGATGTCTTTCTTCATAAGCTTGAGTGCTCCATGTATCATGGTGGAGAATAGTTTCCACCCAGAAATGTCCAGGGTCTGTTGACTCCACCTGCCCCATGAATTTATTGATGATTTGCTGCTATTTAATGGTACCCTAAAGCATGTAGACAACGTAATGCGGCAATGAGTAAGTTGAATTATTGGTTGATTGCTTGCTAGTTTTTTATTTGCTTGACTTTCTCTGTGTTGACTTATGTGTCCTTGCTTGCCCTGTAGACACCAATGGAGTTGCCTTCCTTGTGTTAATAGCAGCTGGGGGAAAGCAATTTTAATTGTGATTTAGAGGAAGAAGGAACCTCGGGTATATTTGGTAGTAAAACATCTGCTTTTGCCTGAGTTGGAGCACAATCCTAATCTGGAGTTAGGCCGGCACAGTTAGACCAGCAAAGATTAGCTGGCACAAGGGATACCGTAAAGTATGTTTGAACCACTCTTGGAGTCAGAGAGGCCAGCATACAGACGTTTACCATTCTCACTAACTCCAAGTGTGGTCCAAACATTGCTTTACAGTGGCCCTTGCACCAGCCAAACTGTGCCGGCCTAACTCTGGGTTAGGATTGCGTTCTTGGTGAGGCGTGTGTGATACTTTTCTTAGATGGCCCAGATAATGCAATGGGAATCTAACTCTGCTCCTATGGTGTCATGCTCTTTATTTTCCCAAGTGATAGAAAGTAGAGATGGGCAAACCAGGTTTGCCTCTAAATGATTTGAAAATGATCCAGTCTTTTCCTGAACAGAATCAGATCCCTTGCCAAGCAATTTCAAGGCTCTATTTCAATCCCTGACCATCTTTGTTGCCCTTCCCTATACCTGCTCCAGTTTGGCTGCATGCTTCTTAAAGCGTGATGCCCAGAAATAGACATAATATTGCAAGTCTGACCTGGAAGAGGTAGGTGTGGGTTTTTCCCCATCTCTACTTTCTCTGTCTCGATGTGCTGTTAGCACTGGGAATACAAGGGATTTTGCAAGGTCCCTTGGAACTTGTAGGTTTTCTGAGGAAGGTTGCAATCAGTATCCTTCAAGAAACTGACAATTGGAGCAGGTGGAAACAGACAGGCTGGGCTCATTCTTTAATTTACAATGGAAAAAAAAAAAGATGATCCTCAAATAGTTAAAAACAGTATCTTTCAAGAAATCCCTACAAATGGAGAATGCTTTCACTCAGTATCGTAAAAATGGCATTGTTGTAAAAGATAAGAAAGTACAAAGAGCCCTTCTGGATCAGGTCAAAGGCCCATCTAGTCCAGCTTCCTGTATCTCACAGTATGTATGTATGGAACCTTTATTGGCATAAAAGTATCTCACAGTGACTCACCAGGTGCCTCAGGGAGCACATAAGATAACAAGATGCCTGCATCCTGTTACCACTCCCTTGCACCTGGCATTCTGAAGTAGCCTACTACTAATGTTAGGAGGTTGCCCAACCCATCATGGCCCATGATGGTGTTTTCCTCCAGAAATCTGTCCAATCCTCAAGGCACATAGGCTTAACACACACACTCTCTGAAATCCAGACTCCTGGGATTTTCCAATAAATAGTGGTTTGTGTTGCTTGGGAAGTCACCCATTCTTGTGATGGATCTGTTTCTGCCTTTCACATTGATTACCTAGTCTTTGAAGTAGCATAAGTTCCCCAGGAACAATGGCACCAACTTCCATCTAACATCGGGGGTGCCCATGGCCATGCCCCCCGACGTTGACGTGACCACGTCCCCTGACGTGATCACGCCCCCTCTCATCTCCCAAGGCCGGGGTGCGTGATCGCCGCGGTGATCTCATGCCCTGGCCTCGGACATGGGTGCTCGGGCCACTGATTGGCATGGTTGCTTGCTGCCAGGGAGGGGGGGGCTGGCTGGAATGTGGGTGCTCTGCCCCCATTGAAAAAAAATGTGGGTGCTGAAAAATCTGCAGCCCCCCTAGTTGGCGACCATGCCCAGGAATATGTTCTGACAACTCTCCCAAAGTTGTTTCTTGCCACCCAGCTGCAAACTGATCTCATTATTTTGTAACTAGCCATGCTTATTTAGTTCTCAAATTTTGTAGTTCTTTTAATCATTTTAAAATCATAATTTTAAAAAAATGCTCTTAAAAAAACCTTTTTACAAACCAGTTCAGCAGCATGGAAAAAAAAAAAAAACATTTCAAACTGCCCACACTCTCAGTAGGTATGGCCTTATATTCCTTAAGGTCTAGGAATATAAATTCTCCATTGGTGTTCATTCCGTAAACTATACAAAACCCTAGAAGTATGAATCACCGAATGCAGCACAACTGCATTCTTACACCGTAGTTACCTGTAGCTTGGAAGCGTGTATAGGGTATAAACATTATGAAGCTCAACAGGAAGTATAACATTCTACTTCCTTCCATTCTCAATTAATAGAGGGGTGGGGTTTTGGGGTGATATTTTTCTCCCCAAAATATCTTGATTAAAATAGTGAATTGCAGTGTTAAGTGTTTTTATTCTATATTCTCATTCCAAGTTCTCATTTTTATTAAGTTTAAATGCTTTAAAAGTGTACTAGGTAGGTGATATAGATATCAGCAGATGCAGCCATGATATGATTTTTAATTGGAAAAGGAGTCTGCTTTAGTTTCTGGAAAATAACTTAAGCATCAAAATGTGATGTTTTGTGTTTTTATTCAAATATTTTAACCCCCAAAAGGCGATGTTTTGTGTTTTTATGCGGTGTTTATTAACAGCAGCAACAACGAATCTATAGGGGTGAAGCATGCCTTCCCTGTGCCAGGTGCAAGGCATGTGTTGTACGCCCCCAGTGGTGCAATTCAAATGAATTAACAACCGGTTCTATGACGTCATAGCCAGAGCCAAAAAAAAACTCGAACCCAGTCAAGGTAAGCGAGTGGGCGGGGCCTGGCCATTTAACAACCAGTTCTATAGAACCTGGGCGAACCCCCTGAATTTCACTACTGTACCCCCCCCAGAGCCCCTGCCCACTTCCCGAGGAGGGAAGCAGATGGAGGCATCTGGGCTTGATGCCGCAATTGTGGTTATTTCATCTGGGTTGCGACAAGCATGCACTCCAGGCGCCAGGCACTCCCACCTGCTTCCCGAGCAGGGAAGCAGATGAGGTTGCTGCCATAGCTTGGATGAAATGGTCCAGGCCGCGGAGTGTGTGCGCCAAGCGCACCCATCTGCTTCCCGGCTCAGGAAGTGGACGTGGGCGCCTGGGCTCTTGCTGGCAAGCCCCCGGAGGCGGGCTTCAGCATGTCTCCCCCTAACAGTAAAATAGCTGGTGACGCTCAATCAGTTCAGAGTTCAGTTGCTTTTTGAATACTGAAATGTGATAGTAACTACTTTTGAGGATGTAATAAAGACTGTGCCCTTTTTATATTATTTACTCTGTACTTAATGCAAATTTAATAGGATGCATTGGACAAATACTGTTAAATATTAAAGGCATATTTACTGACCCTTAACAGCTTTGAAGTAAAATAAACCCATAAACCTATATTTAATAATACAGTAGTTTAACCTCACTAAATATAACTCATGCCAACTCCCATTGGAATTAGTGTCTAGCAACCACCCTAATTACTGTGTGAGACACCTTGAATGTTGTGTTTTATTGCGCGCCATTAAATAAGTTGCTGCAACAATGATTTGTACTGATATTTAACAATTAATCGTGCCTGTGTCATGTAGGATGTAGTTTATATTTGTGGCGATTAGTGCTGTTGGTTGTGTGCAGTTTTTTCCTTATTAAACTTGGTGTTTGGACCCTTTTCAAAACATGCCCTAGGATTCATCTGACGAGGCAGAAGTGTGAAAGCCTTTTGTGTTCTTCAGACAGAGGGGCGATGCAGTCTTCCAAAAAATATGTCAGGATGCATTCATATGTCTGTGCCGTTTTGTTTCCTCCTCCACACTGCCTAAGTTCCTGTTTGTGTGACATTTGTAGGTGCTAGCGTTGCCAGACCTGGCATTTCTCAGTGCTATGGAGATGCAGGCATGCCTCGGTATCCACTGGTTTGGTATCCATGATTTCAGCTATCCATGGATACTGGGACGCCTATTAAAAAGAAAGGGGAACATCTTTTCGTTACGTGGTTGCAGCAAAACCACTGATATTCCCCTATCTTTAAAAATGCACCCCCTGTATTCACAGTTTCAGGTATCCACAAGAGGAGGGGGATCTGGAACAGAATCCCAGCAGATACCAAGGCATGCCTGTACACTGCAAAGCTAAAATCTCATGCCTCAAAGCTAGAATGTATAGAGAGTGCAGGAGCAGTGCTTCAACCCTGGGTTCCTGTGGTCACACACACACACACACACACACACACACACACACACACACACACAC
>JAJKFI010000043.1:8709331-8728977 GCA_029204185.1 Lerista edwardsae | reverse complement strand
CACACACACACACACACACACACACACACACACACACACACACACACCCAAGAGAGAGCTGCCTGCCTGCCTGCCTTCCTGCTGGGATTAGCTAATACTAGCATGGATTGTCTGGAAATAATACTTTGGAGAATGGTATAATGATATGTTGTACGTGCATAGTCATATTTATAGTATTAATAGTATTAAAAATTTGACTTTTCTGATGTTTGCTATATGCCTTGATTGTCTAAAAGAAAATGACCATCATGTGAACATGTGCCACCATCCACTAGGGCTCCCAAAAAGCCCATCCACATTTATCTTAAGCATATAAAAATAACAATACTGAGTAGATTGGTAACTCCTATATACAGATTGGTCCACTCAGTGTATTGGGGTTAAAAAGATTAATAAAAATGTAGATTAATAACATGGGACTCCAGGGAGATGTTGTATAGGTTGAATATTCTCATTGGCTTAAATCAATGAATGTAACTGCAAAGGCATCCAAGTTTTAGAAATTGATATATCCAGTGACGGGATCTGGGAATGAGGAAGCGGAACGCTGGGCGGGACTTACGCATGATTGGCTGCCTGTCCGTTCCGTTCCGCGGCTGCCCTGGCCTCGGCGGGGCACCTGCTCGCTGGGGGGGATGAGTGGGGGGTGCGCCGGGTGCCTGGGCGAGCAGCGGTGGGGCGCGCCAACTGGGGGCAGCCCCCCCCAAGGCCAGGGCAGGCAGCGGAACAGAACGGACGGGCTGCCAATCCCGCCCAGCGTTCCGCTTCCTCATTCCCAGATCCTGTCACTGGATATATCCATTTGATTTACATTGGGCTATGATGTGTTTCTTCTAGTCATATCTTTCCAGTATTTATACCAGCAGAAGCAAAGAGTCGTTTCTTAATTATTTGTGATATGGCAAGAATTCTAGCAAGCAAGGTCTGATGATCTATTCACTCCACTTTTGAATTGGAAATGATAAATTTTAAGCAAATGACACTTAATGTAAATTATGCTCTTGGGGAAGAAGGCATTTTCCTGGATTTGGTGAATTGCTGCTAGGATGATGAATGTAGATGATTCCGTTTCGGCTAGGGATCTTACACTGAACTGTGATAGTCTTATACTGAGCAACAAAATGTCTCAAAAGGGATACTGAGAGCCTCTATGCTGTAGTGAATGGGATGGCTTGGGTTCACGTCTCAGCTATGGTGACACGCAGTGTTCACATGGTGACACTTGGCACTACTCATGGTCACTGCAGGGTACTGTGCAATCAGTGTAGCCAGTGTTCCCAGGGTTGTTGTGACCATAAGGTGGGAGAAAGGCCCTGAGCTCCTTGGAGGAAAAGATAGGATGTAAATGTAACTAGCAAGAATAATTTAGTGAATGCCGAAGGCATACCTAATAGGGGGTCCAGGGGGTCACATGGTCCTGGGGCCATTTGGATGGCCCCACGAACCACCACCACAGCCCGCCTTCTGGATCTGCTGGCGCCCAACCTTCGGGGCCCTTCCAAGGGCCAGACAGAGGGCCATGTCCACTGGTCTGCCCAAAAGCCTTCTGAAGGCTCCAGAACAGTGGTTCTCAGCCATTTTAGCACAGGACCCACTTTTTAGAATGACCATCTGACTGGGAGCTACCAGAAGTGATGCCATGTCCAGAGGTGTTGTCACTGTGACCCCAGAGCCTGCTGCTTTCCTGAGAATGCAGCAATATGACGGATTATTTCTCAGTTATTTTCCAATAGCCAAGTGAATCAAAAAGGGAAAAAAAATCCTATTTACAACCTTGGTACAAGCAAAACAACCACATAGCCTTCCCCCTTTCTAGTGTCCCATCTTCCCATATTTTCAATATGGATTCTAGATTCTTCATAACCCACCTGAAATTGGCTTGTGACTCACTGTGGGTCCCCACCCACAGTTTGGGAACCACTGCTCCAGAAGGCTGTTTAAAATTACTTCCGATTTACCAACAACAACTGGAAGTAATGTTTAAAGCTGTTCCAAGAGCTTGATAACGCTTTCGGTGGGCCTGCGGATGTCACACCAGGCTCCGGAGACTCTAGGTGAGTGAAGGGGGCGGCAGTCTGTGGACCTGGACCTGGGCGGCGCATGATCCAGGGATGTGACTGGTGAATACATTTTTCAAATATGCCCTCTTGTCGTTTCACGGTATTAATTATCTTTCTTTGTTCAGTAAACCTCTTAAGGGAATTATCAGGAGATGACCTTGCTTGGCATTGAACGGGGAAAATAGCAGGGATTTGAGTGGATCAAACATGATCTTTGGCAATCCTCTTTGGTTTTTTGGCTTTAACTAAGCTGGCATCATTATCAAGCAGAACATCTTTGCAAAGCACTGCTGGTTACAGGTCTATAACATGGAGTTAATATATTGATTTGTTTGGGCTGCAATCCTATCAGTATTCAATTTCTCAGAAATAGGTCTCTTTGGCTGCAATGGGGCTTACATGCCTAGATTGTTACTGTTGGAAGTATTACCTTGGCAAGCAATTATGACAACAGATAGTTTTTGGTGACTGCACTTCATGAATGTGGGGGCTTTTTCTCCTAAGAGAAAAATTTAACTGAAACTGAAATGTTTTGCTTTTCAGCCTCCAAATTAGATTGAATGTTTTCAAACCTACGTTTACTTTGAGATGCTGTTACCATCATTCACCCTACATCTATCACAATTCATCTGTTTCTACCCATATAATTTGAAACACTTCTGAAAAAAGACAGCAAGGTGTTTTTGCACCCTTTTGCTGCTATTTAAATATATGATTCATGCATGAAAAAAAAATCGGAATAGTTTAATTTCAGGCAGTGTGAAATGCATAAGGATTTAATACGTAAGATGTCATCTAATGCTGAAACTGCAAGTAAATTATTATCTATGTACTGAAATGCATCTTGACTCGATGACATATATGCCTTCTGCTGAGTCAACAAACACCTCCTTAAAGTGATGATGAGTGTGGAGATTTTGAATAGTTTATTGCAACGTGAAACCATAATTCCCGTGTTGCACATCAAAGCACTGAAGTCCGCCAGCCTGCCTGCTCCAGGACAGTTTAGGGTCGGACTGCTCTTCTTAATGTCAAAGACTGTATGGCAGTTCTCTACACTGTTTGAACGTTGATCAAAAGTGATGCTTTTTAAAATACATGATTGCCAGTGACATGTATGTGGAATGCAGAATGCATGGGCCGTGTACTCTCTCGCTTCATTTCCAAAAGCCTACCCTTTGCTGTATAGAAATACCCAGATTGGATCCAGATTGCACTACTGGCCCATTCCTGTTCAGTGGTGTAGCAGGAGGGAGTATCGCCCTGGGACACACCCTCCAGGGCCACCCCCTTGCTCTTCCAAAGCAACTGGAGCTGCACTCTGGTCATGCACAGCTTCCCTGGCCCTCAGAATGCCTTCTAAGGGCCAAAAATAGACACTTCCAGTTTCCAGTTGACTGTTGAGGTGCATCTGGTGAAGAAGATTTCATTTGTCAAAGGAGCATATCCTCCTTTCTGTTTCATTGTTTTGATTTGCGTTATCAGTACACTGACAGGTTGCAGCCTGAGTCTTTCAGTGTTTCCCCTATGAAGGACAATGACATCATAGCTCAGTGGTAGAGCACCTGCTTATCAGTCAGAATGTCCTGGTTTCAATCCTTGGCATCTCCAAGTAGAGTTGGGAAAGACCCCTGCCTGCACATCTGGAATGCAGGAACCAATGAACTGACTTGGTAGGTATTCAACGTGGTTGACTTTCCTTCCCTTGCAGATGAGCCACAAAGTTGCACAACTGTAAGAAAGAAAGACAGAAATTGCAGAACTACATGATAAATTATGTGGCCTCCTGAAGGTGATTGAACACTGCAGCTATGTTAAGTGTTCATTCTTAATAGCATCTTTCTGGTGCCAATTAAAATTATAATTTAAGGCAAAGCTATCATGTGGGCTTAGCATTAACCTACCAGAACCCTTATCGTCCTTCTGTTCAATTATTCCTGATCTGAATCCCTCATAAAATTTTAGGGTTTCAGGAAATCTTTGCTCTCCAATTAATTGCTGTGACAATGGCTTGCAAAGATACCCATTAGCTTGCCAAGATATTTGTACTCCTTGGGCTTGCTTTGACCTTCTGCCTTAATTAGTCTGTGGATTACTTGTTGCAGTTCTAGAAAGGAGAGGCTCTGGTCCTACTGTTGTTAAATAAAGTAAGTGAAGCTCTCTTCTCCAATAGTGTTTAAATCCTGTTCAGTGCAGGTGCCTTGACCATGCAGCAATTTGTGGTGCTTTTTCTCCTTCAGTTGCATATATTGTACATATCGCTGGCATTTTCCTGCACTGGACGTCAGCAAGTCCAGTGTCTTCAAGCCAAATCTCACCCATTCAGGTTGTGCTGCCTTCTTTCCAACTTGTTCACCTGCATCCTGTCCCCTGAAAGCCAAACCTCCCTCCCTATCCCTTATCGTTTTGCTTCCAGAAAACACTTGGGTGATGGAAGGAAAGGAGGTCAAACTAGAACTGTGTAAAATGCTACATGTGTCAAGTGCAGTTGCTGTCAGATGCCTGGCCCCAGTGGTGTTCCTAGAGAGGGGAAACATTTTCAGGCTCCTGAACTCCTCTGCAAAGCAGCCCCTCCCTCTCACCTTCAGAGCCATTCATGGTTATGAAAGCAAAGCAGAGGCATCTCCTCCACTTTGCTTTTGCAGCAAAGAATGGCTCTGAAGGCGAGGAGAAGGACAGGCTAAGAGGAGGTATGATGGCACTCTTCAAATACCTGAAGGGCTGCCATATGGAAGAAGGAACAAATTTGTTCTCACTTGCCTCTGACAGTAGAACTAGATCCAATAGGTACAAACTGCAAGAGAGTGGATTTTGGTTGGATGTCAGGAAGAAATTCTTGATAGTCAGAGGGTTTGACAGTAGAACAGGTTGCCACGGAAGGTGGTGGATTCTTCCGCCCTGCAGATCTTCAAGCAGAGGTTTGACAGGTACCTGCTGGAGATGCTCTAGGAGGATTTCTTGCTACAGCCAGGAGGTTGGACTAGATGACCTTATATGTCCATCCCAACTCATTGATTCTCCATGTTGTAGATACATCTGTTTAACTTACGGCTTAGTGTCAAGTGTTTCCTTCCATGTTGCCTCCCCTGGATTGATAACTTTGTCCACTGAATTATCTGAGATGGACGGTTGCTGTGTTATGCCAGAGGACATTGTGTGTATGGGAATAATTCCATCATATTCAGAACAGTTACTTGTATCTTCCTCTAAAAAGAATATGCAATGTGTTGTACCACTATCCAGTTTGACATTGCTCTTGGATCAGATATCCCTTGCAGAAAGGTATAGATGGCAGCACGAAGACCAGTCCTTAGATAGGTAGACTATGGAGTTCATATGCATTGAATGCAGCATAGTGGAAAGAATAAAATCCTCAACATCTTTATAATTCTAATTCTCCTGGAAATGCTGCAAATCTTCATTAAAAATATTTCCGGTGCCTTTGCTTTTCCCGTGCACACTTTAAACAAAGCACAGCTTTATTCAGTGAGTCTACGCTAACTTAATTTCTTCTCCAGTTTGAGAAGCGCTCTTTTTTTTTTAGTGTGTCCACAAGTTTTTGACATTGAATGACTTTATAAAACATCCAACGAATTGGATTTGTTAAAATAAATTAATCAAAAGCTAATTGGGACGTGCCCTACCATTATTTTTGCTTACTGAATTAGATATAATGGCGTGAGGTCCTTTTTATCATATTTGTGCACTTATTTAAACACCCCCCTGGCGCACACTTCTGCAAATTCAATTATACATTCAAAGAAAGCCCTCAATTTATGCAAGCCTGGTTTACATTTAATCCGGGGGCAAGGCTCAGTAACTGATGATAGGTCCGTTCAAAATTAATTAGGATCATTCAAGGAGCAGCAGCATTGTTACCAGCGTGCAATGTAAAACAGGAGTTATTTCAGCCTCTGTGGCCGATGAGTCACTCCTGCAGTCTCCTTGTGGGTCAAGGGAGCTGTTGTTTGTTTGGATTTCTCTTTGTCTGCTAAGAGGTCACTGCTCATTGACTTTGCTTCATTTGGGCCTGATAAATTCTCACTTCTTGTCTCCTCTTAATCTTCAGAATTATTAGCGCAATCAGTTCTTCCCTATGACACAAAGGTAGTAACTCGCTGCATTTGTCTATGTAAATTGATCAGCAGCATGCAGATAAAACTCAAATACTGCCTCTTTAAGAGGCATTTGCAGAAGGTCTTGGGGTTAGATGGGAGACAAGTGGAGGAAATGGTTTTACTTTTGCAGCAGAAGTCTGTGGGAGTGGTTGAGGGCACAATCCTAACCTGGAGTTAGGCCGGCACAGTTAGGACAGCAAAGTTTGGCCGACACAAGGACCACCGTAAAGTGCATTTGGACCACAATCAGGAAGGATGGCACATGCCTGGGTGCTGGCCTCTCTGACTCAAGAGTGGTCCAAACATACTTTACGCTGTCCCTTGTGCTGACCAAACTTTGCTGGCCTAACTGTTCCGGCCTACCTCCAGGTTAGGATTGTGCTCTGAGCCTATGCAACCTCCTCAGGAATCTGAACTGTCCTAGAACCAGTAAGGCCAGTAACCAGGCCAAGCATCCAATAATGTGCACTTGCTGCTTTACCAGTCTAATCCCCAATCCTGTGGGTGGGGTGTGATGAATGATCTCTCATAGAGTCTCATGGGACATTGGCATGGCAGTAGTGCCAGAGAGCCGATGCCTATGCAAAGCCCCAGAGGATGCGTGCAGGTGCCAGTGGACTCCAGAATTGTTGGACACACCAGTAAATTGGGGGGAATCATGGGCAGAAGATTTAGCCGAGAGGGTTAATGCCTCCATTTGCCCGAAGATAACAGCTGAAGATCTGAAGGTCGTGAGCTCGGGACTGCCGGAAGTCTCTGTGAGCGGCAGACCTTGCAAACTGCGGCTGATTAAAAGCTGAGTTCCAGCTGCCTTGTGGGAGGAGGAGTGTGCTGAAGTTAGCTGCGTCTCTGGTGGGAGCAGGGAAGCCTCTTATCAGCCAGCAGAAGACAGACGGGTGGCTAAGAAAGAAGGCTACATCCAGAAAGAAAGATCTGTATGAGTGTTGTTCTTGAAAGATAGAACATTTCTGTAAATTGTAAAAACCTTCAGGTTTATGAATAAAAGTCTGCCTATGTAAACTGCCTTGAGTTACAGTCATTAGAGAAATCTAGTGATCTTAAGAAAGGCGGTATATAAATACATGTATTAGTATTATTATTATTATTAGAACAGGGCACGGAGCAAGCCGGGGAGGATCTCAGTGGCAACACCGGCCACCAAAAGCCTAAACCTTCGGTTCCTCAGATTTATGCTAGCAAAAGAGCTCCTTGGACCTATCAGATTTATGCTAGCAAAAGAGCTGGCATAGATCAGAGTGGGCACCAGAGATTGGTGGAGTAAGGAAGTTAAAAAAAAATACTGTCTCTGCCTGGTCCACAGCCGACACACAGGATGCAGTGGAGGCTACACTGACACTGTTCCATTACAAATCAATCAATCAATCAATCAATCAATCACTAGTATTTATATACCGCTTTTCAACACAAAGTTCACAAAGCGGTTTACAGGCAAATAATAACATTAAAATTAAATGGCTCCCTGTCCCAAAAGGGCTCACAATCTAAAAGAATGGAGAACACCACCAGCAACAGCCACGAGAAAGACACTGTGCTGGGGTGAAGAGGGACAATTGCTCTCCCCCTGCTAGATATAAGAGGACACCACTTGAAAAAGTGCCTCTTGCCCAGTTAGCAGGGGTTGCCAACCAAACATAAGATTGGACCCTATGTTTCCCAGCCTGCACCTTTCCAGTGAGTTGTAAGCACTAAGAACATAAGAAGAGCCTTGCTGGATCAGGGCCCATCTAGTCCAGCTTCTTGTATCTCACAGTGGCCCACCAGATGCCTCAGGGAGCACACGAGACAACCAGATGCCTGCATCCTATTGCCACTCCCTTGCACGTGGTATTCTGAGGTAGCCCATTACCCTTGCACCACCCCCAAGGAAGATACCAGACTGAGGTTGGGGTTTAACTTTATTGAACACATGAGCAGTTTTTAAGTAATGAAACCTACTGAACACACCGGTAGATCCCTGTCCTATTGTCCCTCGCCAGTCTGGAGTAGGCAAACAAACAAACAAAAATACCCACTGCTGGCAACAGGTTGATGAGGGCCATGGACTAGGGCTCCTGTGTTGCCCCCTTCCTGCTTCTTATTCATTTGGTTCTACCATTGCTACCAGTACAAACGGTTTAGAGATCAGTCTAAGTGGACTCTAAGTGTGGGCTCTCAGCCAGAGCCTGACCTCACCAATCCCTGGTGCTATCCTTGGTTGTAAGCAATAAATCATTGCATAATTAGAAGTGTAGCAGGTGCTACTATCCTATGCATCCAATATAACAAATATAAAATGTTTGTGTTGCAACATTGGTGCAGTCGCAGACCCAACCAATGGGCTGCCCATTGATAGAGAAGGAGACGATCCGCCCCCTCTGCTGTTTCCCGCCCCCGTGTACGCTCAGCTCCGCCTCCACACCATGCCAGGCTCCATTTTGGAGCTGTATCATGGCAGGGGCTGGTGGGAGGGCCAAAACCGCTCACCTCTTGGCAAGGTGAGATGCCTCTTTGCTGCCCTCTTCCCGCCCCAGGAGCACTGTGCCCAGGGCTTTCGCCCCTGCGGGTGTAATGGTCAGTCCGCGACTACATTGGTTAGTGTGGTGCTTCACAATGTAACACCAGTTATGTTTTCCACTCATTTTGGTTGCCCCTTACCAGAAATGTTTTCCATCCCATATCACTATCCATCTTTACTACAATTGTTTGAAGTTGGTACCACAATGAGGGCACAACCCCAGTGGTGGGATTCAAATAAATTAACAACCGGTTCTATGATGTCATAGCCGGACCAAAAACCACCCGAAGCCAGCCGAGGTAAGCAAGTGGGCGGGGCCCGGCCATTTAACAACTGGTTCTATAGAACCTGGGCGAACCCCCTGAATGCCACCACTGCACAACCCTAACCTGGAGTTAGGCAGGCATAGTTAGGCCAGCCAAATTTGGCCGCCGCAAGAGCCACCATAAAGCGGGTTTGGACCTGTCTTGGAGTCAGGGAGGATGGTGCACTTCTGTGTGCTGGCCCCTCTAACTCGGAGAGTGGTCCAAACATACTTTACAGTGTCCCTTGTGCCAGCCATACTTGACAGGCCTTACTGTGCTGACCTAACTCCAGGTTAGGATTGCACCCTGAGCAGTCCTTCTCTTCCTTACCCAGCAGAGCTGGGGAGACAGCTGGCTTATGTCTGTCAATGTCTATAAGAGCCTGCTGAGCAAGATGGTAGAATCTTTGTTCCCTTGGACAAATATACCCTGAAAGGGAAACAGAATTTTAAAATCAGGAGAGCCCTCTTGGTGTCAGGGTTAGGAAGGTGCAAACAACACCAAAAAAAAACAAACCAACACCTCTCAAAATATTTCACAGAGAATGCTTAAGTCCCAAGACGTCTGAAAGCAAAGTTGACAGAACCATGCTGGGATTCTCTTCTTCACTATGCTGTTCATAGCTGGTATTTCCAGAAGTAGACACCTGCCTCCCTTGTGAAGGAAGAAGCAGCAACACCTGTTTAGATGCCCTATGACATCACCACAGCTGTCTGGAAGGGTTGCAGCAGGGCAGACAGGCATAGGAAGGCAGATGAGAGCTGTGTAGATGCAGGCTATGTAATTAAAGGATGACACAGCAGGCTTTTATGTCGTTGGTGCAGAAGAAAGGGGCTTGGTCAAGAATCTTGGAAAAATCTAAACCCTACATTTCCCAGCCTGCACCTTTCCAGTGAGTTCTAAGCACTAAGAACATGGGAAAAGCCTTGCTAGATCAAGCCAAGGCCCATCTAGTCCAGATTCCATAACTCACAGTGGCCCACCAGATGCCTCAGGGAGCACACAAAATAACAAGATCTGGCATCCTGCTCCCTCTCCCTAACACCTGGCCTGATGTAGCCTACGTTTAAAACCAGGAGTTTGCACACACCCAACATTGCCTGTAGCATGCGATGGACTTTTCCTCCATGAATCTGTCCAATCCTCTTTTAATGGCACCAAGGCCAGACACCATCACCACCTCCTGTGGCAAGGAGTTCCACATACTAATTACATGCTAGGTAAAAAAAGTATTTTCTTTTATCTGTTCTAATAGGGCCTTCTCCGCTGTGGCCCCCCAACTTTGGAATGCCCTCCCCTTAGAGCTGAGAACTTCTCCCTCTTTGGCGGTATTTTGGCGGGGGTTGAAGACCGTTTTGTTTCAGCAGGCTTTTCGTTGCTGACAGGCTGGTTGGTTTTTACATTCTCCTTTATGTTTTTAATATTGTTTTTAATATTGTTTTCAATATTGTTTTCAATATTGTTTGTTTTTAACGTTACACACAATTTTATTGTATTTTAATTGTTGGAAGCCGCCTTGGGTGCCTTCGGGCAGAAAGGCGGGGTACAAATTAAATAAATAAATAAATAATAATAACAACTCCCAACACTCAATTTCAGTGGCTGTCCCCTGGTTCTGTTGCTGTAAGAGAGGGAAAAGAACATCCCTCTATCCACTCTGTCCATCCCATGCAAAATTTTGTATGTCTCAATCATGTCCCCATTCAGGTGCCTCTTTTCCAAACTGAAGAGCCCCAAACACTGCAGCCTGCCCTTGTAAGGGAGGGGCCCCAGCCTAGTAATCATTTTGGTTGCTCTTTTCCACACCTTTTCTACTTCTGCTAGTCTTTTTTGAGATGTAGCGACCAGAACTGTATGCAGCACTCCGGATATGGCCTTACCATCGATTTATACAATGTTTTCTAGAAATATACAGTAGTATCAAAAACTATATTTTCTCTTTAAAAGAATCTTGAAGCAAAGCTTTAGATATCTATTTGCTTTTTTCCTTGCCTGATTTTTCTATTAATTTTAACCTCCATTTTTCTCCAGAATCATATTGTAGAAACGGCATAATGTAGAAAAGGCATGTTCCTTTTGCCTTTTGTGTCTTTAGAAACACCAATTCTTTGTCTGTTTTGGTCACCAAGTCTGAACATGACTCATCAGTGGTGTTTCTAACAAATAATGTCCAATAATTATTAAAATAACAGATTGTCTCGGCTCAAAAACTTCATTTTCTTCTGAGTTTGTAAAGTAATTTAATGGGAAAGAGAACATCCTCTCCATGAATCTGCTTACAATATACTCTGCTTCTTTGTTCATCCCTTGTCAAATCTGTTAATTCTCTCAATCTGTCCAAAATCCAGATACCGGTGTCATTCCTGGTTAGCCCCAATTAAAACAACTGAGTATTCTTCCATATTCTTTGCAGCTGCCTGCCACATGCGATAATTATGTCCTTCATGCTATTGCAGTTTACTTGGTTTACATTTTGACACTGACAATCAATTAAACACTGGCCTGTTGCAGAAGTGTTTAATTACATTATTGAAACAATTTACACTCCAGGGAACTCAGCAGGGCAATGCAGCCTTAAGCGAAATTTCTAAGGTGGGATCTTCTATGTAGTGAATGCAGTTGACAAGCAATTATTTTAATGGCCTATTCACACTTTGCAAACAGATTGGACAATGCTTGGGTCTTAACGTGTTGACATAGAAGGCACAAGATGTTATGTGTAAGACAATTGCCCTTCCTTGTATGTAAGCCAGAGTACATCTCAGCAATAGCAGATCCTATTGTGTTAGTTGAACTGTTCTTGATGCATCAACATGATTTGATTTGATACCACCAAAATGATTACTGGGCTGGGGCACCTCCCTTATGAGGAAAGGCTCATAAAGGTGAGGTGTTTGGGGCTCTTCAATCTAGAAGAGGGGAGACATGATTGAACGATACAAAATGATGCAGGGGATAGAGGGATACTGGATAGAGTTAATTCTGGCTCTTACCTTTGATAGCTCCGAGGTTGGCAACTTTCTCTACAGCTCCAGTTCAGTGAGGGCACAATCCAGCCCCTCCCTTGGGCTGGAACTTGTCACTTGTGCTGGCCCAGTGCTGTCACAATTAAATGTGCTGCAAGGCGCGTCTTTGCCAGTGAGGAAGGTGCTGGGCCGACACAGGGAATTGTGCTGACAAAATAAAAGGACGCTGCTAGACTGTCCACGTAAGCCGTTCCCATGCCAGCTACGTTCGGCTGGCGTGGGAGCTTGTAGAGGGTGGGGGGAAGGCGGGAGCGAGGCAGAACAGGGTGGAGGGACGGTAGAGAGAGAGCGGCCCTGTAGGCAGGCAGGCCCAGGGTGGTGGGCCTGATCCAGCTGCTCGGATTTGTGCCAGCGATTATGCTGGTGCAGATCCAAGCAGCCCTATAGGATTGGCTGAGGTTTACCCCAGGCTAAGGGGAAAATATCCCCTTACCCCCCCCCAAAGGAGAGCTCCTGCTGCCTCCCAGCCTGTGTTGGATGCAGCACAGGCTAGCCAGCCTGCCTTCTCTAACACAGTATTGCAGTGTTATTCAAACTGTTGGTTGGGACCCACTTGGTTGGCCGCGACCTGATGTCAGATGGGTCGCGGAAAGCTGGGAGCAGCCATCTTGGAAACTACAAACCTTACTCTTACTATATTCCTTTTATGAGTGTTAACAGTTTGAATTTTCAAGTGAGGATTTTTTGTTTGTTTTTAGTTCAGTGTTTTTACATAATATTTTGACCTAACCTCGTTTTCCGTCAGGAATATTTTATGGTTGTAAAATTGCTGCAGTCCCAGAGTGCCAATTTGCATTCCAGGAGTGTCACTTGATTATGTTACAATGATAGCACGTTCTGCTTGATGACGTCACTTCCTGCCACAACTTCCCTTCCAGGTTAATGACATCACTTCCGGTGGGTCAAGAGTGTCGTTCTAAAAAGTGGGTCCTGGTCTAAAAAGTTTGAATACCACTGCAGTATTGGATTGGGCTGCCCAACTAGCTACCTGCTCCCAGCTGTGTTCCCTGATGTGTGCCTCATTGGCCACTGCTATTGTAGGGATCTTACATAACCAGGTAGCTCCTGCAAGAACCTTGCCTTGTCCTGTGGATCCTTGCCCAAACTCAGTTCACATGCCGACACTTGGAACCTGCCAAAAAGTCCTTAACACAGATCTGTAACACAGATTTTCATAAAGGCGAGTAAAAGCAAGAAGTGTTATTCCAGTAGTTAGAGAGAAAATATGGCAGGGGAGGGAGTTTGTTTGAATAAGTCACAGGGATGCATTTATGCATCTGTTTTCTTACACTGCTTGGAATAAAGCAGATGGTGAACACTGAACACAGAGACCTTAAAAGGGTCATTCTGTTGACACTCTGTGGTTGTCCACTGACAACACAGAGCCACTCCATGCTACTTGCACTGCATGCCATAAATGCACATGGAAAACATGGCTCACAGGAAGGAATCAGAGGGCAAACAACATCTCTGTTGAGTTCCGTTTCTTGGCATCATGCACAGTGCAATTTGCTGTTTGGCTTGCAGAGTCGGTCAATGATGTTTTCAAGCTCTCTGATTTGCCTTTAGCATTTTCTGAATTCTGCAGAGTGAAAAGAATTGCACATTGATTACATGTGATGGAAGGAGGAAACAAATTATTGTATAGCTCCACTGTCAGATGATTTAATTCCAGTTTCTGTAGCAAAATTATGATTGGACTTGTTTAGACTCTGGGTACATTAACTTGTGAACAAACTATAACAAAGAACGCATGTGTCCCTTAGGTTGGCATACAAGAGCAATGGTTTGTACTGTCCTTTGGCTAAAAATCCAAAGCCCAAGATCCCCTGGAAATACCCATATTTCTCTCCTACTCCACATATAGCCTATAAAAAGCTTCACGGGGAATCTATAGCTTTCTAATGCACCACTGTGGCACAGTCTAATCTTACAGTGCCTCAGAGGTACAAATTTTCTTTGAAAACTATTGCTCTTAATACAAACCTTTGCCAAGTGCCATAACCTCAGGTTCTCTGAAGTGACTGACAGCCCAATCCTAAGCAGCACCGGCATAGCAAGGCTGGCACAGCAGGGCTGCTTCCTAAACCCAGTAGGAGACAGTAGCAATGCAGTGCAGGGCAAGGGAAGGTTTTCGCCTTGCACCCGGGGAAGCCCCAGCCAGCCCTATGGAACTGCTCGGATCTACACGCACTGATTTGCAGGCGCAGGTGAAAGTGCACAGCAGCAGCCCAAATCGGGGCCACCTTGGCCAGGAACAGGGTTTAGGATTTGGCGTAAGGGCCATCATCTGTCGCCACCCCCGTGCCCTGCTGGGCCAAAGCCCATCTACTCCAGCTTCCTATATCTCACAGTGGCCCACCAGATGCCTCAGGTGTGCATTGTCTGCTTGCATCCCATGCCTGCATCCCATTGCCTCAGACATTCCAAAGTAGCTGACTTCTAAAGTAAGGAGGTTGCACCACCCATCATGGCCTACAGCATACGACGGACTTTTCCTCCAGAAATCTGCCCAATCCCCTTTTAAAGGCACCTAGGCCAGATGCCTGCCCTGTTCACACACCCTGCTCCAGTCCATCCCCTGAACCTATCAGCTTCCATCGCTCCACCAGTGCAAGTGTCAAGGCCCTGATGGAGGCTGATCTGTTCAGGGGATGGACTGGAACACCTCTTTACAGCTCTTTAACGGCAGCCGGTATTGGTGGAACACATGTTCCAGCAATGTTTGCTTTCAATAGGATTGGATTGTAAGTGTATACGACCACAATGAAAGATAAATTGGAACAAAGGGGTTTGAGGGGCACTGCACACATTTCAGAGAAAGAAAAGCTGGACATTTTGGGAGGTGTAGGAGGGGCTCTCTCTTTGTTGTTCTCTCTGCAACAACTTTGGAGTAGGATTGCCCCATACAGTTGTGCAGGCTGTGTACTGCACAAGGGTACTGCATCTCACATGTGTTTCACATCTGACATATGAATGAAGAGGAGGAGGACGTGGCGAGGGAGGAAGAGGTGCCTTTTTCAATTGCGGACAAAGAGGCATCATGGACTAGGATTGGTCCTGCTCTGGAGCATTTGTATGAATATGTAAGACAAGACCCAGAGTCCACTCTTGATTGTATTGACTGGCCATCAGTAACAAGTGGCCAATTTTTAGTAATGGTAGGAACCTCTGAGAGGTTGGACTATGTGTGTAAGATAGTGGGGATATTGTCATTGATATTGAAAATGTGGTGCTGTGCCACTTAATTGCTGAGCATAATTCTCTCATGATGATGTAGGAATGGCCATGCTAATTTAAGTTGCTGTTTGTTTTGTTAATACAAAGCCAGGAAGCTCATCCCTTTATTTCTTTCCTAATTTGTCTCTTGAAATGAGGAAAAAAGTAGACTAGGGCTATAAATGATACTGAAAATGATTCTCTCTCTCTCTCTCTCTCTCTCTCTCTCTCTCTCTCTCTCTCTCTCTCTCTCTCTCTCTCTCTGTGTGTGTGTGTGTGTGTGTGTGTGTGTGTGTGTGTGTAAAACTGCCACAGGAAGGCACACAAAACTGGGGCATTTTGTAAGCGAAACATTCTTTTGTTGCTGTTTCAAATGGAAACCCAAGTGACAGAAATGCTTCAAATTTTAATGTGCTGCTTATTTAAAGATGAACATGTCGTCTTTTCCCTTCCACATGATCTTTTATGAACATTAGGTTTTACTGTACGAAGCCTAGGGGACAGTTAGCTGAGATATGAGAACAAATCTTCATAGCAATGCTTGGCGTATGATGCTGCTGTTTAAGCTGTGAAGATTGAAAGTCCTGACTAAAGAAAGTGACCTAGGGAAGGACTGCTTGTTAAACTTGTTTTTAAAAGGCAAGTCATATGTTCCAAGTATACATCTGCAGTCTAGAAATCTTTGCTTGATACCCCCTCTTTCCCCCAGGACAATTGTAAGAACTTAATATGCCAGAAATTCATTTTTTTTTTCTCCCTTGCAGGGTTTTTTATAAAATGCACTGATTTAAATGAAGTGGCATAACGAGACAGAAGTAATTAAGACAGAAGTATTTATTCATTTCTCTTCTCCTTAGGCGGTTGTTCGTTTGATGAACACTATAGCAACTGTGGTTATAGCGTGGCGTTGGGGACCAATGGATTTACTTGGGAGCAGATTAATACTTGGGAGAAACCGACGATGGATCCAGCTGTCCCAACTGGTGAGTAAAAAAGATCTAGTGGATCAGAGAAGGCCTTTAAACAAAGCTACTTAACTTGTGGTGCCTGATGAGAATTTCCAATGTTGGAACTATGTTGGCTTAAGAAGATATGAGAGAGGGCTTTGGTTGTCACACTTTGACAAGAATGGCATATCCTTTACCCACAGACATTGGAACTGGAAGAATTGGTGTTATACACCATCCTAAGTGTGTCTGTCTCTATTTCTTGGTAACATTAGTGTGCGCAAGACTGGAATCTAAATTATTCTTCTTAGATAGGATGCTGCTATAAGGTAGCCTTTCAGATATGCTCTTCCCTTGTTATTAGAGACACATATGTTAATCACACACAAGATGTATGGTTGCCATCTATACCACTTGTCAGTGAATTTAATTGTTCAGCCAATTGGATTATGGTAAACCTCATTTCCAATATTGGGACACAAACAGAACTGTATTGCAGCTACATACTATGTTGTAATATCAACAGCTTGTGGATCTGATATAATAGAGTAAAAACAACATTAAAGGTCATTACAATTACCTACATTAGTTGCTGCAAAACACGTTCTCCATTTCTTAGCTGCCACAACAAATTCTGCATCTCCGTAAGTAATGAGCCTACCAGGTTGGACGATGAATAACAACCAATTCACATAATGTATACATGTGTACAAGATGCTCAGAAGAAAGGAAAATATGCATCTCAGTATAAAATCATCAACATCAAAAACTGAACATCTTTGATGCCTCATCATAATTATTAATGCTAATATTTATAATATTTTTTTAAAAAAATATCTCGGTTAATCTTGAGTAGCACATGGTTCTGTCAACTGGAACTTGATTCAACTTGGTGCATGTGTGTTTTTGCTCATGTCCCGTTTTTCCACACAACTGTAGTCCAGTGATTGTGCTCATGCAATAACAATCAACTTATTATTCTAGTGTCATTTCTGCTTATTTTTACAGGGGCTATCATGTCTCTTAGCTCCCTTTGTATACCCCAGTAGGCTGATTGGCTTTCAGAGGTTGGTTGAATTTTGTCCCTTCGTATTTATATTTTATAAATCATCTTTCATTGGGGCTTATTCAACCTGCCTCACTTTTCTCCCTTCCCTTTTGCTTGCCATCTGCCTGATGAATTCTGTAGATCTTTGCAAGCTTTCTGAATTTTTACTTTGGTCCTTTTGCTTGGTCCTATATAAAGCATATAGCATTAGCAACTAATACTCAAAACGTTGACTGGCTAGGCCCCCAATGCAAGATCCTACTTGCAGGACATTCCTGCAACAAACTGCCACTTCCATGTTCTGATATGCCAACAGTTATGACAGAACACCACAAAGCCGTTACTGCAGTGACATTATGCCGGTGTCAGACAGAAGTGTTGTCCTTAGAACATGAGCAAATTTGCATCTCCTGGTGTTGGAAAGATGAGCCGGTAGCATTTGCAAAACTGTCTTTTGCCAGCCAGAAATAGGAGAGTGACTGCCTGCACTCTCAGGTCTTCACATCTGTCACTGACATCATCATAATGCCACTGCAGAAATGCCTGCTACATTACACTTAGTGACAATATTCTGTCATAAATGTTGGCATGCCACATTGCAGAGAGTTATATGCAGCAGAAAGTCTGTCTGATCAGGTTGTAAGAGATGTGAAAGTGAAATTTATATCAGCAGCCAACTCTTTGTCAGTTAATGGAAGATATGACTGGATGATATCTTCATACGCACCACGTAGGCTGATGGTGCTATATAAATAATAAAATTGAAATAATAAAACTTCTGCAATGTGATTGCCATCATGACTGAGCTGTTGCTACTCATGCATTTGTGTGTGTGTGTGTGTGTTACTGAGTCAGTTTAGGGTACTCTCAGTCTTCTTAACCAAAGGAAGTTTTTTTTTTTTTTTTACATAGCATATAATTAATCTGTGGGCCTCCTTGTGAAAGGACATTGTGATGGTTCCTAGATGCCTTTAAGAGGGAATTGAATAGATTTCTAGAGGAAAAGCCCATCACAGATTACAAGTCACGCTAATTATATGCCAGCTTTTTTAGAGTCTCTGATTGTTCGAGTATTAGAGTCTCTGTTAGATGCAAGGGACAGGCAACAGGATACAAGTATCTTGTTACCTTTTGTGCATCCAGAGGCATCTGGTGGACCATTTTGAGATACAGGAAGCTGGAGTAGATGGGCTCTTGGCCTGATCCAGCAATGCTCTTGCCAAACCTCAAAATATTCCTAGAGATTCCGAAGCCAACTCTTGCACATCTAATGGAGCATTAGAGAAAAGGGTGTCTATCTGAATATGTTCTCCATACCAATGAGAACTGTACACAATTGGAGTTTCCATTGTTGTGGCGAGCCTATGTGTGTTTAGATGTTTGCATATGCATTCCAGCTTTCTCCCCACCCCCATGCAGTAGATATTAATATGGGGAAGTGTCTAAGGAGCCCTAAGGTGGTTGTTCTTTATTGATTTATTAATTGATTTATTTAATTAAAATATTTTTATACTGCTTTTCCAGTGCTCAAAGCGATGTACAACAAAAGCATCATATGACATGCAATTAATAGAAGTATTAAATAAAACCAGTTAAAACAATTAATGCTGAAGCAATTAAAATATGTGATTGCCCCGAGATTGGCTGCTTTTTCAAACCCTGGCTAATATTTTTTAAACGGCTGGAAACAATATAGAGAGGGGTCTCTGGAAGTTGGTTCTAATATAAAGACAGCGTGCCTCAACAGAAACGTTCCTGCATCTTACCGCTATCTCTTTGGCTTCAGATGGCAAAAGTCCTATCTGATGATTGTAAGGGACATGCAGGATTATATGGGGAAAGGTGGTCCTTGAGTTAATCTTGGTGCTATGCTTTAGTTATTACATTATGAGTGTAATCCTAATCTGGAGTTAGGCTGGCCAAATTAGGCCAGCAAAGTTTGGCTGGCAGAAGGATACCAAAAAAGTATGTTTGGACCACCCTCAGAGTCAGAGAGGCCAGAACACAGATGTGTGCCTCCTCTTTGACTCTGAGAGTCAGAGAACCACGAACCTGGTTCATGGTGGCCCTTGTGCCGGCCAAACGTTGCTGGCCTAATCCAGGGAAGGATTGCACTCTAAGTCATCTCACTTGCTATGGTATTTGAGAACTGGTTCATTTTTTACACTCTGTTTTTAATTATGGGATCCACGGGGCTTGTTGTTTGTATTTTAACTGTTTTAAATATTGTTTTAAATATGTTTTTATTGTATACATTGTGGTTGTTGTATTCTTTTTTAATGTTGTAAGGCGCCTTGTGTGCCTTCGGGCAGAAAGGCGGGATTAGATGAAAATTGGATAGATAGATAGATAGATAGATAGATAGATAGATAGATAGATAGATAGATAGATAGATAGATAGATAGATA
>JAJKFI010000043.1:8665415-8696132 GCA_029204185.1 Lerista edwardsae | reverse complement strand
ATAATAATAATAATAATAATAATAATAATAATAATAATAATAATAATAATAATAATAAAATTGAATGGCTCCCTGTCCCAAAAAGTTCACAATCTTAAAAAAAAAAAAGACAGACCACCAGCAACAGCCACTAGAAAGACTGTGCAGGGGTGAAGAGGGACAATTACTCTCCCCCTGCTAAACATTAGAGGAACACCACTTGAAAAAACACCACTGGCCTCTTGCCCAGTTAGCAGGAGTATTATTAAAAGAGTATTATATTACAAGAGTATTAAAGTCAAATACTAAAAACAACATAAAAACAAACACAAAAGTAAAATCTTAAAAACAGAATTGCTATGATCACCCAACAATTAAAAAACACCAGCCCACTGTCTACTCAAACACCTTCCGAAATTAAAGGTTTTAAGACCCCATCAAAAGGTCTCCAGTGAGGGAGCAGTTCTTAGTTCCAAGGGGAGGAGCCACCACCAAGAAGGCCTTATTCCTGGCTGCCACCTGAGGTGGCACGGATAGAAGGGCCCCCTCAGATGACCTGAGCAGAAAGGTAGGATTGCATACCAATAAGTATGCAAGAAATAGACTTGGGGTGATGATTGTTTAATGAATAAAATCACAATAAAACTTAACCTGCAGCAGGGAAAACATCACTAAGGAACAAACTCCAAGTGTGCTGGCAGCTACTTGACTGGGGGAAAATGGCCTGGCCGTTTACTCCCCCAGACCCCAATGAGTTTGACATCTTGGCTCCAGGAATCACCCAACCCAATACTGGAGGTGACATTTAAATGCCTTATAAGCAGTAGTGTCAGCCTACCGGTGTGCTGGGCGTGTCTTCCGGGTGAGCGGCAGCGCGATTGCTGCGTTCTGTTGTGTAACGGCGAAAGCCCGCCCACTGGGCGGGCGGGCTTTCGCTGTTATGCAACAGAACGCAGCGATCGCGCTGCCGCTCACCCGGAAGACACGCCCAGTGTACCGGTAGGCTGACACTACTGCTTATAAGGCCTTCCAAAGCCCAAGGAGGCTTCCCCAGGTCTCAGAAGGCTTTGTAAGACATTAAAACATGAATTCCTCCCCTCCCCCCCCCAAAAAAAGTAAGAGACCTTCTAAGGACTTAGAAGGCCTTTTGAGGCCTGGGGAGGTTGCTTGCGCAGAGCTCTAGTCACATTCAGAGGCGGTGGGCATAAGCGAAGAGGTGGGATCCCAGCAGCCACAGTAGAGATAGCATTGCCGCCACTGGAAAAGTGCCACCCCGGGTGCTGTGACCCCCCGTGACCATCCTCGGCTATCCTACTGCTAATGAACCAGTTGGGGCCCTTGGTCCAATGGGAAGGCTTACCAATGGGAAGGCAGTTTCAGGCAGTGATGTCATCCAGGAGGAACACGCCGGAACGGCCGTTCCTGAACCCAGTCAGGGCTGGCTCCGCCCATTCGCCGCCATTCGTCGCCGGCTCCGTGATGGACACAGCGCAGAAGGCAACGGAACCAACGGAATGGTGGTGAAACCAAAGGGACGGGCTGTGGGGAGCAGCCGGGCCACTTTGAACTGTCCCGACACACGCCTGTCAAAGGTGAGTCCAGGTCACCGTTCCAGTTCTTGGATCTGTTAGATCCCACCACTGGTTTCAGGCCATCCTTTGTCATTCCTTAGTTCAGTTTTAACAGTTCCAAGATGCTGCAGGTCCCTGTTGAGAGAGTGCATCTGAAATTGTAGAACGGTATTAGGGGGACAAAGATTATCCACTGCTCCTAGTTCACCACCACCACCACCACCACCACCACCCAATGAGCATTCTCATTGGCCCTGGATTACTGAATTCCAGGAGCAGACCTTATAACCTCATGGTTTGGCAGGACACAAAACTCAAGGCTTGCAATCTGCAATGTACAGGCTGTGGCAGTCGCATGTATTCCTGCCATGTTTTAAGCAATGTTCTCTTAAAAAAAAAATCAAAACACGATTCTTTATGAACCTACCAACCTAGAGCCCGTTCGTAGTAATCAAATCAGATTGGCTTGATCATTACAACACTCGGATGTATCTCATTCTGGATACTTCATTTAATGTCACTGTTATTTTGTTTCGATTCCGCTTGATGAATAGAACATGGATACACTTAAGCTGTTACCCACATACTTGGTAGCCGTGGCAGGTGAAGAACATGTTGCTATTGCTAATAGTGCAGTCAACTTTCTTGCACAGAGAGTGCGATCTATAGAAGTTTTGCCTGAATTTCCATTCTCGCCTCCTCTTATTGGTATGGGTTGCAAATATAGCGCCTGCAATCCTGGGAGACGCAAGCTGTAATATTGTAAATTATCACTTGTTTTGCAGTCTTGACTAGAAAAATAAATGCAATTATGTTTATGAATGTCGGAAAATGAGGCAGAGTAAAGCAATTTGGTATATTTTGAGGGGTTTTCAAATAAAAAGCATTGTTCAGTGAATTCTAATTGTCTTTTGCTCCTACATATGTTTCGTTATACAATTTTCTTGGAATTATGTGAACAGATGTAACAAATGATGATGTGTGGGGTGGAATTTAAAGAAAAGCAAGATGCTGTTTCAAAGCTTTTGAGCAGAGGTATTTGTAGAGTTTCTCAGGGCACAATCCTACCCAGCCCCAGAATGGAAGGCTGGCCGGCCAGCGCCATATCCAGTGCTGGGTGGGGGAAGCTGGAGCCTTCCGCGGCATGGGAGCATGCACTCCCTTACCATAGGGGAGGCTCCAGCCTCCCCTATGTGCTCCTCGGATCTGTGCCCCCTAAAGAATAAGTGTAGATTCAAGGAAACCACACAGCCCGAATTGGGGTTGCACGGCCTTGCGGACAGGCTTAGGATATGGCCATATGGCCAACTTCCAAGCCCGCCCAAGTCCCACCTACGTTCTCTCTCCCTCCCACCAATCCCTGTGCCACCCTGTCATGGCGCCTCCCTTGTGCCGGCCAGCTTCGGTCGATGTGAGGGAGGTGCTGTGCAGGTGCAACAGGACCGGCGCTGCCAGCAGCGCCAGTTCTGTTGCCTTAGCACCAACACAGGGGTGCCGATTGCATTGCGCTGCCCGAGTCTCTAGTGGCCCTTTTCTGTCATGTGTCATGATGGGCTGGGATAGGATCCTCAGTAAAAGCCTTGTGTCATCTGCTGCTCCTCTTGTTATCATAATTCATCCAGTCTAGTTTCAATCTCCTGTCTCCTTGTGAAGAACTGGCAGCCAATCCTATCCATGGCTACTCAGAAGCAAGTTCTATTCTAGTCAATGGGGTTTACTCTAAGGTAACTGTGCATAGGATTTTAGCCTAAATAATTTTCAGGGAATCCCAAGATAGAGTTCTTAAACCCATTCCCTGCCATAGTTGTAGTTGTGCAACACTGACAATGATCTGGGAAGCACCAAGTGAGAAATGTCCTTTTTTGGAAAAAACAACGGAGGCATTTCCACCTAAAACAAAATGGTTATGTTTGGTAACCTATGGCATACACATATGCCATAGGCATACACATATGCCATATACATTCGGTAACCTGTCCGCATACACATAGGCAGGCATTATGGGACTGCAGTGAAATGTGTAGTGTTATGCCACACCTCCTCGCATACACTGGTAAACAGTGAAGAGCAAGAGCTCTTTGTGATGCCCCCATAGCCAGACCACACATTCATAGCCACAAACTAACACAGTAAAAACTTCAATAGGATATGGGTGTGTCTCAATGGAGCCTCAACCTAAGATTCCATTAGTCTTGGTGTGTGTGTGTGTGTGTGTGTGTGTGTGTGTGTGTGTGAGAGAGAGAGAGAGAGAGAGAGAGAGAGAGAGAGAGAGAGATTTCCTTCAACATTTAGGGTGTAATCTTAAGCAGCACCGGACTGGCAAGATCGATGGGCCAGCACCATATCCTAGTGCTGCTTAGGAGAGGCTGGAGCCTCCCCATGGCAAGGGAATGTGCGCTCCCTTACTGTACTATGGATCTGCGCAGATCCGAGAAGACCGTGCAGCCCCCCCAAATAGGTCTAGGATTCAGCCGTATGGCCAAATCCTGGACCCGCCCACATCCCGCCTGTGTCCCGCCCTCCTCCCACACTCCTCCTGCCAATCCCCGAGCCGCCCCATCATGGTGCCTCCCTCGCGCCGGCCAGCTTTGGCCAACACTAAGGAGGCGCTACGAGGGCGCAGTGAGACTGGCGCTTCTTGCAGTGCCAGTCCTGTTGCCTTATATTAGCACCAGGAGTTCCAATCGGTGTCCCCGCATCAGCGCTAAGTGCGCAGCGTCGGCGCAACTCCATTGCGCCAACGCTGCACAGTCTGTAAGATTGCACTATTATTATGAACTGCAGAACAAAAGTGTTGAGATTGTCTTGTTATTTAGAAGACAAGGAAAACATTACACTGGTGGTAGAAATCTGACAGGCAGCCTCATTAAAGGTGGTGGCAAAGAAGTGACAGGAGAGCTGGTATGTTACAAAAGACTGAAGAATCCTGTGACTCGGGTGTGTGAGGGAAAGCCACATGGAGTTGCAGCTGGCTAGTCTTTGCCTGATCGAACAACTGGTCAAGATTTGAGGAAAAGCAGGGAGTAGGGAAACTCAGAGAGAGGAGAGGGTCAAGACCCCTTTTTTCCATCTCTCCCTGTATATTCTCCCACCCAATACACCCATTTATCAGTGCAAGCTTTAAGCACTGTTCTTCTACACAATGTTATTCCCCATTCCCTATGATGTAGGGATCCCCCCCCCCATGGGATGAACAGGAGAGGGGTGAAAGGCCTATGAATCCTGTAATATTTAAAGCTCCACTGAAGTCCAACGCATCACTTTTGAGTAACAGCTGGATCCTCTGCCTTGCAGCAGGACTGAGTAACAGCTGGATCCTCTGCCTTGCAGCATGAAAAGGGGATAGGCAAATGGAATGTTTAAAAGAGCGGAGGAAAAAAAGAAAAGAAAATGGGTGTGAAATCCAAGGGAAAACAGGGAACAGATGGATTTGCAAAAACAGCACAATAGCCTAGAAACCAAGTTTAAGGTTGCAGTCCTTTGCAGATTTGGCAGTAAACTCCACTCAGCAGTGGACTACAGGCTGCCCCCTGTATCCACTGATTCCATATTTGCAGCTTCAGTTACCCACAGATTGGGGTACCACCTTATCTAAACTGGAGTTAGGCTGGCATAAGCTAAGCCAGCAAAGTTTGGCCAGCACAAGGGCCACCATAAAGCATGTTTGGACTACTCTCAGAGTCAGGGAGGATGGCTCACGTCTGTGTGGTGGCCTTTCTGACTCCAAGAGTGGTCCAAACATGCTTTATGGTGGCCCTTGTGCTGGCCAAACTTTGCTGGCTTAGCTTATGCCAGCCTAACTCCAGTTTAGGATTGCTCTCTGAGTGGGAACGCAATGACCAGGCCAGCAGAAGATACAGTAGAAGGAGAGACTGACAGAATGTCAACACGAAGCTGCTTCCAGTTAATTTTTTGGACATCTCAATCATGCCTTCTGCCTGTTTGCAACCTGTGAATTCAAGAACAAAGGAAGGCAATGGGTGGGGGCAGGGGAGAACCCTATACTTAACATAGGGTTCCCTCTTATCCACAGTTTCAGGTATCCACTTGTGTGTGTGTGTGTGTGTGTGTGTGTGTGTGTGTGTGTGTGTGTGTGAGAGAGAGAGAGAGAGAGAGAGAGAGAGAGAGGAGCTTATCCCCAGCAGATACCAGGGTTCACTTGTATTTCATTTCCAAGAAAACATGGAGCTGCAAGAGGAAGGGAGGGAGGAGAGCCAAGCATCCACGCAAGGAAGAATTAGAATAGTGTAATTCAAACTGTGGGTTGGGACCAGTGATGTCATTCAGGGGGAACGGACCAGAACGGGCATTCCAGATCCTAACGGGCTCCGTGGCTGGTTCCGGGTTCCCGACAAGTGCCAATCAAAAGTGAGTTCCTGTTCCTAAATCATTTGAATGACACCACTGGTTGGGACCCACTTGTGGGTTGTGACCTGATGTTAGGTGGGTCATGGAAAGCTGGGAGTAGCCATCTTGGAAACTACAGACCTTACTCTTGTTATATTCATTTTATGAGTGTTAAAAGTTTGAATTTTCAAGTGAGGGTTTTTTTTAAAAAAATGTTTTTAGTTCAGTGCTTTTACATCATATTTTGTCCTCATCTTGCTTTCTGTCAGGGATTTCCCATGGTTGTGCAATTGCTGCAGTCCAAGAATGCCAGTTTGCATTTCAGGAGTGTCATTATGTCACAATGACAGCATTTCCTGCCACAGCATCACTTCCAAGTTAATGGCATCGCTTGCTGACCAGAGTGCTATTTTAAGAAGTGGGCCCCGGTCTAAAAGGTTTGAATACCACTGTACTAGAGGAAAAGGGGGTAGGAGAAAGAGATGCAGCCATCTACTGACCATGTTTTGCTCCTGTTGAGGTATCAAGGGAACTGCCCTGTCCCCTACATCCTCCTCCTCTTCCGCCTTTTGAATATTTATTAAGCTGGCAATGAAAATGTCACAGACTTATTGCCTTATAGTTGCTGAAGATATTCCCTTTAATCTTTTACTGCTAAGTATGCAATAGGATGTGCATTCCAGAAACCAATTGACTTGTTTTTTTTTATAGCACAATTTTAATTCTACAAGGGGGAAAAGATGATCTGATCTAATTTAATTTTGTTCTCTACAAAAAAAGAAAAAGAAAAAAGGGAGGAAAGGAGATCACTTGGCCAGCTGCTGTTCTGAGCACATGTGGAGCATGAAGGCTACAAGATAAGCTTTGAACTTTATCAAATCTCTCAGTGGTGTATGTTAATGAGTGCTGTTGGGAGACTTCTAAAAATGCTTGCTTCCGATTGTATTAATTAGTGCGCTGCTTCTGAACAGGCAAAGCCTTTTTTTGGATTGAGCTGTAACTCAGACCTAATAAGTACAAATATGTGCAGTGTTTCAGTGGGTCCTGCTGTTACTGTGTGGCAGACTAGGTACACTTTGGGCGATCCGGCACAGGCAGGGTGGCTGTCCAGAGATCAATTTCCGCCTGGGGCATCAGACTTTAGCCCTCAGCCTGCCTTCCATGCCAAGCTTAGTCCTGGAATCTGGGAAGTGGTAATAAAGGGTAACTGCACACTCCTTCATGCAGTTGCAATTTTTCCTTGGAAACAGCTAATGTGTCCACTCACAGAATCAGCGGACATGTTTTTGGAATAAAAGATAAGGCCGCTATGGAACCTTAAGCCCTGTCCACTTATCATGTTTACAGGGTAAACCTTGGTGCTCCGAGCAAACGGTAATCACTTGTTTTCTAGGACAAACAGATCTAGTTCATAGCGAGTCAGGCTAGTGGTACATATAGCTCAGTAGCATCTATTCTGACTGGTAGGTGTTCTCTGGGGTCTCAAATAGAGTCCAATTGAAACTGCCGCGTCTTTGAGGCAGACTGCCTCCTCATGCCTGTCTTTGATTGCACAGGTTTTAATACTAGAACTAGTCTGGAAGTGTCCCTTTGCTGTAAAGCCATGGGAACTGTAAAGCCATGGGAGTTTAATGTAAAGCCATGGGAGCTGATCCGGAGAAGACAGTGGCCCATAAAATGAGAAGGTAAATACTTTTCTCTGCTCAATGTTTCCGTGGAAAAGCCATCCCTCGAACTGGTTACTTGCTCCTGAAGCTACTATTTGCTGCACATATAATTGCTTTAGGGGGAATTAATGTGAAGAAATGGCACGCCAATTGCACCACAGCCCTAATACCAATTTCTAATGTCAATTTCGGCCCAGCAATAACCCAGGAAGACTCTACAGTGGGGTCTATAGTTCTGATAGTTCGCTATAGTGAGGTCTATAGTTCAGGGGAGCTGTCCAGCACTCGGCTAGTAGATTAGGCTTGGCTTCTTGATCACAAGTTGTCTGCAATTGTTCTACATAAAGGATTTGAGAGGACATTTCAGAGGCAGTAGCAGCAGCCAATTGAAATTATATTCTCAAGTGTCCTGTGGTTTGTTTTGTTATTTTTTTGGCCAACATAAAGGAGAGGGAAACAGCTTTTCTCCCAACTCTAAAAAGCTTCTGTTAATTGGATGCTTCTCACAGGTGCCGTCTCGTTCATTGGCAGGCATAATAAGCTGTGTATGTGTGTTGGGATGGAGAGGAGAGATACAGAGGCTCAACATTTCATCAACAATTGCAAAAAAAGATAGTAGTTTGCTAATTGCCGCTTTGTCATTTCCTGACAGTTTGTGTCACTTATGGTTGAGCACAATCTGTCTCAAGGTAATAATGCGCTAGCTGCAGGTGTTAGGCAAGGGGGAAAAGACTGCTAATGCAACAGATCCTTGGAATCATTACAGTAGTTCAGGTTTCTTTGGGCTGGCAACACCCCATCTCCCCCAGGCGTCACCTCTTTCAGTTACAAACAGAGCATTTTATTCCTCCTGCTCTGAAACTTAAAGCACACGTCTGGATGGGTCAAAGCCAATGTGGGGAAGTCCCTGGGTAGGGCTAGGAATGGGCATGCAGAACAGAGATTACAGAGTCAAAAGAAAACCCTGCAAATGGAGACCCAGCAACCACTGCCAAATTCCCAACTTCTTATTGTGTTTAAAGTCACCGTGCAACTTCTCAGTTGTTGATCTGAGTTGGATCAAGTAGCAGAACTTTTTTTGACCAGCAGTGTTACATCCTCCATAATGATGGCATTTTGTGTTTATGCAAGCCACGGCCCTGCAAGGCTGCCGATCATGCATTCTGTCATGCAGGAAGCACCCATTGCCATTTCTTTACGATGTGAGGAATTGGGACAGTCTTTCTAATGAAGCAGAGTAGTTATAAGATACGGGCAGCGCAATCCTGCCCCTCCCCTTGCGTCGATGCTACGTCAGAGCGTTGATGCAAGGGGCGGCGTGCCAGTGCATGGGTGCCAAGCAGCTTCTGTCGGTGCAAGGGAGTCTCCGTCCCGTATTGGGACGGGGGTTGGTGGGAGGGAGGTGGGGGGGGGACTTGGGAGGTGGCCATACAACCACATCCTAAGCCCAGCCGCGAGGCCCTGATTCGGGCTGCGCAATCTCCTCGGATCTGTGCCCACTGTTTAGCAGGCACAGATCTGAGGAGCACATAGGGGAGGCTGGAGCCTCCCCTATGGTAAGCGAGCAAACGCTCCCTTGCCGTGGGTGGGGGCTCCAGCCTCTCCTATGCAGTGTTGGATATGGCGCTGCCAAGTTGGCATTGCCATTCTGGCCCTGCATAGGATTTGCACTCTAAGTTACAGCCCAGTACTAACCTGCATTGGAACAAACAGGCCGGCTTGGCTGTGCTGCATCCAACACAGACTGGGAGGTGGCTGGAGTTCACCTCAGGGTACGAAGATGTTTTCCCCTTAACCCCAGGGTAAACCCCAACTAGCACTATGGGGCTGCTCGGATCTGTGCCAGCAAAATCGCTGATGCAAATCTGAGCAGATCGGATTGGGCCCTCCCAGCTCAGGGACAGGGTGTAGGATCTGGCCAGATCCACACTCCACCCCCCTCCGTGGGCCAGGCTGACGGCTCTCCACCTTCCCTCCGCCCTATTCTGCCCCTTCCCACCTTCCCTCTGCCCTACCCCACCCCCCCAAGCTGGCTGAACCTGGCACGGGAGCGGCTTACCCAGGCTCCGCATAATTGTCTCTGGGCTGGTGCTGCTGCCTGCACCAGCCCAGCACTTCCATCTGCAGCAGAGACGTGACTCACAGCACATTTGCACCCACACTGCAACATGCGACCACAGCAACATGTGTTGGCCCAACGAGACTTCTGGATTGCGACCTTAGGAGCGCAATCCTTACCTGGATTTAGGCCAGCACAGTTCTGCAAGCACAAGGGCCATCGTAAAGCGAGTTTGGCCCACTCTTGGAGTCAGGGAGGATGGCGCATGTCTGTCCCAGAGTGTCCCAAACGTTCTTTATGGTATCCCTTATGCCAGCCAAATTTTGCTGGCCTAACTGTGTGCTGGCCTAACCCAAGGTTAGGATTGCGTCCTAAATAATAACAGCCAGTGAAACATACTTCTCCTCAAGCTTCCCTGTGACATGGAGGAATCTTCTCTGCATTCAGAAATGCTAAACATTTGGTTGCTTGCGTTTGTGACCTGTGGGCATGTTGGTACAGGGGGGATGGCAAGCTGGGATGCTCTTGCTTCCCTGTCCCCATATTTAGGGATGCCTGAAGAGTGCTTTTCCCAAAGTTCTGTGAACCTGCTGCTCTACAAACTAATGCACAAATTTATTCAAAGTTAAAAAATATCCTACAGGTTAGTTAAACCCAAATACCCCACTGTGCTTATCCTATTGTGATTGTTAACAAGAACTAGTATAGCACAATGTTTGGGAGTCCTTGTTTACACCTGGCTGTTTTGAAAGGTGGTCGTAGAATCAAACCTGCGAAATTGTGAAGTATAGAATTGGGTCTTGAACCTAACACTTGCATTCGTTCTGAAGTCTCACAATGCAAGGCATGTATTGCATTGAGAGATATTTGGAATAATATCACTTGTTTTACTCTGATCTCTAAATCCTCATGTTACAAACAGTAAGCAAGTGGCCAAGCCAGGCCAAGCCAAGCCAAGCCAAGCCAAGCCAAAGGCCTCATTTTGTATTGCCACTAATAGTGGTTCTCAAACCTTTCAGACCAGGACCCACTTTTTAGAATGGCACTCATGTCAGGACCCACCTGTGATGTCATTAACCTGGAAGTGATGTCACAGCCAGAAGTGACATCATTAAGCAGGAAGTGCTTTCATTGTAACATAATAAACTGACACTTCTGAAATGCAAATTGGCATCCTTGGACTGCAGCAATTGTACAGCCACAGAACATTCTGGACAGAAAGGAAGATTAAGACAATAAATTATATAAAAGCACTGAACTAAAAACATTTAAAATAATCATTGGAAAATTCAAAATAACACTCACAAAAATAATCTAGCAAGAATAAAGTCTGCAGCTTCCAAAATGACTGCTTTCAGCTTTCCTCGACCCACCTGACTTCATGCTGTGACCCACCAAGTGGGTCCCGGCCCACAATTTGAATAGTACTGGCCAGTAACATTTAGGCACTGGGTGTCTGTGTACCAATAGGTCTTCACTGCATCCAGTTGTAAAATTATTTCCTTTCATGTAATGTAGGAATCTGCATGATTATAGATGTAAGTTTTCATTGTTTCAAATAGCCTTTAATTCATTTAAACATATTAATTACATTCATTTAATTAACATTTAGCTAACTCTAAGCATATGTAAACTGTTCTTCTCCAGAGGGTTTCTTCAGCTATATATGTCAGTAAAGATGTCAGATGTCTTAAACAGCTTTCTTACCTCCTAGAATACTAAAATATTTTAAGAACTGAGATGGTTGTATTGCATGAAGGCTGTGCAATTTGGAGGCCAGCAATTTATAAAATACCTGAGCTTCATGAGACTTCCTATGGCAGGGCTGTTGGTACTTGTAACTTGTGATGGCATTTCTGTAGGTATTCTAAGGGTTCCAAATTTTCAGTCCTCCTGACAACCCAGTAGGATAGAATCACTTTTGTTGTCTCCATATTACAAATGTGAGGCTGAGCCTGAGTGGATTGGATTAAGGGCGCCATCCTAAGGTGCCTGTTGCACCGACGCTACATCACAGCATTGGCGCTACATGTGCCGGTTGGTGCTACACGTGTTGGCGCTTGAGCAACAAGACCAGCGCTGCCTGTAGCTCTGCTCGCATTGCGCCCGCGCTAAGCCTCCTTCGCATTGGCCAAAGCCAGCCAGCTCGAGGGAGGCTCCATGTCCAAGCGGACTTGGTGGGGGGAGGGGGGTTGTGGGTGCAGCTTGGGCGGGCTCTGGATTTGGCCATAAGGCCGAATCCTAAGTCCACCTGGGAGGCCATGCGGCCTGAATCTGGGCCGGCAGTCTCCTAGAATCTGCACAAACATCACCTTGCCATGGGGGGGGGAGCTCCAGCCTCCACAACCCAACTTAGGATATGGTGCTGGCCAGCCAGCCTCGCCAGTTCGACGCTGGGTAGGATTGCGCTGTAAATTATGGAAGGATAATGCTTTGCTCAGGGCCTTACTAGCTGCCAGGGAAGCAATGGCATACTTGAGTGACCGCCTTTTCCCATACTGTCTGGCCCATTCTCTTTGAATAGAAGAATGGAAGAAAAATAGAATTTTATTGGCCATACATGGAATTTTGCCGTACATGGAATTTTACTTCGGCCCAAAAGCTCTCACATACCTTCAGTGATACCATCACATTAACAAGCCCCCACTAACTCTAAACTTATCCAAATCAAAACCAAAACATCAACATAATCAGCTATTCAATAGCCCAATAGCATGGGGGGGGGGAAACTGTTCTTGTGCCTGGTTGTTTTAATATACCATGTCCTATAACGACGTCCAGAGGGAAGAAGTTCAAATAGATTACGGGCAAGGTGAGAGCAATCTGCAACAATCCTCTCTGCTCTTTTCCTCATCTGAGCAATATATAAATCATCCATAGAGGGCAAGCTGACTCCTATTATTCTTTCTGCAGTTTTGACTGTCCTTTGGAGTCTATTCTCATCCTGTTTAGTCACTGAACCAAACCAGACCATTATAGAGTTAGAAAGAATGATTCCTCTATAAAACTGAATCAACAGCTCTTGAGGCAGGTTAAATTTCTTAAGTTGGCGCAAAAAATACATCCTCTGCTGTGCTTTCTTAATAATGGAACTGATGTTAACTGACCATTTTAAGTCATGGAAGATTATAGAACCCAGAAATTTGAAGGACTCCACCACTGATACCATACTACCACATATGGTCAGCAGAGATAAAGTAGAGGAGCGCCTTCTAAAATCTATTACCATCTCCACTGTTTTTAGTGTATTCAGTTCCAGATTGTTACATCCACACCGCAGGGCAAGCTGTTCAACCTCCCGTCTGTATACAGATTCATCGCCATCATGAATAAGGCCAATGATTGTTGTGTCATCTGCAAACTTCAAAATTTTAACAGAGGGATCCACTGAGGTACAATCATTCGTGTAAAGAGAAAAGAGCAATGGGGAGAGCACACATCCCTGAGGAGCTCCTGTACTAGTTGTTCGAGAATTGGACATGATTTTCCCCAGCCTTACCTGTTGCTTCCTGTCTGTCAAAAAGCTGGTTATCCATTGGCAGACATGAGCAGGCACAGAGAGCTGGATCAGTTTAGAATAAAGAGTAGCTGGAATAATGGTGTTAAACGCTGAGCTGAAGTCCACAAAAAGGACCCGTGCATAGGTCCCTGAAGAATCCAGATGTTGCAAGATATAATGCAGTGCCATATTGACTGTATCATCCACTGACCTATTTGCTTGATAGGCAAATTGCAAAGGATCCGGGAACGGGTCAGTGATGTCTTTCAAGTAGGCCAGCACTAACCTCTCAAAGATCTTCATCACAACAGATGTCAAAGCAACGGATCCTATAATCATTCAGCTCCTTAATAGAAGTTTTCTTAGGTATCGGAATAATGATAGAATGTTTAAAACAAGACAGAACTCTACACAACTCCAATGACAAATTAAAAATCTGGGTTAAAATGGGGGCCAGTTGTACAACACAAACTTTCAAACAAGAAGGAGTCACCCCATCTGGGTCATCTGAGGTCATCTGGTCATCTGAGGCAGCCCTGTTAGTTGTGCCACCACTGAAAGAAGTTAGGGAGATGGCAGCCAGGAACAGGGCCTTCTCTGCAATGGCGCTGGCACTATGGAATTCCCTCTCCTTTGAGTTAAGAACAGCTCCCTCGCTTTTAACCTTCCGGCAAGGCCTGAAGACCTTTTTGATATCAAAGAGCTTTTGATACCCTGTGATTCACAGAATACGATGGCTGTGGACGGGTGCCTGCTTTTTTAGACATTTCTTCATTGTATTTATTGTTTTTATGCTGTTGCTGCCGCCGATTGGCTTTTATCGTATTTTATTATTATGTGCATTTCATAGTTTCATAGTTTTGTTTTATTCTTTCTGTATTTTAACTGGTTGTTAGCCACCCTTTGGGGAGAAAGGCAGAGTACAAATTTAATAAATAAAGTAAATAAATGAACTGCCAGAAAGCTGCAAGGAGGGTAGTAGTACCTAGCAGCTAGTGTTCATGAACCCCATCTTGCTCTCCCTTTTTTCCTTTTATTAAGTTAGCAACTGAATGGGGAGGGGACTGGTAGTCTACCCACTGCTAGCATCCCAAACTCAGGTAACCAGACTGGGGTGGGGAGAACTAGGCAAAAACGAGTTCAGCTGGTGCATGGGGGGCTCTCCACTGGCGCTCCCATCCATATGGATTGCGCCCTTAAAGATGTTATGTGAATAAATGTGAAGGAATGGCAACAGTTACAACGGCTTTAAATAATGCCTTCGACAACGAGGTTGGGTTTTTCTTGGGCACTGTTCCTGTCGCAAAGGTGTGTGTGCCATACATGTTTGCATGTGGTTCCATCATATGAGTGTCCATTTCTGATGGGTTTTCGCACTTTTCTGTATCACAATCCTTATTTGCAGTTGTGTGGTACAAACTTTATTTTGCAAACTTGCCAGATGTGATGGTGGGAACGTTTGGCTCTGTGGTGGATTGATTGAGAGAGGTGCAGAGAAAAGTGAGTCTGGGCACATTCCCCAAGCAACTAACTGGTAATCAGTATTGCACATCACACACAGCAATGTGTGCCTCATGGTGTGCATAGCCTTCGCTGCTGCAGAGAAATGCAGTGGTAGGAACAGCAGGTGCGTAGTACCTCTTTTCATGTGGTGTTCCTCCATCAGCTTCATAAAGAAATCCCTAGCAAGTGAGCACATGAGACTCTTTTCGGATGGGATGATGGAAATTCTGCTTTAGATCTTTTAATTTTTAATTATCTGGCTTTGGAGATAGACTGTGTGCGAAGATTTTTCACCTTCAGAGGCTTTGATCTCTTCTCCTCTCCAACCAGAGAGTATTTTCTTCTAGTATGTAAAAAAAAAAAAAAAAAATAGTGGGCACTTCTCACTTTACCGTTGCCAGACTTTAAATGAATCTCATTTTGAGCAACTGGAGGGGGGAAATGGATTTCCCTTTATGGCAATGTAATGCTATAAGCCAGCTGTTGGGGAATATGAATATGAAAATCCAAGTGAGAGTCAGGTTATTATAAGCTTGTAGTAGGAATTGTAGGATCAGAATATTAGCATCCCAAGACATCACCACTCTTAGATGTGATTCTTCGGTCAGTTCTAGAATGTAGGTTGCTCTTCAGATGGATGTTTGTTGATATGGTACCACCTGGCTCCATGGCAGTAAAACCATCCATTCTATCTACTGAAAGATACTTTTCTCTTCTGTTAAGTGACAAGTAACAAGGGCTCGGCAACAGAGCATATGTTGTGCATGCATAAGGTCCTAAGTTTTAATCTATTAATATGATCCCAGACAGCAGGGTTAAGAAAGACCCTGTGTCTGAGAGCTTCTGCCAGATGGAGTAGAAATTACTGAGTAAGAAGGACTAGTGGTCTGAATAGGTACCGCTTCATATATTCAGATGCACGTGCAAAGTTTGTTTGAGATGAGGCTTCAGGCGCAATTCTAACCTGAAATGAGGCTGGCACAGTTAGACCAGCAAAGTTAGACTGGCACAAGGGATACAGTAAAGTATATTTAGACTACTCTTGGAGTCAGACAGGCCAGTACACGGACGTGCACCGTCCTCCCGGTCTCTGAGAGTGGTCCAAACGCGCTTTCCAGTGACCCTTGTGCCAGCCAAAGTTTGCTGGCCTAACTCCAGGTTAGGATTGCACTCTCAATCCTAAAGTGCTTATGGTTTTCACTACTGCTATTGCAAAGTGTTGAAAATCTAAGTTGAGGAAGTTGTTTGAGCTTTGCCACATTAGCCGTACATAAGTTAAGCCAGTGCTTCCCAAACTTGGAGTTGGGAGCACTATATGTCTTTTTGTTGGCAAATTCCCTTCCCTTCTTGGCAGCAGAACGATCATGAAGATCATGCTGCTACTGATTTCTGGGCCATTCCCCTTAAAGGGGAATTGTCTTTTTCTGCTTTCCCTGGTGGGTTTGGGAACAACTGCATTAACCCGTACAGTCTGGTATACCATTCTGATTTGACAAATTAGACGTTTTGCCTTGGTCTTTCAGCTCAACCGGGGAGGGATGTGTCCAGGCAGAAGTTAAACATCCAGAGCTTCCAAATCGCTTGCCATTGATGCACCTAATGAATGACTACCTGATACTTTACAGTTAGAGCTTCTGTATTTGATTTTAGTTTGAGATGCTTACCTTCTAATAGGAACAGGTGACAATTGAGCATTCATGAGAAATGATTCTGCAGGAGGGTACGTCTCCCCTGAGAGTGCTAGCTGTACATCATTATCGTTTCATCCCCTGATGAATAGCCATTTGTCTCAACATGAATTGGGACTACAATTGATTTTTTTCCTTATTAAATTGGGTCCTGCATCTATTAGAATGTGTCATTATTATTTTAGTTCTGCAAAGTCGAGCGAGTTTGTGGTCTGTAGGTGGATCTGAATAACTTAAAGACAGTGCTGAGAAATGTATAACATTTTCAAGTGGAATGAAACAGTTATTGAAATTCCGCAAGGGTGCTAATCATATATATATTTTTAAGTGGCAGCAGGTTGAAAATCTGGATTATCAGGTGATGGTTGGTGAATTCAACAGGGAAATAAACCCCAGTAATTGTGGTTGAGAAGGAAAGGGAAGAGGAAAGACTAGGTCATGCTGGGTGAAGGAATGTAGGAAGATGATAGTATCAAACAAAGCCCCCAAACAAACAAGATAGCATCAAACAAAGCCCCCTCTCCTCTCTGTACTTAGACAGTAGGCAAGAGTAGTGACAGGCAGAGGTGAAAATAGTTGGGCACGTGGCTGAAAAGCATTAAGAAAGCCAACTACAAAAAACACGCATTTCTGCAAGTAATAAAATTAGCCATGCTAAACTGGAAGACAACCAGAGGCGGATCTAAGGGGGGCAAATCTGTAAGTTTTGCAAGAAGCCTTACCCTGTCATGTAAATCCCTCCTCTCCCTTGCTGCTGTAGCCAGTAAGCAACGCCAAGATGTTGCTGTTCCCTGTGAGGATTGGCTAGAACAGAATAAAACAGCCAATATTATCATGCCATTGTACAAGTCAATGGTAAGGCCGCACCTGGAATATTGTGTCCAGTTCTGGTCGCCGCATCTCAAAAAGGACATAGTGGAGCTGGAAAAGGTGCAGAAGAGAGCGACAAAAATGATTACGGGGCTGGGGCACCTCCCTTATGAAGAAAGACTGCAGCGTTTGGGGCTCTTCAGCCTAGAAAAAAGGCGCCCGAGGGGGGACATGATTGAGACATACAAAATTATGCATGGAAGGGATAGAGTCGATAAAGGGATGTTCTTTTCCCTCTCTCAAAACACCAGAACCAGGGGGCATCCGCTAAAACTGAGGGGTGGGAGAGTTAAAACAGATAAAAGGAAGTACTTTTTTACCCAGCGGGTAGTTAATCTGTGGAACTCTTTGCCACAGGAGGTGGTGATGGCATCTGGTCTTGATGCCTTTAAGAGGGGATTGGACGGATTTCTGGAGGAGAGGTCCATCGTGGGCTATAGGCAATGATGGATTGTGCAACCTCCTTACAAAGGTGGTGGGCTACTGGTACCAGGTGCAAGGGAGTGGCAACAGGCTGCAAGCATCTTGTTGTCTCGTGCCTCCCTGGGGCACCTGGTGGGCCGCTGTGAGATACAGGAGGCTGGACTAGATGGGCCTTTCGTCTGATCCAGCAGGGCTCTTCTTATGTTCTTATGAGTGTTTTCCACTGCAAGGTAAGGCTTCTTGCCAAACTTACAGATTTGCCCCCCCCCTTAGATCCGCCTCTGAAGACAACGTTCTGGTTCCAGATAAAATGCCTATGGAGATATTTTTTATTTGTTACCTGCGAAACTGTCACGTGAGTGAGGCGGCTGGGCCAGTCACCTTGGGCCCCACGCTTTCATGACCAATAACAGAGCGAGAGTCCAAATCTGGTGTCAGTTCTCCAACAAGTGAGCCGCAAATTCAAAACTACAAAACCAGGGGTGTCAAACATAAGGCCTGGGGGAGGGAGAATGTGGCTTGCAAAGGTTTGTTGTCTGGCCCTGGGGCTCTCCCAGCACCACCTTCAGCTGCTCTCAGTTGCTGATCTTCGATGAGGTGTCACTACCTGCATGATAATTGGGCTCTCTCGTATTTTGAAAATATAATCGAGATTTGCCCATTTTCCTCTTATATTTGCAGCAAATGAGTTCCTAAGTGAGAAAAAAGTACTTGTTTCAGGTTATGACCTGATTAATGACATCACTTCCTGCTTAATTACATCTTCTGGCCCTCAGCAGGCATGATAAATGCTATTTGGCCCACTGTATGAAATGTTTGACACCCCTGTACTAAACCATGTTGATTGAATAGGAGCGTGGATCACAGAAGGAGAGAGTACCTGTTTTTTGTTTTTTGTTTTTTCTGGATAAATTTAACTGATGTAAAAGGGTGAAATCTCAGGCATGCATCTGAAGTTAGCTTGACCATATTGCTCACGATGCCCACATTATATGCTTGAGGACTCTGTCCAGTCTAGCTAGGAGAACTCAAGTGATGGGGATTCCATTATTGCCCTTGGGCGATCCTTTCACAGTCTAATGGGCAGCACTACCAGACAGTATTTTGTGATAGCCAACATAACTGTTCTTTTGCTCCTTTTTATCAGTTTCTTTTCCATTGCACCTATTTAGAGGTGTTCTTTTACCTTGTGCTGAAAATTTAAGTTGCGAGGGTTTTTTTTTTTTGTTGCTTATGGAATCAATTGATATGGGTTTTTTGTTCCCTACTGTGCATAAGTATGGGTTTGGGAGCATATACTTTTCTAACAAACATTAGCATGTACTTTGGATAACATAGGTAACACCCTCGTTATTCAGTGTATCTATTGCTTTAAATTGATCTCCTTTTGTGTAGGTAAGAAAACCTGCCCCCCACCATGGGAATGTAAGCATTTTAGCTTTCTTTTGTGGAAACACGTGCCATTCAAGTTGTTAGTACAGTACTTTAAAGAAAGAAAGAAAAAGGGTACTTTTCTGAACATGCTTTTCTGCAGTAAAAATGATTTGATTCTGAAGGTAGACTCTGCATGAATGCTTGGAAAAGAAAACATTGTAAGTGAATATCTCTTTAAAGGATTAAATCCAGCACAAGATAGTTAAGTACACCCATTCTATATTCAAAGGAAGGGTTGTGGAACAATTCCACCCCCCACTAAAACGGGACATGGTTTCGCTTTTCTCCCTGAATTTCTCTTGGTTCAAAGAAAGATGGATGCTTTGAGGATGGGAGATAGTTATAATGAATTGGAATGTTAAAAAGAAGCCCACTGGATCAAGCCAAAAGTTCATCTAATAATTCAGCACTTGCTCAAAATGGCCAGCCAGATATATCCAAGAAGGCCACTGTAAGGTCAATTGCCCTTTTCTTTTAGCCGTTATTAATAATCATTGGTTAATCTACCCTCCAATTACGTATATCAGGGCAGCGGAGTTACTAGGGAGGAGTAAGCAAAACGCTAAGTTGTGCAGGAGCCTGAGCTCCTGTGTAATGTGGCCCATCCCACTTGCCTTTCGAAGCTCAAAGAACAAAGCCTCCAACCCAGCTCTCCAAGCTGCGAATGGCTCTGGAGGGGAGAGGGAGGGACCACGTTACACAACAAAACAACAACAACAATGTATTCCTGGATGTCAGTCAATCAACAGTACTTATACACCCCTTTTCAACACAAAGTTCACAAAGCGGTTTCCAAGTAAAAAATAATTGTTAAATGACTCCCTGTTCCAAAAGGGCTCACAATTCAAAAAAATGCAGAACACCACCAGCAACAGCCCCTAGAAAATACACTATACTGGGGTGAAGAGTGACAGTTACTCTTCCCCTGCTCAATATAAGAGGAACACCACTTGAAAAAAGTGCTTCTTACCCAGTTTGCAGGGGAAAATGTCTTGTGACTGTGGATAATTTCAACAGTTGCAAACATCTGCATAGCGATATAGAGATGCATAGATCACATAATTAGTTGTATAAATATCCTCAAGCCTAATCTACAATTTAGCCTCCATTTTTTCTGCCTGCTTCAAAGCCAGCCTCTATCCTGTCCTGATCAGGCCACCTGGGTGTAATTTCCTCTTGGGTCCTGGTCTTAAGATGAGAGGCAGGAGGCACCATCCAGCCTTCATCAAATTAATTTTATCAAGCTAAAAAGAGTTCACTGAGAGCTATTGGGACAGGGTTAGGGTTAGGGAAGACAGGGAGGCCTGGCGTGCCGTCGTTGTCATGGGGTTGCGAAGAGTTGGACACGACTTAGCAACTGAACAACAACAGTGCCTCTTTTAACATCAGCGGTGAGGTGACTAATGTGGAGTCGTTATTGTGGCAGCTCTGGTACCTACTGGAGGTTTTCTATGTCAAGCATTTGCCTATTGAAAATTGGTACATGATTATTTTAAACTACCACAAGCACTGGAGTGCACATTTCTCATTTTTGTTTTGGAGAAGGCACACTATTGTTCTCTACCTTTCTCTCACATTTGAAGAGTTATTGCACAGGGTGGAGAGAGGAGACCATTTCACCCACATTAACACGCTATGTGCAGTATTGCTTGGCAGGATGATACATTACAGGCCACCCAGCTAACTAGGGGTGGGAAAGATCATCCCACAACATTTTAGTGGTTTCTGTGGACTAACTGATCCTGAGGGATTTAGGGCCTTGCACAGTAGTAGCACTGTTAAAGCTTTACTGTCATCGCTCCCAAAGGAAGCAGAACATACTAGTGAGTTTGCAGGGAAGAGTAAAAAATTAAAGACCTGGGCGTGCCCCCAACAGCAAGGAGAGTGTTTGACTTATAAAATTTGACTTATAAATTTTATAAAATATAAGTTCAGAGTAAAATCAACTTGCTTTTGAGAGTGGCTAATGCACATTATAGTTTCTGTAGCCTCAGAGCGCAATCCTGACCTGTAGTTAGGCTAGCATAGTTAGGCCAGCAAAGTTTGGCTGGCACCAGGGCCACCATAAAGTGCGTTTGGACCACTCTCGGAGTCAGGGAGGATGGCACATGTTTATGTGCTGGCCTCTGTCTCCAAGTGTGGTCCAAACATACTTTATAGTATTCCTTGTGCCGACCAAACATTGCTGGCCTAGCTGTGCTGGCCTAACTCCAGGTTAGGATTGCATCCTCAGTAAGAGCAGTTCTCATTTGTTGTCAGCTCAGTTGTGTCTCCCCCCCCCAAAAAAAAAAAATAGTGTGACAGATGCATACCTCTCTTGAATGAGCCCATTGTATCCATTCAGCCTCTTGAAGCAAAACTGTCAGAAACTACATCCCAATTCCAATCAAAGGGATGAAGGCTCTTTAGGGGATTCTGGTTTTATTGCACAGGAGTACAATAAATTCTGTTTTGCTTAGACTGGACTTACACAGATCTAATTTAACTAGATTCCCACTGGGGCTTTCCTGTGCTGAGCTGCACTGTTTGGCCTCATAAATTTATTGGGAGGCATGAACAAACAAAAGCCGTTTTAAGACAAAAAGCAAATTCACCCAAAGAAAAGTATTCTGATAACTTCTACCTAGATAAACTGAATTGGAAATGCAGTGTTGATAATTTATAATCTTCTGTACATGCTGACATTCTGGTCTGTGTCTCAGTTTGTATTCAGGTGATATAATGTGGGGGAGTAGATGACTCTAGACAGAAGGGTTTCTATATAAAGCTGTTGCCCGAAGACATTTCAAATGAGCCTTCAAAAGGAGCCTGAGATACATCACATCTTTTCAGAATAAATAGTCAGATGTTTATTATTTCTTGCCAAAGTTTGTGGTTTCCCTCTTAGCGATTGCACTCTGGTTCAGAAATCCCTGGAAAGTCTCTTTGGTTCCCTTGTTATAGGACTTCCAAGATAGTGGTAAAAACATTTTTGGAAGACATTTAATGGTGACAGGTAATGATGTTTTATTATTTTGGCAACTGTATTTGCTATATTTTTGTTTTAATTTTTATGATTATATTATATGCATTTTAATGCATATTTTCTTGTTGTTTTGAGTCTTCTGTGGCTTCCTTCCCAACAGAAAGGCAGGGTGGTATCATCATCATCATCATGATCAACAAGAATAACATCATACCACTTTTCAACAAAAAAAGTTCACAAAGCAGTTTACAGAAAAATCAGTAACCGAAAGCTCAATCCTAACCTGGAGTTAGGCCAGCAAAGTGTGGCCAGCGCAAGGGAAACTGTAAAGTATGTTTGGACCACTTGCAGAGTCAGAGAGGCCAGCACACAGATGTATGCCATCCTCCCTGATTCAGAGAGTGGTCCCAACGTGCTTTACGGTTGCTCTTCTATCGGCCTAACTTTGCTGACTTAGCTGTGGCGGCATAACTCCAGGTTAGGATAATGCTCTAAATCGCTAAATATAGGGTAACTGTGTATTTTTGTTTGTCATTTTTTCATCTTGTGTAATTTCTCTTTCTAGCCTTGCCAGTCGCTGTCCATCAGTCCCACAAGCCCCTTTGGAACGTTAGATAGACACATTGTGGTCAAGGGTAGTGGGATGTTGAGTGAGGCTGAGGAACTGAAGATCAATCATCCAAATATACTCTATCCTTAAAACCACTAAAAAAAGAACAGCACCTTGCAGTGTCCTTGTTCTAGGTTCATGCTGTTCTTCTCTGTTGTGGAAATTAGTCATCCTGCAACGAAGCTTAGAAAGCAGTTCCCAAAGGCTACTTGCTAGCAAAAGTGTTGTTGGCTTTTCTGCCTATTTGCTTATTTTGTGGGCAGTAGCATACTTGTTAACAATTTTTTGGGGGGGGAGGGGCTAAAGGCATAGGGGAGCCGTTCCCAAAGTTTTCTGTGATGTGATCCACCTTGTCTTGATCTTCCTGGGGATGCCCGGGAAGCCCCAGAGGCAGTGATGTCATGCAGGGGGAACGCGGGGGAACTCAGTTCCACTAGTTAAAATTAGGGCTGACTCCACCCACTTCACTCTCCCTCCTCCCCCCTCCCAATTCCTCTGCAAAGAGCTTTTCTTCTTGGTTGGCCGGCACTCAGAGGGTTAAAGGGAGCGACTCCAGATTCCTAGGGGGGCGAAGGCAGTGATGTCATTCAGGGGGAACGGACCAGAACGGGCGTTCTGGATCCTAACGGGTGGCTCCGTGGCTGGTTCCGGGTTCCCGACAAGTGCCAATCAAAAGTGAGTTCCTGTTCCTAAATCATTTGAATGACACCACTGCCCAGAGGCCTCTCCCAGATAGCACCAGGCTGACGACTAGTGGTGAAATTCAGCCAGTTCTTACCAGTTCTGCAGAACTGGTTGCTAATTTATTGATATGCAAAAAGTAGTGCTGTAGTAAGAAGCAGTACAAAGAAAGGAGGACATAGAACCGGTTGTTAATTTATTTGAATCCCACCACTGCTGACGACCCACTCTATTGGCCTCTGTAGGGCTCTGTAGGCCTCTGAACTAATCAGATGTTGGAGTCCATCCTACACTAGTTGGAATTGATGCTACAACTTTGTATCTTAACCAGGCAGAGAAGCAGCCGAGTCCTAGGTCCTTATCAAAAAGATATTCCAGCACTTTTCAAGCCAAATGGCATTCGCATAAAGGATTCAACATCATTATTGTAAATTCAGAAATGACAAGCTGCAGATGATGAGATGATTCACAAATAGGGATGGGGAAAGAAAGGCTGTGCTTGCGTTGGGGAAATTACTTGATACGAACATCTTGCCTTGCTGTAGTCACAACACTGAGTCACATCTAGCGCCAGCTGTATGCATCTGCTTTTTTTAATGATTGCGTTTTGTTTAATCCATTGGCTGAGAATTTGGCTGGATCTAGCATTTCTCTGCCAGCTTTATTCCAAGTAATGATACCTTGGGATGCAGTTGCAATCGAGAATGGATGGGTACAAAATGGCTGGAGTCAGTACAATCATTAGCCTTGGCAAGTGCGGAGTCTGTTTCAATATAGGCAGGTGAAGAAAAAAAAAAGAATTCAAAGCTGTTGTGAGCATACCGACCAATATCGTTGCCCTATTCTATGTTGGATCCTGACCTTCAGTGTAGTGGTGTTCGGTTGTCAGAAAGTCCTTTTTTCATGAGAGTTGTGCTATTCTAAGGGAACCTTGTGTGTGTGGAAGGTGTTATTCATGAGTTCACCTCTCCTGTTCACAGAAATTGTTTCCAACAACAGAGTGTCAAAGGTTAGGATGCAACCATTTGTTTCCCACTACATGGGGCATGGAAGATGGAAATACAAAGTTGTGTCTTTCTACAAAGGGAATCCATACGTGCTGCTCTGGCCGGGAAAGATTATATTGATTTCTTGATCATACTGCTAGGGTTAGCAACAGAAAGTCCTCTGTCACCCTTTGTCCAGTATAGATTGTGAGACCTGTGTGCACATGTGGTTTCCCAAAAGGAAGGGAACTGGAGCAAACGTAAGAAGGCAAAAAATTGTCTCTGCGCTTGTTGTTGCTCTTCTGCTCATTGTTGCTTCAGTCTGCAGAAGGAATATGTCACAGAAAGAAAACTACTACTATTTGTTTCTTTGGTCAGGAAATGTTGAGAGGCATTTGCAGATTTAGTGGTAAGGAGGGAAGCGTTAGCAAGATAAGAACCAGAGCAAGAGCAGCACACTTTCAAAACACACTCATTCTCTAGTTGATCCAGTGTAATTCCAGCATTGGGTCGGGATCCACTTGGTGGGTTGCGGAAAGCTGGCAGCAGCCATCTTGGAAGCTGCAGACCTTACTCTTGCTATATTCCTGTTGTGAGTGTTCACAGTTTTAATTTTCAAGTGAGTGATTTTACATAATGTATTGACCTAATCTTGCGTTCTATCAGAAATGTTTCATGGTTGTGCAGTTGCTACAGTCCAAGAATGCCAATTTGCGTTCCAGGAGTGTCATTTGATTACGTTACAATGACCGCCCTTCTGGCTTGATGATGTCACTACTGGCTGACATCAATTCCAGGTTAATGACATCACTTCTGGTGGGTACCAACATGAGTGCCATTCGGAAAAGTGGGTCCTGGTCTAAAAAGTTTGAGAACCACTGCTCCTAGTCTGCATATGTTAGAAAAGTCAGAAGCTATCTATTTTTGTGACTGCCAGAACAATTAGGGAGGTGACGAAGTGCAATGTCTTCCCTTTTCTTTTTAACATTGACATGAAATGGAATTAGGTCATCTGGGGATGATCACTTTTGAAGTATCTCACCACTAAGCCTCTAGAACTGTACTACCTTTGCACCACCTGGAAAGAGACACATTTTTTTCCAATATACGTAAGAGCAATTTGAATTGGATAGATTGTGTGCTAAAAGAGGTTAGCACACCTTCCCCCTTTTTTCCCCTAGTACTGCAACCCACATCCCAACTTTCCTAATGGCTGCCTTCAGTGTTTTTAGGGAAAAAAATAAAAGCACAGGGCATCTGGAATCCTGACCTTTCACTGTTACCAGAGGACTTCTGAGCTGAAGACTTTCAGTGGAAACCTGTTGAGTTTTGGCAAATTCAGAGTAGAAAATGGTAGGTGAAATAGAGGTCAACAGGAGAATGGCATAATTTTTTTTTCTTTTAGGAGGTGGCCTACTGGTGGTGGTGCCACAGCTGTTTGTAATGATTTGTTTGTACCACCTCCTCTTTGGTGACAGTGCAGCTTTTCTCAAGGTTACCACCCACTTTGCACATGCACTTTTTCACTACCTGTGAATGCGATGGTGGAAAGGATTTTTGCTCAGTTTTATGGAACATGGAACATGCAGCCAGAATTACTTTCAAGGCAGAATGAGGAAAGCTGGAGTGATTGAATCACCATGAAGACTTTTGTGCAGACATGAAACTGTTGATGTTAGCTGTGATTCAGGAGGGTGTGAGAAAAGATCTACCCACGGAGAGAATGGTTTTTCTCCTGTTTGCAAACCTTCACTATGTCTCTTCCGTTGCTTCTAAGTCGTCTTTTGCAATTTAGGAAAAAAAGAGAATCTTGGGTCTTTTTGCTGGTGAGGAATTGGGGTTGTTCAGCAAAAGACAAATGATCCACTTCTGGACAGCAAGCCTATACATGTTGATCCAGGGGCTCCCTGGACCGCAGCCACAGTAATTAACAGAGAACATAATTCTGGCAGTGTTTCATCAGTACAAGTGTAAACAGTACAATAATGGGATAAGGTGCTTTGGTCAAAAATAGATTTTATGTTGGTGTGATTTTGTTTTACCAGCTTCTCACTCCAGAGATTTCTCCCAATTAAATGATATTCTAGGACAGTAATCATTGGGGAAGATTGTCTGATTACATTTCATGAAATAGGTTTTCTTATTTCTTACACTACATTTCTTGCAAAACTTTTCCAAGTGTCCGGAAGTCTTTTGGGATTCTTTGAAATGTGTTGCTGCATCCAGTTGGTTTTTCACATAGGCAGCAAATTCCAGGTGAATGTTCAGTAGCAAACCCTGTAGTTTCTGTAGTTTGGGAATCATTTTCATAAGCACACAAAGGAAACAGATGTTTTGTTCATTAAAAAAATAGGTCAACATTGGAAATGGTTAGATGCTTTGGTACTACTTTGACTAGATGGCGGAAATATGTATTTTGTTAATGATAGTAGAGGGTTAAATTTTAAACTTTAGATTTTGAAATGATGGTCATTGCTTAATCCTGGAATTTCTTTACATTGAATTTAGTCTTACTGAGTTGAAGCTGCGTGAAATAATAGTATAGGTTCTGAAGTCTGCTTCACAAATTAGATTTGCAGGTGCAAGTTTCATCACACGCCAGGCAGACACACATTTTTATTTATCACTTCAGTGTATACCAGCAGTGCAGGGAGTAATAGTAGTCCCTATCACTCAGTTATTTGGGTGCATGATGAAATAAATGTGTGCATTTCTCTCGCACGTTATGGAATATGTCCTCCAAATCTGTTATGCATGCAGTGTGACCATGTAAGACACTGGGGTTCTCAAACTGGGTGCTCTTGCAATAGGACTTGTACTACCATACACACTTAGAGCACAATCCCATGCATGTATACTCAGAAGTAAGTCCCATTGTGTTCAATAGGGCTTACTCCCAGGAAAGAGTGTGTAGGATTGCAGCCTTAGAGTGCAGTCCTAACCTTGAGTTAGGCCGGCACAGTTAGGCCAGCAAAGTTTGGCCTGCACAAGGTACACCATAAAGCATGTTTGGAGGCCACTCTCGGAGGCCAGCACACAGATGTTCATCATCCTCCCTGACTCCAAGAGTGGCCCAATCGCACTTTACAGTGGCCCTTGTGCCAGCCAAACTTTGCTGGCCTAAGTGTGCCAGCCTAACTTCAGGTTAGGATTGAGCCCTTAACAAGCATCTGAAACTTACTGGTTTACCATTGAAAACTAGACCAAAAACTATTCCAAGATCAAACAGCACTGCTTCCAAACGCAAGCAAATTCTTGGCAAAATCCAAAGGAATGCATAATATGTGGAGAAGAAATTTACGCTTTTGTCAGGTTATCATATACTTTAGTCAGTGTAAATGGGTGAAGTACCTTTTTCTTTCCTGTATTTGTTTATGGCCCACTAATGAGCTCATGTGAAGTGGCTGCTTCAAGCTGAGAGTGGCACTTTCATGCTTTTGAGTACCTGGATAAAGAGATTAAAACAATATACTTAACATAGCCCAGGAACCATGTCCCCTTTCTCTCAGGAAACATTGCTAAAACATAAAGTGAAAAATAAAGCTACTGCAAAGTTGCTAAATGACTCTTGTGCTGAAGAAAGTAGCCAAACCGCAGAGATTTGCTAAGAGCTACAAATAATACCTATTTTGCAGACCTGTTAGGACTGTGCGGAAACGCAAGAATCCCAACTGGAACATTCTGGTTGTGAAATATTGTGCAAGATATTCTGTAGAAAGTTAAGTTCCTCTTTCTCCCCCTCCCTTTTGAGTTGCCAATGATTCTTGTGTCTTGCTAAAGTTGAAACATGTGTATTGCAAATTGCTCAACTGTTCTGTAGTTTGCTAAGATACGGAATAAAAAAAGGAACTCTCCCGTCAGAAGGGCGCGGTTTGAGCTTTGGACAGAAGTCCCTCAACCGCCCAGTGTGCGCAAGCTAAAATAAAGGCTGCTTGACTTTTGAAAAGAACCGAGGTCTGTCTGTTTCTTTTAAAAGGGGGGCCTAACAAAGCTGCAGATTTGCTGTGGTGGTACCCCCTGTCAGCTTTGCGGTATACTTACATAGCAGATTCTCTGACCAGTCATTCACATAGCAGATTCTCTGACCAATGCTAGCAACCCACCCCCTTACCTAGGTGGCCGGGCCTACTGTCATTCAGCACCACTCCTCTTCCTTCCATAAAATAAGGAAAGAGGTGGCAGCCTATAGCATCTCTTGGGAGGTGCCACCAATCTTTTCTCCCACTTTCTCTCCACAGTGTTTGCTGTAAGAAGCACTGTGGGAAGAGAAGGGACAGTGGTAATGCAAGCCCTCACTGCCACTTGAACAGGAAAAAAAAAAGAGTAGGGGTTTACAAATACACAACAAACAGGTGATATGATGGTGACATGTCTTCTCAAAGTCACCATCAATGGGCAGTAGGGGCAGTAGGGGGGCCTGGACCATTGTTTTATACAACATCATGCTCAGTGGAATTGGGTACTAAAAAGTTCATTTTATTTCTTTGGTTCACTTGGTTCTCCATGGGCTTTCCTTTTACATTTCGTGCATGTTAATGTTTATAATCTAAGTTCATTCCCCCCCCCCAAAAAAAAGGAAGAGTAAAATGACTATTGGTCTTTCACAATTTCATTGGACATTTAAACCATAAGGTAGTGTTATTCAAACTGTGGGTCAGGACCCACTTGGTGTGTCGTGACCTGATGTCAGGTGGGTCACGGAAAGCTGGGAGCAGCCATCTTGGAAACTGCAGACCTTACTCTTGCTATATTCCTTTTATGAGTCTTAACAGTTTGAATTTTCGAGAGGGATTTTTTAAAAACTTTGTTTTTAGCTCAGTGTTTTTACATAATATTTTGTCCTAATTTTACTGCTTTCAAAGATGTTTCATGGTTGTGCATTTGCTTCAGTCCAAGAATGCCAGTTTGCATTCTAGGAGTGTGATTTGATGGAGTGATGTCACGTTGACATCACTTCTAGTGGGTGCCAGCACAAGTGCCATTCTAAAAAGTGGGTCCCTGTCTAAAAGTTTGAGGGCACAATCCTACGCAGCGCTGGAATGACAAGGCTGGCTGGCCAGCGCCATATCCAATGCTGGGTTCGGGAGGCTGAAACCTCCCCACGGCAAGGGAATATTTGTTCCCTTACCATAGGGGAGGCTGCAGCCTCCCCTATGTGCTCCTCGGATCTGCGCCCGCTAAATAGCGGGTGCAGATCTGAGGAGACCACGTGGCCGGAACGGGCTTAGGATGCAATCGTATGGCCACTTCCAAAGGCTGCCCATGTCCCGCCTTCCTCCCGCCCGGATTCTCCCTCCCTCGCCCAATCCCCATGCCGCCTCAGCACAGAGCCTCCCCTGCGCCAGCCACCTTCGGCCGATGCAGGAGAGCCTCGACGTTGGCACTCTCAGGCTGATGCTACTCGTAGTGTCGGCCTGACAGCTCGAGCGCCGATGCGGGGGTGGTGATCGGTGCCCCTGCGTCAGCGCTCCGCCCCTTGCGTTGGCGCTATGACATAGCGTCGACGCGAGGGGCGCAATAGGTTTGCGCTGCCTGAACCACTGCCATAAGGAATTGACTGCATTATGTCAGTCAAAGCAAAGCTGCTGCCAATCTAGCATAGAAAGAACATAGTGCTACAAATGGGGGGAGCACCTTTTGTCACAGGGGTAGCCCACTTCCATGTGCAAGCATAGTGTTCCTTTACAGTTTGGTAGCAGTCTTCAAGCAGTTAGCTACAAAAGCAGCACAAGAGCCAGCTAAGCACTACGTTTTCGCACTTTAGCACCCAATCTTGGGCACAGCGTCTCTATTTTAACTGAAGTTTCTTTGAAGCATTGCAATCTGATGAGAATGAGTGCCATAATTAGAGAGAGTTCCCAGGGGAAGCCGCCAGGTTAATCTGATACAGCAAACACAACATGTAATTTTATTGCTACTTGAAGACTAACAAAAGTGTTGTGGCATAAGTTTTTGTTTGCCAGAATCCACCTTTTTTGTTTCGATTAAGGAGGCTTTTGCCAACAGAACCTGATGTTCGAGGTGTGCCATAATAGGACATTCTTTTCAACATTTGGACTAAAATTAGAGGTGCTTAGCTTTGTTCATCACATCTGGTGGTGCAAATGAATGCAAACGTGGAATTGATCTTGATCAATGTATTGTTAGACCGTACGTGGTGCCAGTGGTACTGCTGAAGCTAAATAGGTGTGATTTCTGTATTCCCTACTCTGGAGACTGTTAGAGACTGATGCCTGACTCCTCACAAGCAAAGTGTATTATAAACAGAATGAGAAACAAAGTAGTCACTGCATTTCACCAATGTCCAAAGGCTGTTGGATTGCATGGTAATCTCTGATCTGTTTTGTGTTTGTTACAAAGCTAGTTTGACTTCAGCCAAGTTGTCCTCTATGAAAACTGGGTGGCCTGTTAGTGCAAGATTTAATAAGTGACTTA
>JAJKFI010000043.1:8644908-8659570 GCA_029204185.1 Lerista edwardsae | reverse complement strand
TGTGTGTGTGTGTGTGTGTGTGTGTGTGTGTGTGTGTGTGTGTGTTTGCTTTGCTGCAGTAGGTCTCCTTGGGTGAAGTCTCCATGCCCCGAGTACGCTCCAGCAGCTGCTAAGGGTCAGTTCAGAGCTGATCAGCTTCAGTATGTGGCACAAGTCCATAATGACCTGGAAAGGCAGATCTGGCCAGGAAGGGGAAAAGGTCTGTAAAAAACAAAAAAGAGTTTTTACTGTATACAATTTACACAGATTTGTTTGTTGTCCTAACTTGTTGCTTTTGCACCATTTACGTACTTAAAAAAGTTTCTTCACTGCCTGATCCTGGCCAGGAATCAGGTAGCCAACATGACACTGTGACACCCACTTATGGATGTGAGAGGAGATATTATACATTCTTGTGATCCAAGCAGCTAGGCTGATATATCCAATTTTGCCACATATGTGCTGGCAGTTTCATTGTCCTTATCATAAAAAATATAGCCCTGTTGTATTGAGTAGCTGTCCTTCATTGTGTTTTCCAACCACCATGAATCTTGTGTTCATCTTTTGCAGTGTCAAATAGGAAAATCAGTATTTGGGAAGTGAAAAGGTTGGAGGTGTTTATGTATCTCTTAAATCAAAATTGAACTATTAACAGAAGCTGAGTTTTTCTCAGCAGGCTACAATGCTGACATCGGATGTTTCTGGTTTTGTATGGGTAGGGGAGCAGAAACGGGAAAGTGATTTATAGGGGGAACAGGTGATGTGCCTTTCCACCTGTTCACAGACAAATACTGCAAGATACAGGGCTGTAATGTGTACTGTCGAGAAGCTTGAATGTTGATCCAAACATCTGTTAAACTAGATTGGAAACCTTTTCCAAATTAGATAACTTGAAGCACTTGGTGAATTCTAATTCCAACCCTGGCTGCAATGAAGAGGTGCCTGATAAACCTAGAGATAAGGACCTAGGTGACTTGTAAATTAAATTAACCCTTTTAAAATAGCTGCAGCTGCCCATTCATAGCATTGCCCCCACCAAAAGCCACCTTTGCAAAACTCCAATTCAAACATGTGAACAAAAAACATATAGTTCAAAATATCTGTGAAATTGCTGCTAACTCTAGCCTTCCATTGTTTACAGCAGTGATTCTGTTCTGAAGATAAGAATTCCATGGTCGTTCAGTCCCAGCGATAAAACAGACCATCTCTGTGGCTGATAATATACTTGACACTGGGAGCGATTCACAATTGATATCCCAATACTTTTTAGTGGAAAAACAACACCACAAAACCAGCCCAAGCCAAGCTATTTGTCCACCACTTGGGGCAAATGTAGGAACCTCTACAGATAAGTATTGGGGAAATTTGAACATTAGACTGGCTTTTAATTTCCCATGCATTGCATAAAAAATGGTTGGGGAAATTGATCCTGAATTTCCTGGCATAACACGTTGTTTGATCCTATAATATCAGTGTCCCTGGTCTTAATGCAGTGATTCCTAAAATACTGTGCTGTGAATGGAGTGGAGGTTTGTCATTAAATTGTTAAGCCATTGTATTGGATTCATCCACTCTTCAGCACCTTTTAGAACAGGAAACACAATGTGGCACTGATCCCCTCTCTCTCTGTTAGAAAGAAGGTAACTGAATCATCCCAAAGGAGATGTAGCCCAAATTATAGTTGACAGGTTCACGTGAAACAAAAGTGTCATGATTTGATCTGTAAAATGGATGGAGGGCAAGGGTCTAGGAGGCAACAGTATCAGGACTATCCAGCAATTTCCATGTGGTCCTTATGAAAATTATATTGTTTGAGTTTTGGTACCTGACATGGAATGTTGGATATACAGTAGGCCCAATATCTATGAGGGTTCTGTTCCCAGAACCCCCGCCAATACAGAAATCCGTTGGTATTCAAATCCACAGATATGGGCCATTCCCCAACCTCCAAACCCCACCAGAGGACAGTGGGGTCCAAATGCTTTTCTAAGGCCCACAAAGGCCACGTGTGACTGTGTTTCGGCGAAAATGGGAAGTGATTTTTTTTCAGCCCTATCGGGCATTCTGAGGCCTGCAGAATCACAAAAGATTGTGTATGGACTTTGTGGGCCTCTGAAAACCCTCTGAGCCTGACTGTGGTGTGGGTCAGCATCCACATGTTTTCAAATCCACAGATGTCAAACCTGCAAATAATGTGGGCCCACCTGTATGACTGTCATTTGCTTCAAGGCCCTGGATTGGCCCAAAAGGAAGTAATAAATTTACAAACAATACATATTTTGTCAGGCCTGGCACAAGAGTCCAGACCTGAGTTACTCTTTTGGCTCTGAGAACAATAGCCTTGGCATGAGGCCGGCCATTAGTTGCACCTGTGTGCCGGCCTCTGAGCAGTGATGAGAGCAGCTGTGGAGAAGTGAGGACGTCCTCCATGGCCGCACCAGTCAGGGCTCTGATTGGTGCCGGGAAACACTGGTAGATACATAAGGTACAGTGTTGCCCCCTATCAGTGTGGGTTGAGAAGGAAGGAGGGGGAAATGCTGCCCAACTGTACGACCATTTGCTGTATACAAGATCTGTCTGCTGCATCCTGCTATCTGACTGAATTTCTGGAATTTGTCCTTGGTGTGTATCTGACTACTGAGACCTCTAATATAAACCTTTCTACTGAGCAAAGCTGTGTGTCTATGACTCCTTTACCTCAGCGCTGGAAAGCCGAGCCTTGTACCACTCTAGCGCCACTTCCTCTGCTAACACACCCGGGCACTCTGTCTGACATATTCCAGAGTCCTGGTAACCGGGTGCCTCCCAGTATGGCAACTGGGACACTCCATGTTCTATTTGTCCCAAAGTGTGGATGACTCCAAATGTCTCCTTTCTCTGGTGTTAGGAAGAAGCTTGATCTACAAGCAGGAAATCTTTGGATACCACCTGATGTACATTACAGTCAGACTTACAATTCAGTGTACATCAGGTTGTTCCAAAGATTTCTTTTCTATGAATCAAAGCCCTTCCGTTGGCATAAGGGAACCACGGAACACAATCCAATAATTTTCTTGTTTGTATAATCAGATAATGGCATAACGGAAATTGGGAGTAAAGACCTGGAAGCAGTTGTTGTTGTAGCAGTAGAACTAATTCTATCCTATATAAAATAGCAGATCTTAAATTTGCTCTTTGGTTCAAAATTTATTTATTTTATCAATTTTAAAATGTATATCCTGCCTCCCCCGCCCCTGAAGGGGATTCAAATCAGCTTACACAAATTCAGTAAAACAATATTAAAATAATGAAGCCTCAAAAGAAACATGGGCAGCCCACTCCAAACCAGGCCCTTGGACTGATGCTGGCTGCTAGCATTGGCCCAATGGCAGCAGAGCTGCTGCAAGAGAGCTGGCCAGCATCCTCGTGCCAGTGGTGCTGCTGCAGGGCCGACTCTAGCAGCAGCAGCATTGCCAAAGCCGGCAGCACGACGTTCCTGCGCCATGCGAGTTTGGCTGGTGCAGGGGCATTTCTGGGTCATGGGTGGACGGTCTGGGAGGCATGCCGGCCCTGGGAGGGAGGTGGAGCTGGGACGTGGCTGTTAGGGCACCGCCCACACCCTGCCCAGAAACATCCTTGATTTGGGCCAGGTGGCTGGCTTGGAGCTGCACCTTCTAAACAGGCACAGTTCTGAGCAAGCCCATTGGGGCGGCTGGCACCTACCACGGAGTAAGAACACGAACGTGCCCTTGCCCCATGGAGGCTCCAGCCAGCTCCTAACTTTTGCTGGATAGGGCGTAGTCAGGTTGGCCAGCCAGCTCCAGTGCAAGTTAGGATTGCGTCCTAAGTATAAAACCACATATAAAAATAAACCTGTGCTAATGTCCCTATACTGTTTTGCATCTACCACGGAGCGTTTGTATGCATATATTTAAAAACACTGTATTGAAATGGGTCATTTGTATAGCCGAATTCATGTCTCAATGTGAAAACCATGTGCTTGGCCGTTGTGCCAGTTTTGACTTGCCACTACAAGCACGCACAATCAAGTAACTGTATAGCAGTGGTATTCAAACTTTTTAGCCTGGGACCCACTTTTCAGAATGGCACTCATGTTGGGACCCACCAGAAGTGATGTCATTAACCTGGAGGTGATGTTATGGCAGGAAGTGACATCATCAGGCAGGAAGTTCTGCCATTGTAGCATCATAAAATGTCACTCCTGAAATGCAAATTGGCATTCTTGGACTGCAGCAACAGTACAACCATGAAACATGCCCGCGAAAAAGCAAGATTAGGACAAAATATTATATAAAAGTCGTGAACTAAAGCAAAATTTTTTAAAAAACACCTTACTTGAAAATTCAAACTGTTAACACTCACAAAAGGAATATAACAAGAGTAAGGTCTGTGATTTCCAAGATGGCTGCTTCAAGCTTTCTGCGACCCACCTAACATCAGGTTGCGACCCACCAGGTGGGTCCCAACCCACAGTTTGAATACCAGTGCTGTATAGGATTTGTGCATATTATGATGCACTTGTGGAGATTTCTGCAAGGGGGAGACATGAATTTAACTGGTAATTATAGGCTTTTGGGGTTTTTTTAGGAAATAGATTTTTAATGTGTTACATGGGCGAATATCAAGCTGTTTCAGTTAACTGAATTTTAGATTATATACATAATTTTCTCCTACGATTCATAGATGCTCAGTTTGAATTGTCTTGAGTCGTGCAAGGCATAAAGGTCTTTAAAAACCGCCTTTAAGCTCTGCACGTCACTTTGGCTCAATTAGCATTTTATTTCCCAATTTTCAGAAAGGATTGCAAATTGAGTTAGTCAACAAATACATCTCCTGCTCCTTAAAGGAAGCCTTAGAGGGAGCTGTTTTCATTTAGGTTAAAATTAGATTCCAGTGTTTTTAATAAGGTCAGCTTGAATATTATAATGGTTTATTTTAATACAAGATGCTTTCCTACAAACTGATAAATGAACCACCAAATACCTCATTAAAATTATATCCCATTCATTGAACATTTTGGTGGCTAGGGTGGAAAGGAAACATTTAAAATATACAATAAATTACATTGCAATCTGTTCTTCTTATTTCAAACACATTGACTGAGAGTTTGATTCGGAAAAAAAACACACTCCACTACACTAGTTAAAAATAATGCTGGGGGTCTAAGATCTAATTTTAGGGGTGACTTGATTTCATTCCACTAGATACAATTTCTATCTTCTTTTTCCATAGTGTGTACTGGACTTTTGAGAACAACCACATACTAAACTATTGATTGCTGAGAATTTACTGGAAATGCTTAGTGCAGTGGTTCTCAAACTTTTTGCACAGGGACCCACTCTCGTCAGGACCCACTGGAAGTGATATCATGGCAGGAAGTGCCATCATTGTGATGTAATCAAATGATACACTTGGAATGCAAACAGGTGTTTTTGGGTTGCAGCAATTGCACAACCATGAAACATCCCTAACAGAAAGAGAGATTAGGACGAAATATGATGTAAAACAAGTAAAGTAAATAAAATTTGGGGTAAAAATGAATTCTTTTGAGAGAGGAAAAGCAACAACCCTTCCCTGAAAATTCAAATATTAACACTCATGAAATGAATATTGCACAAGTAAGGTCTACAGCTTCCAAGATGGCTGCTCTCAACTTTCAGCAACTCACCTGATATCAGGTCATGATCCACCAAGTGAGTTATCTATGGACTGTCTCTGGTTTCTTATCCAACTGGGCCTAGGGACTTTTAAGGCACCTGAAGAGGCCATACAGGCCCAACCACCAATGCTGACTTGGGCTGCAAAACTGAATCAGTTTCACCAGTTTTCTCCAGGGTCTTTCTCATCCTGGATCCTTCTGTGCTTTCCTCCTACAGAGGCAGTTGCAACAATGGGCATTTATGGTCTTGATAGGTTTACCTTTGGCAAATCTGGATAACTACTAGCAAATACGTTCGCAGGAGGCTTGAAGGCATAGAAGAACAGCTCTTTTTGCTCAAGGCATCTTGACTGTATTTGGAGAAGTCCTTTGGGTCTGAAGATGAATATGCTTATTCAGCAGATAGTTTTTCTGTGGATAATTTAGAAGCTGTCCATGCATACATTGATTTTATTATAGGCTTGTGCATCCTCGACAGGCAGATTGGCTAGATGCAATGCTGGATAATATTAAACTGAAGCATGAAGATACATTCCGTCAACATTTTCTCCTCTTGCGGTTTTTCCCATGGGCATGGAAAAAGGGGATTGACAGGGTCTACACAACTTTCCTTACCCATAGCCTCACACTCCCTTTCAGTACTCTTTTCTGTGGATCCTTTTGTTGACCTTCCTGTTGCCTCAACTGGCTGCCTCTGCACTTTTTCATGGACCCTTTCTGGAAATGGTGGAGACATTGTTTAACCTAAATGGGTGCAAGGAAATGAGGGTTATGAGTGATGCCCTCACATTTCAAATAGCTCAGTTTTTCATGAATGGTGTCATTGCATGGCTTAATACGATTGGGTGTGGGCAACCTCACTGTTGCTGAAAGGAGCAAAGCAGATTTGGAATTAAAATAGGAGTAGCACCCAACTGGGTGGCAAGTAGCAGTGAGCCTGTACAGTAAAGGGAAGGTTTGAGAGTAGTTTCAGAAAAATGTTTTGACCCTAATTTTTTTAGCTGAAATTTGAATTCTGTGAACATTTAGCAAAGCACAAATGCTGGAGGCTGCATCCAGTATCCGCACCGCACATGCAATGAACACACACTGAGATGTTTGCTGGAGTTGCCCCAGAAGAAGCAAGCTTTGCTCATCTGAATGCATGTGTATGCATATTTGGTCATTTTTTTGCCTAGGGGTGAGCTGCTAAAAATATTGTATGCATAGAAGAAAATTCAAAGATGCTATTAAAACTCATATTGTAGCTGTCCTTAGTTGGAGGCATTTTCAGGAGTTTATGGCAGCCAGAAAAAAACATGGCTTAAAAAAAAAAAAGGAAAGAAAGAAAGGGGAAAAAAACACAGCGGTAAGTGGATTTGTCCATCATGTCATACAAACCGTGCGGAGGAGGGCAATGTGAATGAATCATCAGAATCATGGACCAGAGGTCAGCTCCAAGTAATCAAGCTGTGCAGTGAGTCAAGGAAGAACAGGCAAGACACAGCATAGGCCAGATGCAGATGAAAGGGCCCAGGATATAGCTGGAAAGCCCAAGAGCTGAGAAGACTCAAAATCTGGAATGCAGAAGTAATCAATGTAGTAATCATGAAGTAATCACCATTGCATATCTCCTTAAGTGCACATTATGGGGAGAAGAGTGGAAACGCAACTTGGGCCCATTTACGGTGGCAACTGCATGATTACTTGCTGTTTCATCCTGCTCCAGTTCAAGAGTTCTTGTTGCACACACACATGAATGAGTGAATCCTGTATTATTTTTCATGAGAGTTCTGCAAATGTGAAGGGATGCTAAAAAAAAAAAAAAGTTGATTTGGACAAATCACTGCCATGCTTAGCTCCTGCAGGCTGAAAGCTCAAAAGAACTGATAGTTTCTCAACAGCTCATGATGCAAACTAGATTTGTAGAACCCTTACGATGAGTTAGTAGTAGTAATAGTAATATTATTGAGACTAAACGAGTATATGCAGAATACCTTCACATCACTCGATACATATATTCCGACCCTACCCTACTCATCTGGTATTAAGGATTTGTGATTTGTAACTGGCAGTTCTTTTTAAAATACGTGTAGCATGAACACACAGGGGGGAAAAAATGTGTGCAAGGAACCAGTGTAAGGGTCCATGGTGTGACTGTATAATTTGGCTGTGAAAGGAGATGTGAGTGAAGGTTCAAAAAGAGTTACTAAAATTCTCAAAAAACAACAAAAAGTGGGTGTAAAACTGGACCTAATTACACATCCCCCCCAAAAAAAAATGACAGGAGACATGGGCATGTTGGAAGAATGGGTCACTTTATTAAGATATAACAACTCTTGCAGCAGGACGCTAACTAAACCCAACCAGTCGTGCGAGAAGTAATCAGGGTGAAACAGCACTAGCTGCCTGCCTCCCCTTTCATTAATTATGGGAGTACCATCTGCATTCAGGCTGAACCCAGTCATAACCAAGTGAGCCTTTCATTGACCACCCCAAAGGGGTCAAAGCTTCAGGATTACGAGGTCTCCCCGCACCAAGGAAGCCCTCTCATATCCTGAGCAAGGGGCTTTGCTGGCCTTTCTCACCAAGCCGGTCAAGCAAGCATGAGAGGTTCCAGCTCCACCACCCTGCCTTTGCAAGCTTCCAATGGACACCAAATTATCTCCAAACTCCCAACCCGCTGATAACCCAAAGATACAAAGTGTCAAATCAAGGACAACTCCAAATCACCACACCACTGCACCAGTGTGAGGTAGGCGAAAAAAAATCACCAGTCCCTGGCTAATATAGACTGGTAGCTAAAAATTCCTACCCAGCCCCTTAAAAGGGCAACCAGCTAGTCTCAGCTGGCTGAATGCATGGAGGGCAGGCAGGCAATTGTCTGCTGGATGTAAGGCGGGCCAGTTGTGCCCACCTTCCACTCTGTGTCATGGGGTGCAAAGTGGCCAATAGCGTCCCGTTTATGCCCTCCTGTCCAGGTCAGGGTGAGGCATGGCGAAGAGCAGCTGCCTGCCAAGTGCACAACCATTATGACTGTAGCTCACACATACTTACCAATCAAGACTTAAGTAATGCCTATAGGACTAACAAAGCTATAGTCATTGTCAAAGAATTTCTTTTTCCTTCCCCCTAAGTTTTACCCTTGAATTATCCACAGCTCATGGCAAATTCTATTATGTTCGTTTTAAAACTGGCTCTCAACTTATCCATGAGATTGACTTATACACAAAAATATATGGTAGGTGTCATAGTGTCAGCAGATGCTGCCACAGTTACTGGCCATGCACCTCCCTCCCTAGTCTAGCCCAGCTAGGCTACAGTGACCAATATGTAAAGGTGTTAGAATTTTTATTTTATTTTTTGTTTGCAGATTTTGGTGTGTGTTTTTCTTTAGTTTTGTAATAAAGTGATGAATCAAGACAGAAAGTTCAGAATGTGGTGTTACATGTTTTTATTTCATCATCACAGAAAAATCACACCTCCATCCATAGGGGATGAACCATGGACCAGTTCAAGTGCTTCACAAGCAGGTCCAGCCCTTTTTCAAGAAGCCTTTTAGTTGTTTGATTTATTTTATTTTTCTCTCTGAAGCTGTTCCTTTCATAAAGACTTCTATTTACTTTAATTGACCTTGTGTATTTCATGGGACGTGGTGGCGCAGCGGGTTAAACCGCTGTTGCTGGGCTTTCCAACTGGAAGGTTGGGAGTTCAAGACTGCATGAAAGAATGAGCTCCCATTGCTTGTCCCAGCTCCTGCCAACCTAGCAGTTTGAAAGCACCTAGATGCAAGTAGATAAAGAGGGACCACTTCGGTGAGAAGGTGGGATAAATAGGGACCACTTGGGCGCGTTCCATGCGCTACGGTGTATAGTCATGCTGGCCACATGACCATGGAAGCTTGTCCTCGGAAAAATGCCGGCTCTACAGGCTTAGAAACGGAGATGAGCACCGCCCCTACAGTCGGTCACGACTGGACCATTCGGTCGTGGGGACACCTTTACCTTTACCTTTTTATTTTCTTCTGCATTTCTTTGGAAGTCCTTCTGAAATTGTGTGTGCATCTGCGTGTGCAGAGTAAGGGGACACAGACGGTGTCTGAGTACAACTCAGATGCGCACGCGCACACGCCCCAACCATCTTCATGCCCCACGTAGCGATGTTGATACATGCCAACACATTGTAGGCATTGCTTAAGTCAGATTGGAGATAGCATATTAATTATTCTGATTGTGGCTAGGATTTGGAAAAGGCTTAAATCCCATCTTCAGAAGACTTTTAAGAGCTTAACCCACTTACAGTGGAATAATCCCATAATTGGGTCTGAAAGCCCTCAAGCCACGATGAAGTCATCTGAACTCTGGTTAGCAAAGCCAGAAGTATTGAAGTACAAATCTCACAGAAAGCCAGTGGGGCTAGGTTTTGAAGTTAAAAAATATCACCATGTACAGTATTGCATCATGCGTGCATAACATCAAATTTATTTATTTGAAGAATTTATACCCTTTCTTTCCCATGCCGAAACAAATGTCCAAGGCAGCTTACAGAGCAACATGATATTAAAGCATAATCTAACAACCAATAAGTTAAGAGAAAGCATTAAAAAATATTAATCATAAGCACAAACACACAAAGAACGTTCAAAAACAGGGCAAAATCCAACACATCTCGTCGACACATCCCTGGGCCAGCAGTCAAAAGGCACATGTGGAGGTCCTAAATATTGCAGCATAATGTGGAGCTGAAAGTGGGCCATATAATGTTTGAAACAAGGCTATGTATGCTGAAATTGAAGGAGGTTTGGACTTGCAGAAGTGCTATAAAGTGCTCAGCATTGCATTGCCCTTGCAGGGCAACTAGCCATTTCAATCGCTATTGAGCTTCTCTGCTGCTGTTGGTGTATGTGTGCGAAAGACAGAAATTTGGCTTTAAATCCTTGCTAGCTGGACAAAGAGGCACTTTTTTTTTCCCCAAGTGGTGTTCCTCTTATACAGCAGTTAGTGGGTGGGGGAGTAACTGTTCCTTTTCATCCCAGCACAATGTTTTTTCTAGTAGTTGTGTGCTCTTGTTTTTCTGCATCTTTTTACACTGTGAGCCCTTTTGGGACAGGGGGCCATTTAATTATTTGATTTTGCTTGTAAACTGGGTTGTGAATATATTCCCCCCCCCAAATAGCTAACAACAACTAGGTTTAAAGAGTTAAATCCTTCTGATTTAGCAAGATGACCAAATTGCCTCTCCCACCTTCAAAAGAAATGCTTTTAACTAAGGGCGCAATCCTAACCTGGAGTTAGGCTGGCACAGTAAGGCCAGCAAAGCTTGGCCAGCACAAGGGACACCGCAAAGTATGTTTGGACCACTCTCAGAGTCAGAGAGGCCAGGGCCCAGACGTGCGCTACCCTCCCTGACTGTGAGAGTGGTCGAAACGCGCATTACGGTGTTCCGTGTGCCAGCCAAACTTTGTTTAGCCTAACTGGTCTGGACTAACTCCATGTTAGGGTTGCTCCCTAAGAAGCATAAGAACAATGTGTTTTATGGCCATATAGGTAAGTCTCCAACCTTTCTTTTTGTGTTGTCTTTGAGCCAATGTAATATTTGCAATTTGTAATTCTCCACCCATCATTTCCCCGTAATGTAGGACACGTTGCAGAATGCTTTTTTGCTCATGTTAACTTCTCCTTGTCTCTTTAATCACTGTGAACAGGCAACAGTTCCCTTTTCCTCTTCCTTCCCTCTTCCATTCCCATGAGCACCTGGGGTAATGCTCTTCCTTGCCCTGCTCTGGAATCTGATCTGCCCTGATCTGGAATGAAACTGACATGGTCTGAGGGAAAGCCTTGCTAATTTAATTTCACCAGCTTCTTCGCTTTTCTTTCCTTTAAAAGAGCATGTGTGTGTACCACCACTAGGAGGATTTTGTAGTAGCAGGGAGAGGAAGAGGACAAGAGCTAGGAGAAAAAGAAGCGAAAGCAGTTCCAAGGTTTTGACCATGGTTGAGTGAGTTGTTGCCCTTGAACCAAATGCTTCAGTCAAGGGGTGAGTCCCTAGACATGCTGCAAAATCTTCACTCATTTGCAGTAGGAGAACTACTGTAATCTCTCTCACTGTGCAGTTCCTCTTAACCAGCACTGCAGAAGCTCAAACGGTTTTCTTCCGTTATGTTACTGGACAGCCTGGCCATTTGATCACTCACTGTGATGATTGAGGGTGTTCACCTAAAAAGTAGGCCTGGTGAAAACCCAAGGCCTCCCCTTGAAACAGCTTAGAACTGAGAGCCCTAGACTTTTTTCTCTCTCTCACGTGTGTGTGTGTGTGTGTGTGACACACACACACACACACACACAGAGAGAGAGAGAGAGAGAGAGAGAGAGAGAGAGAGAGAGAGAGAGTCCTTGCACAAAGGAGGAAAATGATTAGAGGCACCTAGTATGTCAGTTTTCCACTACACAAGCCAGGCATCTGGAGATCAATGGCTAGGCTTGCTAAAATCCAAGGTTCCCGGTCCATGCCTGCTGCCTTAGGTGCAGAGCATTGCAGGAGTAGTTTGCCCAGATCAAGTGATCTTCTAATTCAAAACATGGTGGAAGGGACTTGAGAAGCAATCTGAAGGGCTAGGCTGTAGCCATAGCTTGTTCCAAGGAAGGATGCAGAGTAGTGGTTCCCAAACTCGAGGGAACTGAGAAACTTGTAAGCAGTGGCAGAGGTGGGGCAAAGCCTGCAATGAAATCCCTAAGGGGCATATTTTTACCCCCTGCAGTGCTGGTCTCCAGGGGTGTTTGCGGAGCCGTGGGGATACCCCTGCACAGCTCCCCAAGCCTCACAATGTGCTAAAAATGTGATCGCAATTGCAACCCACTTCTCCCTCTCCCTGCCCCTGAAAGGGTTTTTGCCAGTGCTTCCCAGGGTGGTGGATCATGACCCACCACTTTGGGAAGCACTGATGCAGAGCAAGGGAGCCAAGGTTGCATACCCGGTAAAAGGGACATGCTGCCAGGATGCCCACAAAAGAACAGCTGCATGGTGGGTGCTGGTGCAGCTCGTCTGTGCCCGCTCAGTCGGATAGTAGGAGGTCTGGGACAGGGTTTTTTCCCCTTGAGTTCAGGAAGGATACCTGCCCAGTTGGCACTCTGGCAGTAGTTTCTCAGTTGTGTTGAGGAAATGACAGCGTGGGAAGGAAGGAAAGATAAGGGAACAGTCAGTTACCACATCGTCCCATTATCTTAATTCGAATTTGCACCTGTTGCTCTTCCAGAATTTATAATATGAGGCCATTTTCATTTTCTCAAACAGCAGGACCCCCATATGTGTGCTTTCGAAAGGAAGCCAAATCTGAATTGGTTTTGGCTAGTCAATGCTGGCATGCAGTCTTAATTACCTTAATATACCTGGAAAGTGCCTAGATAAATGGCTGATAATTGACAATCATTACGATACACATAAACCTGCATTAAGCTAACATGAGAAATCTTGTCGAGTGTACAATTGTAAAATATGAAGCAAGCGAAGGACTTTTATATTTACCCATCAATTTTATCCACAGTTTAATAGATACAACTCAACCATCAGGTTTCTCTTTCTCTTATAAAAAAAAAAGGGGAAGGAAGGAAAACAGGTGGGCCTGCATTATCCGCGGTTCAACATCCATGGATTTGAAAATCTGCAAATGCTGACCCATCCTCCCCCTGGGCTCAGCTGGACTGATCCTGACCAGAGAATGGCTCAGTTCCCAGGAAAGGACTGTTCCCGACCAGAGCCATTCTCTGGTCAGGATAGGAGGGTTTTCTGAGACCAGCAGAGGCCGCACTCAACCACCCGCAGACTCTGTGAGCCCCAGAATGGGCCTCTTTTTCGTTTCAGAAAAAGAAGGGTCACTGAAAACCAGAAGACATTTTTATGCCCTTATAAGGCGTTCAGAGGATACACATAAAACTGCTTTATGCTAACATGAGAAAGTTTTCCAGTTTTCGGCCAAAAAGCGGAAGTGAGATTTTGAGACCCTTGGAATGTCCAAAAAGGCATCCAGTTGTGTTTGGAGGGTGAGGTGCCCTGATCCGTGGATTTTGTTCATCTGCAAGTTTCAGCATCTGCGGGGGTTACAGGAACAGGAACCCCGCAGATGCCAAGCACCACCTGTATAGCCATATTTTTTTCACTTGCATGCCATTTGTCTAGCTTATCCTGTTACCTAGTTCTGACTATGCAATGTTGAATGTGTTCTGAAGAATGTTGAACTGGCACACAATTGCAGAAGGAGCACAGATTTTCCCAATCAATCAATCAATCAAATAGTATTTATATACCGCTTGTCAACACAAAGTTCACAAAGTAGTTTACAGGCAAATAATAATAATAAAGTTAATGGCTCCCTGTCTCAAAGGGCTCACAATCTAAAAAAAATGCAAAACACCACCAGCAACACTTTTTTTTTTAAACACTTTCTGAGGCTTGGGGAGTCCTGGGGTGGGTGCCCCATGGTGTTGTGTGCGTTCGCATGCACACACACACACACACGATACCTAGGGTTACCAGATACAGACTGGGACAGAGTGCCTATCCAGGGGTAGGCAACCTTAAACACTTCAAGAGCCATTTGGACCCGTTTTCTGGAGAAAAGAAAACCTCGGGAGCCACAAAACCCTTTTGACATCTAAAATGAAGATAACATTGCATATATAGTTTTTTTTACCTTTATGCTATGTATAAAAAAACTATAGTGTGTTGCATTTTTGAAATGAATGCACTGCTACAGAGAAAACAAGCAGCAGCAGGATGGGTGGGCAGGGCAGACCCCAGAGCCGAGCGAGTAGCTGCCCTTGCAACTGCTGCCACTATGGGGTTTTTTTCCAAAACGGTGGAGGATTTTTTATTTTTAGGTTTGCAAAAGGGGGATCCCAGGCTCGTGCACAGGAACTTTTGCAACTTGCACGCCATCGATGCAAACAATCCCTCCACATTGCAGAAAGAGGGACCGGGCAAGAGATCCTGGAAAACGGGCGGGACACACACACACACACACACACACACACACACACACACACACACACA
>JAJKFI010000043.1:8606025-8642558 GCA_029204185.1 Lerista edwardsae | reverse complement strand
ATCAATCAATCAATCAATCAATCAATCAATCAATCAATCAATCAATCAATCAATCAATCAATCAACAGTACTTATATACCGCTTTTCAACACAGAGTTCACAAAGGGGTTTACAGGCAAATAGTAATAATAAAGTTGAATAGCCCCCTGTCCCTAGAGGGCTCACAATCTTAAAAAATGCAGAATATCGCCAGCAACAGCCACTAAAAAAGACCTTGTGCAGGGGTGAATAGGGACAATTACTCTCCCCCTGCTAAATATAAGAGGAACACCACGTGAAAAAGTGCCTCTTGCCCAGTTAGTAGAGGTGATCAGTTGGATTGGACAATATTGGGCTTGTTGAGACAGTAATCTGATTTTATATACAACAGTTTTGTAGTGTTGTAGATCCTTACAGAACACAAACATTGTGTATATGTGTATAGTAATGCCTTGGGGTCCAATCATGAAGCCGGCAGTATGCTGTTCCCACCAGTTCTGGTGTCGCAGGTGTGCTGTAAAGCTGTTTGCGTCACTGCCAAAGGTCCCAATGCTAGCGCTGGGCCTACGCCCATGGCGCAGTCTCAGTACCAAGGAGCAGCCACTGACCGCAATACCGAAGTCCGTGAACTGGTGGAGCAGCTTTTGGGGGCAGGCAAAAGTGGAGGAGGGCGGAACTGGGCAGGGGGAGGGGAGACCCCAGGAGGAGTGTGTGACCGACAGCAGTACTCGCCTCCACATCCTAAACTCTCCTGCCACACGTGGACACCCGACATGGGACTCTCCCATCTCCACCCCTTCCCTGAAGAGACTCCCATGTCTGTCGCAGCTCCCACAAGATGCAATGGTCGCCATTTGGGTACCCCTGCTGCTCTGGGAGCCAGGCAGCTCAGGACTGGCCTGTTAATCTGCTAAATGGAAAGAAAAATCCTACCACACCCTTTGTGCCTGATCAGAAATTCAAAGAAGCTGTGGATGCTTCTTACCAGGACAAATTAGACAACTAGCTCAGTGAGTAGTGGTAAATGACTGTTGGCATCCCCCCCCCCCCCAATACAGCCAAAGGCTTATCTCCTTCCCTGTTTCTCCTTCTCTGTTTTGCTAGGCAGGAATTTTAGATGAAGCCTCATAGTTATTATGTGAACCTGGATTATCTCTTGATGATGCTTCTCCGATGCTGAAGCCCTTAAACAAAGTAACCTGCAGCCACCACCACCATATGTGTGTCACCCTGGTTCACTGATTCTTATTCTTTCCTAGATTGACTTCCCCACCTAAGTGGGGAAGAGGAAATAACTAATCTGTGGTCACTCACCAGGAGGCAGGTGATGGAGTTTCAGGTTGTTAAGTAATGCCTGCAATTACCCCATTGTGAGTCTAGTGAGTGAATTCACCCTGTGGAATTTCCAGCAGAAGTCAGGGTGTTGCAGGCTGCAATGCTAACTTGCACTGCTTCAGTGCTTTTCAGACAGGGCTCCCACGGGACGAGGCCAGGAGCATGTATTTAATGTAATGGCTGCAGTTGATTTGGGACTGCGGTGGGTTGCAGCTTTCTTGACCTGAAATGAACCCAGGTCACCCTCCGTGAACAGCTCGGGAGCAGTCAGCCTGTGAGTTTGCAGCACCTATCAGCATGACTCCGGCGACTAGGATGCCGTTCAAAAACTGTAGCCTCCACTGCTGGACTTCAGCCAGAGAGGTTTTTGTGTCTATAATCTTCTAAGAAATGAAATCTGCCGAAGGCTTGCTGCCAAGTCAGCATTTGAGCCATCTGCATGCTAATTACTGTGTAAATAACAGGCAGGCTGTATTGATCTCTTGAACAACTGATGTTTTGCTTGAAATGTAACATGATACCTCAATGTCCAAGGATGCAAGTGGACTAGGTATCATCTGTTTGTTTTGTCCATTGAATAGGTACGGTATTTCTAATGTTTAGAACTGTGGGTCGAGTTGAACGTGGGTCGGGACCCACTTGTGGCCTGACCTTATGTCAGGCGGGTTGCGGAAAGCTGGAGGCAGCCATCTTGGAAACTGCAGGCCTTACTCTTGTTATATTCCTTTTGTGAGTGTTAACAGTTTGAATGTTCAAGTGAGTGTTTTTTAAAAATGTTTTTAGTTCAGTCCTTTTCCATTATATTTTGTCCTAATCTTGCTTTCTGTCAGGGATGTTTCATGGTGGTACAATTGCTGCAGTCCAAGAATGCCAATGTGCATGTCAGGAGTGTCATTTTATTATGTTACAATGACACCACTTTTTGCTTGATGATGTTACTTCCTGCCACAACATCACTTCCAGGTTAATGACATCACTTCCGGTGGATCCCGACATGACTGCCATTCTAAAAAGTGGGACCTGGTCAAAAAAGTTTGAATACCACTGGTTTAGAAAACAAACAAAACTGGTAATAATAGTACAGGAAGACTCCATTTCCTGCTACATGTACGATGCACATGTTACACTATCTTTATTCAGCTTACTGTTGTGAAAAGTATAGGACATCAGCAAAGTTGCCTCCCGAACATCAAGTTTCTGAGTAACTTAAGCTGAACTAAAAGCTGATTAGTATGCTTTAAGCTAACGCTTTGTTGATAATCGCTCTTTCACATGCCCGATAAATTTAATGCGATAGAGGCTGATTGAGAAGCAAGTGAAACTTTCTTTGACGGAGGGAGATTGTTTTACTGCTCTCTTACCTTAGCTTGATTGTGACACACAAAAAACTAATTCTAATATGGCACTGGGTATATTATATGCAGCTGCATTTCATTGCTTCTTTTATGTCCAATGCAGAATGCTCTCTCTCTCTCTCTCTCTCTCTCTCTGTGTGTGTGTGTGTGTGTGTGTGTGTGTGTGTGTGTGTGTGTGTGTGTAAGGATAATGTTGATGGGGAAGTTGAGCATTGCAGATTCCTTTGCTTGACTTTAAAGGAGGAAGAGGAATGTGTGAATCAGTGATAAATTAATCTTAAAAAGTAATTAACTTCTATTAGATAGAATTTTATAAAGCCAAGCCTTTCATGTGACGATTTACCTTTAATGTGGCTACTGTTGGTCTTGTCAGAGAGGATATTGATTTGGAGAGCCGGCATACCGCTATTATATTAAGTGCAGAGGTGGCAGCATACAAATCAAAAAGGAACGTGTGGGTTTCTAGCATGCAATTTGTGTGAAATCCACTTTAAAGATACTTTCAGGAGTCATTTAGGTCAAGTTTCTCAATTATGAGCGTTAGCTTATGGAGTGCACTTTGACCAAAGAGCAGTGGTATTGACAAGGATTTTGGAGGGAAATGTGGTGCCGCAGTTAGAGATTTGCCGTCAGATATGCAGTCAGCAGAGTTTTTGTCTGTTTCATTTCTGAAAGTTCAGAAAATCCTGTTGAGTGATTGCTTTTGCAAAATAGGTTCTGTGTACCAGGGCCAATAAATACCTCCCAAGTGCCTTATTGCTTGGGCTTCATAGAGATGTACTAGGTAAGTTGTTAATAAGTCTTTGGCCTACATTTTCAGCAGAGCCAGCCTCTCTTTCACTTCTACACGGTCTAGTTCTTCACACAAAAGAGTGCTACACCAACTAATAAGAAGTGCTTACTTCCTTTCCTACACACAATTATGCACACACAAAGCAGTCAAGTATATATTTTAAGCACGAATGGCAGCAGAAGAGGGTTGGAAAAAGGGATAAACTTCTGAAAGCTTATCCTTTCATTTCACAAATCCGTAATCCTTCTCTGGCTAAGTAGAAAGCAGGGCACTCAGGAGGCTTTTTTTGTGTGGCTGGAATTGGCTGCTGGCTGCTTTCATGGTCTGTGGCATGTGCGTGTCTTCCATAAAGAAGGAGCAGACAGTGATGGAATGGCGGGATTGGTAGTCCAGTGTGCTCAGGAGTTTTATTATTTTATTTATTTCAAAGAATTTACGCCCCACCTTTCTACCACACATTGGGGCACTCAAGGCAGCTTACAAGTTACAAACCAGGTGTGTTCACAAGATGCAGATGACATGAACACATATGTCATAGCTGGGGGTGGTTCTTCTCTTTCTCATTTGAACGTACAAAGTCATCTTCTATTGCGTTACACCAGTGTTATTCAATCTGTGGGTTGGGACCAGCGGTGGGATCTGGGAATAAGGAAGCGGAACGCTGGGCAGGACTTACGCGTGATTGGCAGCCCGCCGTTCCATTCCATAGCTGCCCTGGCCTCGGTGGGGGCTGCCCCCAGTTGGCGCGCCCCACCGCTGCTCACCCAGGCACCCGGCGCCCCCCCACCCATCCCCCCCGGCGAACAGCCCCCCCCGAGGCCAGGGCAGCCACGGAACGGAACAGATGGGCAGCCAATCACGCGTAAGTCCCGCCCAGCATTCCACTTCCTTATTCCCAGATCCCATCACTGGTTGGGACCCACTTGGTGGTTCGCAACCTGATATCAGGTGGGTCGCAGAAAGTTGGGAGCAGACATCCTCGAAGCTGCAGACTTTACTCTTGCTATATTCCTTTTGTGTCAACAGTTTTCAAGTGAGGTTTTTTGTTTTTAACGTTTTTAGTTCAGTGCATTTACATACTATTCTGTCCCAATCTTGCTGTGTGTCAGATGTTTTACGGTTGTGCAGTTGCTGCAGTCCAAGAATGCCAGTTTACATTCTAGGAGTGTTGTTTGATTATGCCACAATGACGACATTTCCTGATTATTGATGTCACTTCTGGCTATGACATCACCTCTTGGGGGTGTCAACACAAGTGCCATTCTACTGTAAAAAGTAGATCCTGGTCTAAAATGTTTGAGAACCACTGAGTTCCACTGCCATTTACTCTATGGCAGTAATTCTTGTGTGAGTAGGGATGTTATGAATATACCGTGTCACCATTGTCATCTGAAATTTTGAAGAGTATGTGAAAGCTTACCTGACTCAAGTCAGTGTTGGTCTGCAGAGAGTTAATATATGAGTGATAGTGACCTCAGAGTTTATTGTTGAAACCAGTGATGAATGGCTGAATTACAGAGACCAGTTATCAATTTTCTTGGACACCATTCCAGGAGTAGTTTTCAGACAACATACATCAATCTGTTCTTTTCTTGCCAGAATCATCTGAACTTGGCATGCTTTATGTCCCAATCTAAACTCATTGCAAAATGTCTCTCATCATATGCACTATTAGTCTACACACATTGTTCCTATCTGGCTTGCAATATTCTGAAATCTCCTTGTTCTGTGTGCATTGGTTAGTAGTTGTTGCAAGTCCAAGCATATTGAGAGCACAGTCCTATGCATGTCTACTCAGAAGTAAGCCCCAATGTGCCCAATGGGCTTACTCCCTGGAAACTGTGTATAGGATTGCAGCCTTAAGGTGAGATACTTTTGAGAAAGGGATTGCCTTGTCTTCTTTGAGGATGACATGTTATGTGATCAGTTCTATAAATTTTATTTATAGGGTGAGGGCATAACCAGTTCACATGACATGTCTGGGGATGTGAATGTATGGACTGGGGCAGGAAAGTTGATCTCACCTGCTACCTTCATTTTTTTTACTTCTCTGCCCAAAGCTCTGTACGGATGCAGGTTATATAGCTTAGGACGAGTGAGTGAAGTTCAAACCAGTAGACATCATCTCCAGGGACATATTTGTCATGTGAAATACATGCTCCAGACAAACTAGGTTCTCCCCTGCGTGGCGCAGTGACTGGGGTGCGATTGGCGGTGCCAGCACATGCTGAATCCTACCCCCTTCCCAAACATGATCCGTCAATGCCTTGGATTTGCGCAGTAATTTTGCTGGCATGGGTCCAAGTAGACCCATTGCACTGGCTGGAGCTTTCCCTGGGACACTTAGGGCACAATCCTAACCTGCAAATCATAGCCGGTAACGTTAGGCCAGCAAGTTTGGCCCACACAAGGAACACCATAAAGTATGTTTGGACCACTCTCGGAGTCAAAGAGGCCAGCACCCAGATGTGTGCCATCTTCCCTGGCTCTGAGAGTGGTCCAAACACGCTTTATGGTGGTCCTTGTGCTGGCTAAACTTTGCTGGCTTAACTTTGCTGGCCCAACTCCAGATTAGGATTGCACACTTCAAGGAGAATTCCAGCATGCAGTATTCCCCCACAGGATGTAGCGCACGCCACTCTGATACCAGTTTATTGGCGAGGAGGAATTTGCACTGGATTGGGCTGACAGCTATTGATTGTCAAGGCTTTCTCTGTTTCTCTTGCTACATAAGTTGGTTCCAGACTTTTAGTCTGAACTTGGATCATTCTTTTCCTCCTCTGATGTGAGAAGGCATCACACACAAAATGTAGCAATATAAAAGAAGTGCTCTTCTTTATAGACAAGTATCGAGAACGGTCAGCAAAGCCAACTGGGAGCTTCCTGCACAGAATCTCTGAGACTGGGCAAGGATATATCTCATCATTTGTGGGATGGGAGTCTGTCTATGTGTTGAAAAAAAATGTCTATGTGCTATTGGATTTGTAATAAGTTTGACATTGGGGTTTAAATTTGGCATTTTGAGGAACGTTTTTGGTAGTGCATGTATAGACAATTGAGATGATGTATACAGTGCCATATAAGTAATATTTGGAGGTGTAGGTGCCTGATGGTGTTTAAATTGCAGGATTTAAACACTAAATCCACACTGACAGTTGTGTGTGTGTGAAATTTTTAAGAGACTCTGCAGTGATGCTGATGATTTTGAGATAAATAGCACTACTGCCTGTGGGGGGTATGTGGAAGAAGCTATTTCAGCGCCCATGTTACTAGCTTTCTGGCAAACATTGGTGCCAATGCTGCTACTGAACGTTTCTTTGGTATCCATTGTATATGAAGACAAGTACATTTGGGAAACAAAGCAGAAACCAAAGGTTTGGATGTATTTGTTTTCTTTCTTTATAAACAACCACTGAAGGAGTCAAAAAAATGAGATGGACCCTTAATAGGATGGTTACATTCAGGAAATGGGAGGGGAGAGAAAGGAATAATAGAATCATGGAAGTGACCTACAAGGTCATCTATTACAACCCCCTGCCTGTACCAGGAAATCCTCCTAGAGCATCTCCAACATGTGCCTGTTGAACCTTTGCTTGAAGAGCACCAGTGGGGGAGAATCTACTACTTCCTTTGGCAAACCAAAGAAGTGTGTTCCACTAACTGCCCTTACCATTAGGAATGTTTTCCTGATGTCCAGCTGGAATCTCTTCTCTTGTAGTTTGTACCCATTGGATCTAGTTCTATTCTCAGAGGCAGGTGAGAACAAATTTGTCCCTTTTTCCATATGACATCTCTTCAGGTATTTCATCCTGAAAACACAGGAATGGTTTAGGCTCTGCTCCCTTGTTTATTGCTGTTTGACTGTTTTGCCACTTACATCTCCTGCCAAATTTATTTGTATAAAAATCTGGCTGTAAACCTCCAGAGATGTGTGTCTTGTGAAGTGTTTAATAGCTTGGCTTTTATGATATATGAATAGCTGGACGTGAGTCCTTTCCCCTTCTGTGTTAATAACGAGATAGGAATTGTCACAGGATGTTGTCAGGCAAGGCTCAAAACAAAATCTTCTGGTGGAGGTGATTGTGATTAGCCTTGACTTGCTGGCTAATTTATAAAGATAGTTTGCATCTTCGGAGTAAAAGTCTTTGGTTTTAATCATACCGGGAAGCTCGGTATTGTATTGACCAGGAAGCAGCATCTGGTTAGAAACTGGTAAGGAGTGAATAGAAATGTCAAGGGAACCTGAGCTGTCTATGGACTGCTTGGCAGTGGAGTGTTAAATATGACTCTCCCTTGAACTGAGTTGGACCACTGGTCCATCTTGCTCAATATTGCCCTTTGAATTTGTGTCAAGTGGTCACTCGGCAATATCTGTAGGACTGTAACAGACTATTGCACAAGGTCCCTAAGAGATCATCACTCAGGAATATGCAGTATAAGGAGACAAGTGAATGCTTTTTAAAAAAGAAATGTGAATTGACTGGCATAGCTGCTTATGGTAGGCTGGCGTTTAACTATCAATCATTGTAGCACTGTTTTATACACATTTAGGGTAAACCAGCTAAGATAGCAGAGGCAAACTGCATATGGATTTCAGAGAAGATCAGTAGGGGCAAAGGCGGATCTATAGGGAGGGCAAAGCTCTAAGTGTTGCAAGAAGCCTTACCCTGTCATGTAAAACCCTCCTCTGCCTTGCTGCTGTAGTCAGTAAGCAATGCCAAGATGTTGCTTTTCCCTGTGAGGATTGGCTAAAACGGTGCAGGAGAGGAGTGATTTCCACTGCAGGTCAGGCTTCTTGCAAAACTTAGAGCTTTGCCCTCCCTTAGATCTGCCTCTGAGTAGGGGTGTTTGTTTTTGGGTTCCCATCCACCCAATTTTTTTTTTATTAAAACAGCAAATTGCAGTGTTATGTGTTTTTAGTCTGCATTCTCATTCAAGTTCTCATTTTCATTAATTTTAAGAGCTTTAGAAGTGTACTAGGTAGATAATACTGGTGATATAGTGTCAGCAGATGCAGCCACAGTATTATTTCCAAAAGTAGACTATTTTAATGTCTGGAAAATATCTTAAATACCAAAATGCTGTGTTTTGTGTTTTTATTCAGATATTTTAACCGCCAAAAGGCGGTGTTTAATTGCCAAAAAGTGGTTTTCAACAACAACAAGAAAAAAACCACCCTTAACTACAAGACTTAGAACCACATGTTGGAGAAAGTAGGCAGTATGTCAGAATCTATGATTCACTGATCTGCTCTGGTAACTTGCTTTACCTGATTTGCTGACAAGTTACCCCCATAATTTCGGCAGCGCTTCATGTTGTTTAGTGTTAAAAATGTATTAAAGGCATTAGAAAGCTTGATTTGCTTTCAAATGACAGATAGCTTTCCATCTCGCGCTTGATCACAGATGCGTGTGCAATGGCTTTAAATCATCCTGTGAATTCACTGCAATCTGTCTTTTGCTCAAACAACGTTCAATAAAACATTTATAAAAATAAAGTAGAACTGTCAAAGGGGAATTGCAGTGATGCAGACAAAACATGTTAAAAGGGCTGCCAACACCTTGTGGAAATTTGTGGAACAGAGTTTGTAGGGAAACAGATCTATTGCTTTATTCAATGTGTTCAGAAATATATTCATTAGCACACTTAATTGCCCATAAAAAATATATTAAACCTATTCCTTTTAAATAATTTCATTGCTATGCACATAAACAAAACTCTTGAGTCCAGTTTTCTTCATCATTTTATCTTGGTGACCTGGTCTGAATGAAAAGGATCTGATCAACATGATAAGGTCTAGTGTACTGCATGCTGGAAAGCTTAAAAGCTGTCTTTAGAATACAGTAATTGCCAATCATTACTGGGTACATTGACAGAAGCAGTGCTGCTGTGAGGTGCAGGAAGCTGGACTAGATGGGCCCTTGGCCTGATCCAGCAAGGCTTTTCTTATGTGCTGAAAGCGGGCTCTTAGCACTGTCCGTTCAGCAGGGCTGCTTCTGCCAATGTGCCACTTAACAGCTTAGCAGTGGGGGAAAAGCTGATGATGGTGCTGGGAGAGCCCAACTATTATGGGCCTTATGTTTGGCATCCCTAGTTTAGAATTTCTATAGTGCTGTAGAACCTGGAGTTAGGCCAGCAAAGTTTGACTGGCACAAGAGCCACTGCAAAGCTTGTTTGGACCACTCTTGGAGTCGGGGAGGATGGCGCATGTCTGTGCACTGGCTTCTCTGACTTCAAGAGTGGTCCTAACATACTTGACGATGTCCCTTGTGCTGGCCCAACTTTGCTGGCCCAACTATGCTGGCCTAACTCCAGGTTAGGATTTCACTCTAAATGAATAATAGTCTGGAAACATGAGTTTTTGCTCTTTGCTGCAAGCCCTAATCCTAAATCTGAACAACAAACAAAACTTCATTGTTTTTAACTCTGAGGTAAATTTTATGCCCTGCATTTTGACTGCTTGAATGTGAAAAAAATTGCCATTGTCAGATTTGTTTAGGAATTTGTGTTTTGTGGGTTAAAGTGTAACAAATTCCAGTTTTATTTTTCCTTTCTGAATGAACTGCAACTATCTTAATCATTTTGGGATATATTTCTTAGGCCCTGTTTCTAAACAGATGTTTCAGACTTCTGTATTAATCTGGGTGACTTGGCCTATGTGTGTCTGCTATCTAGTGTGGGTGTACCTTAACTGTTAACACTATGTGTGTCTGCTATCTAGTGTGGGTGTACCTTAACTGTTTTAAGTTATTCAAATTTTGAAAGAGAGGAGGTGTTCAGACTCCCTTTTCATTCTTTTCTAGTTCTCTGGGTATCCTGGGCTATACAGTTACCAAATTTCAACATTTTTGATGGTTTGCAAATACTTTAATTGTATGGTACATATTGGATACTCTGTGAGGGAAAGCAGTACAGATGTTTATTTTGAGATTTTGGTTGTGAGCGTGGCAGCTTGGACTATGTGAGTGTCTATATTTCAAGGTTCTGCCTCATAGGCAAGTACATTGAAAATAAAATACAAAGTGCTTCATTTTTTTCACCACATTTATATCTCAACAACTATCTTATGAGGAATCTTAAACTGACATAGTGTCTAGCCCAAGGTCAGAATCCTGCCTTCTGCAACATATACCTCATGATACCAGTAAATGATCGGTTCATTAATCACGAATTAGAGTGGGGATTTAAATGTTAAATTTTAATTAGTAAAATCTGCCAAATTATGAATAAGTTAAGACCTTCTATTTGCAGCAGGAGAGATGGGCTGAGCAGCGCATGTACCACACTCTGCATGCACTTTTTTCCCCAAATGAAATTAAAGGCTCATTTTTTAAATCCGTGTGTTGGCATTTTGCCAGGATGCTCAACTGAATAGCCAGTTTGAAAACCTAACATAAGAACATAAGAAGAGCCCTGCTGGATCAGACCAAAGGCCCCTCTAGTCCAGCTTCCTCTATCTCACAGCGGCCCACCAGGTGCCCCAGGGAGGCATGAGACCACAAGATGCTTACATCCTGTTGCCACTCCCTTGCACCCAGTACCAGTAGGCCTCCACCTTTGTAAGGAGGTTGCACAATCCATCATTGCCTATAGCCCACGATGGACCTTTCTTCCAGAAATCCGTCCAATCCCCTCTTAAAGGCATCAAGACCAGATGCCATCACCACCTCCTGTGGCAAAGAGTTCCACAGATTAACTACCTGCTGGGTAAAAAAATACTTCCTTTTATCTGTTTTAACTCTCCGACCCCTCAGTTTTAGCGGATGCCCCTAACTTCAAAACTGGCTTCAGCTCCTCGTGAATGTAGTCCCAATGTACTTGGTGAGACTGTCAAAAAAATTAATTTTATAATTAATGTGTTTGATGTGCATCCTTTGTAGAAGGATGTCACCCCGCCCCCTTGCATCATCCAGCCACGCCTCCCTGCGCCCGGAATAGCTCCATTTTGGAGCGAAACGGAGGCAAGGGAGGGCGGGCAGGCTGAAAAGCGTGTGGTTTCCTCTGCTGACACCACACAATGGCGTCCTGCCACCCGGCACCCATGGCTCGTGCCACCCTGGGCTATACGGTAAATATTCCTCTGGCTAGCTGGCGTATATGCGAAGGCTTCTGTGTCAGGCCTTCGCATTTCCATGTTGGGCCACCCCTTGATCCACTCCTCCCGCCCCGCCTGGGACTGGTGCAACAGCGGTAGCACTTACCACTTGCCAATTTGCCTTGATGCTTCTGGGTGGGTGGGAACGGTGCTAGCCTGGCACTGGTGGTAAAGCCTTCCCGCTGGCATTGAAGGCACTTTATAATGCCTTCACAACAGAAGAATGAGCGCTACACTCGTACTAAGCCCGTGCTAAGCCTGATAGGATTGGGTCCAAAGATAGTAGACCAAGCAGTTGATATTGTTTTCTTAGCTGAAATTATTTCAGAAACAGTGGCCGGGCTTTCACAGCCACTGCAACCCTGTCAAGTGTTTTCAAACTGTTGTGCTTCAGAGGCTGCAGGCCTGTTTCAGCGTATGCTTGGGCAAATTGGAATCGGCAGAGAAAGCGCTCTGAAAAATGCCTCTTTGAGCTGGCGCATGGTCAAGGCTAAAAGGGCTCGCTCTGATGTGTTTTTTAAATCACACCAGGCAGTCAAACTAATAGAAAGCTTTAGTTAATTTTTTTTTTTGTATTTTCAAACTTGACTTCCTTGAAGGAGTTTTCAATTGGTGGTTTAAAAGCACAAGTGCAGTCAGGTTCAGGCATCTTGTTACATTCTCTCCTTCATTTGATGAATCAGAAAAAAAAGAAGGTATTTGTTTTCTGTTTTGCAGAACCAACTGGTCAATATTTGGCAGAACAATTTATTTGACTGGTGGTCACAAATAACTGATGCCAACCTTTGACATTGATGCAGACATCACCATGGTTAAACAGAAATTATGGCCCAGCTTCAGAAAGTGTGCTCCCTTCCTCCTTGAAGGAAATCTACCCTCCAGGGCAGGAGTAGGCAACTATCAGATATACGCGAGCTACTCAGCAATATGACTAACTGGCGAAGAACTACTGTGACCCTCCCCCACACAGAAAAAAAAAAGCCAGATCAAGGCAGTGGGGCAGGAGATCCCTCCAAGAAACAAGACACACACAGAAGAAATCATTAATTAATAAATACAGCCCTCACAGACCTGGTCCCCCCCCCACACACAATATTTAACTGTAAAAAAAAAAATTGCCAGAGCAAGGGAGCAGAGCAGGTCACCAGGGTGTGCTTTGGAGGGTGGAAGAACCTCTAAGAAAATCCCCCACCCATGATGCTCTGGGGAAGAGAGGTAGCCATCTTTCACTTCTCTTCCGTGTTTTGCCTGCTTTGCCTCCCACCATTATGGAGTAGCTGCTTCTCCCACTGCCCATCTGGCCACAGTCACCAGCCCGGCTTTGAGCAGCCACCTCCTGGCCTGGAACTCCAAGGCGGCAACTGGAAAGGGTGGAGCTGGCCGGCTGTGTGCTCTTGGCCTGTCTTTTCCAGCTGTTTGGCAGCAGTGGCACCAGCTCCTACTCTGGGCTGAAAAGAGTTGCGAGCTAAAGTAACCACCCCACAAGCTATGTGTTGCCTACCCCCACTGCAGGGCAATTGAAACTGATGGAACTATGCCACAACTTGAAGGGAATTTTCATTCAAACCAGCTTCAGCCCCATCTCTAACATGCATTATTAAGCATGCTGCTAAAGTGAAAAATTCAGAAATGTTGCTCTAACGCACCTTTGGTAGAAAAAGAGCAAACTGCATTTCTAGGACTAAGGTAAACCATTCTTTCTCAGCTATAATCCTTTCCTGTAACATCCAATATGTAGATAATGGACTGTGGCTTTGGCAGGCAAATGTTTAGAATATCCCCACCCCTAGGAAGTGGCCGCAATAGACACTCACATGTAGGCACACATTTTTGCACATGAAATAATAAATTAGAGTTCCTGTTTTTGTTGCTAACCTAGTGGGGGTGAACATGCTGCTCTTCAATCACTGCTGAGCTAAAGTCTGGTTGTTGTTGTTTTTCTATGAGCACTGCTGCAAAGATCTCAGTACATTACAGGTCATAACTAAGGTTGAAGATACCTTTGTAGATCTCACTGCTTTTCTTACATTTCAGCCTGAGTTATGATTTCCTTCATTAGCTATAGTAATGAAAAATTTCCTTCTCACAAACATGATTAGGCAGGGTACTGTTTGTATATTTTTAGCCCAACCTACTTTATAGCATGGATTAAGCTATGTGTACACTGCATCCTACTGTGGCGGGGGGGGGGGCAGTCATGGAGTCCTCCTCAAAATGAACTCCCCCCCCCTTACCTTGGGACTACATTGAAGTTGCATCAATTCTGCATCAAATTGGTTAGGGTTGGCTGTTTGTTCTCTCTTTGGTTCTACAAGGGATAGAGGTTTGCTGTCCAGGGCGAGTGGGGGAGCCCCCTTTGTCTTTGCTGAGCCTCCTCCTAGCGTCCCCGCTGGCGGGTGTCACGCCAACTCTTTTGGCTGAAGCTTGGCCTCAAAAACTCGGCTTCAGGGGCAGGGGGTTGCTCCACCCTTTTCCTACTCCCTGTAGGGGTCCCCAAGGCATTTAATTGGCAAACTGGGCCTTGTGCTCTGCTAGCAGCCTAGACCCCACCTGTCATCATCCTTGGCCAGCCGGGGTTTAAATGCAGGAGGCCCCGGGCTCTACTGCCCTAGGCCTTGCCCCCTCCCTCTGACTGCCCCAGTGCCCTGCCAATCCTTGCCCCCCTGGTGGGGTGTTCCTCTCCTGGTCCCCGTCTCCCTCCAGGTGTTTCCAGGTGTTTCCCTTTGCCTGCTTGGTGAGGCCCTGCTATCGGCTGGAAGGGCTACTCTGGAGTGGCTGCCTTGTTCCCGAGGAGACCCCCCCCAGCTGGAGATGAGGCCCTGCATGCGCAGGCGCACCCGTTACTCTAAGGCCGTCTAAGGCCGTCACCTGTATGACCTCAGGCCGTGTGCCGCTTTCGCCGTCGGGCCTCAGCGAGGCTGGGGATGCTGGCCCCTGTGGGCTGGGCGTGTTTGCCGAGGCCTACTGCGCCGAGGAGCGGAAGTCTGTCCCCGGCCCCTTTGCCCTGCCATCATCTTGCGGGGCCTGGAGCAGGGTGCCGATGCCAGGTGAGGCGGGAGCCCCGGTGGGTTACCAACATTGCTTTGTGGAGTCCAGGCCAACTAATAACTGAAATGGGCATGTCCTAAATCTGAGAAATAACTGGAAAATCAGGCCAGGTGGCAACCGAACTCCCTTCTTCCTCATCTGCAAATCTGTCATCACTAACCTTAACCACAATTAACACATAACAAACTTCACTTTAACCATGATCTGAAACTGTGATTCGAACTGGGCTTCAGCTCTGTAGCTGTGGAAATTACCAAACCACAATTATTATGAAACGGGGGCTCTTTATTCTAGGGAGAAAAGGCAATTCATAGGTTGGCTTCCATGTTCTTAACAGTGTCTATAAAGGAACTAACATTACCCCAAATTCAGTGTCCCTATGGGTGAGTTGAAAAATAAATGTAATTGTGTGAGAGGAATATGCTTTAGGAATACTTACATTAGGGTTCTTGAATTTATGACCATAATGATTTTCTGTATACGGTAGTAACTAACTTGCTTCTTTCTATTAAAATCTATGCCAAGCACATTAAGTACACTATCAGTTGAGAATTGGAAATTCTGTCTCTGTATTGATCTGCAGCAACAGAAGATGAGAAAACAATCAACACACTATCTTCATGAGGTGTGTTAATGTTCTGCTGTAAAAATGATTTAAATGAATTTCAAAGGAGTAAAACAAAGTTCTTCGTATAAGTAAATACGTTCTGCTAAATAGGAACTAATTATTAAACGCTACTTTGTCTTTTAGAACATCGGTATGTTTAGATCTTTAGAAAAGACCCTCATGCTGGGAAAGATTGAAGGCAAAAGGAGAAGGGGGCGACAGAGGATGAGATGGTTAGATAGTGTCACCGAAGCAATGAATATGAAATTGGGCGAACTCAGGAAGCTAGTGGAGGACAGGGAGGCCTGGCGTGCTGTGGTCCATGGGGTCGCGAAGAGTCGGACACGACTTAGCGACTGAACAACAACATGTTTAGATCTAAGTATGCATACGTTGAAATAAATTCCATAAAATGTCATATATTCCCTCACCACCTTTTAAGAGCAATCTATTGCAACAGACACTAGCATGGGAAGAGGGGATAGAGCAAGAGGCGATGTTACCATGCAAGCGCATGGGAGTGAGGCACTTGCCCCTTCTTTACCTCATTAATTGAAACACGGCAGGTATGTGCCACATAACATCATTCTGGCCAATGGCGGAGCGTATATATGATGGCAGTCCCAAAAGATTATAATGAAATGCTGTAGCCATTGTGTACACTGAAATAGGTAGGGCTCCAATCACACTCTTGCCACCTCTCAAAACAATCCAGCAATGAAATGCCTATTTGTTTCTGTCATGGGAAAAGCCTTGCGATCCCACCCATGCCAGTTCTCCTGCTTCTTCTACCCTTTCTAGAAGCCCCTTCATACATCTTGCATCCAGAGGCACCCTGACGGAGTAGAGCCTGAGATGGCTGCATCTAGTCCAGCGTCCTGTACCTCACGGTGGCCCACCAGATTCTGCCAAGAGCACACAGCAAGATACATGTATCTTGTTGCCACCTCCTTGCATCTGGCATTCAAAGGGCCCTACTTCTAAAACCAGGAGGTTGAATACACCCATCATGGCTTTCAACCTGTGATGGACTTATCCTCCTTAAATCTGTCTAGTTCCACTGTAAAGCCATCTAGGCCAGACACCATCACCTGTGGCAAGGAGTTCCTCAGATTAACTACATGCCCGGTAAAGACATATATTCATTCCCAATGGTATCTCCATGGCAGGGTCACTTATTGGCATCCAGAAAGCTCCTCCTTTCAGGGCAGGCAAGGCAGGTGAGAGAGTCTTTCTGAGGGGAGGGGCTCCTTTGATTCCCCAGACTGACCTTACCTCAGCAGCAGAATAGTTGGGTTTTTATTTCTGGAAAAGCGATCACACAATCCTGCCTTGCTTTCTCATGGCCCCCACTTTATACATCCCATGCACAATACCATGGCCCCCACTTTATCAATCCCATGCACAATTTTATATCACTTGGGGCACAATCCTGACCAATGTTCCAGCACTGACATTGCTGTGCCAATGGGGCATGTGCTGCATCCTGTAGTGGAGTAGTCATCAAAGACGCCTTGTCAAGATAAGGAGATGGTTGTACCATTGCCTCAGAGCTGCACTGCGCTTACTCCAGTGTTAGAAAGTTGGATTGTGTAGTAGGATTGCGCCTTAAGCCTATCTCTGCACATGTGCTTTCTTTTTAGATTGCAGAGCCCCAAACGCTGTAACCTTTCCCCATAAGCCTGCTATACTAGCCCACTAAACATTTTGGTCACTCTCTTCTGCACCTTTTCCAGGTTGACCCTGAAGACAGCCTTTGAATCTCAGACCACATATAATAGTCAACTGTTTTGAAAGCTTGGCTCAGGAGTGCTGCTCAGCTGTAGCTCCTGCTTAGCCTTAGAGATCTCCTATGTGTATTGGTCTTTTATAGATCAGAAGAGACTTCATGCTATTTGCTTTTAAATTGTGTGAGCCACCCCATAGACCTGGCATAGGTGTAATAAATTAAAACAACAACAACAAATAAATGTGCCTGGGAGTGTGACACTGTTTTTGTGCTGAGACCTCAGGGAATGGTGGAGTTCTATCCATTTACCTGTATTTTCCCACCTGTGTGTGTTTGTCGGCTATAGGTGAAGAGGTGCAAGTGGGGGGGGGGCAAAGGAAGGCTAATTTTACCTGTTGCCCTAGTTAAATGCAAAGTCTGCCTTAGGCTTTCAGCTGCCAGCCTAGCAGGTTGCTATGGATTAAGCTGCGTAATCAGTCCAGGCAAACACATCTAAAGAGCTCTTGGTAAGAATACCTCCATTCCCTTGCCATTTCAGCAGCTTATAGACTGGCATTTTTTTCTTTATTCTGCAGGTATGATGTGCTGCACAGTGAAAACTGTATAAATTGCCTCTCTATAGGTCACCCTTTAAAATCACACTGCCTTAATTGTTTCCCTCCTTGTAAACAGGTAACATAGCAACTGATGAAGCTACCTGAACTGAAATTGACCTGAAATTACACGTTTCACAGCTTGCATGATTTTTTTTCCTCCCCACCCCCCCACTGCTGTGCTTTCCACTTTCTCTTCTATATAGTGGTCTTTGGGTGTAAATCGCCAGTACCTGGGAGAGATTAGCAGCTTGCTCATGCAGAAAGCCGAAATGGATTTAATAGCATATGATAGACAAGCCAGAGGAGGACGCGGAGTTAAGAATATGAGCCACAACTAAAGCTAGACCAAACTACTTAGTAGCGCAAAAAGCCTTCCTTTTGCAAGGAAACCAGTGCCATTTGGGATTACATTAATCCACTCCACACTAAGCTCGGCAGTTTTACTGAGTGTCACTTATGTATCCCTGCAACTGTGTGAGCCAGCTATCATGATTCAACAAAATCCTTAGAAAGGTGTCTTTTAATGCATACACTGGCACAGACTGCAGTTGGTTGCCTGTAGCTTTTTTTTGTTTTAATGGGACTTTAAGAACATAAGGAGAGCCCTGCTGCATCAGGCCAGAGGCTCATCTAGTCGTTTCCTATATCTCACAGTGGCCCACCAGGTGCCTCAGGAGCACATGAGACAGCAAGATGCTTGCATCCTGTTTCCGCTCCCTTGCACCTGGCATTCTGAAGTAGCCTGCTACTAACATAAGGAGGTAACACAACCCATCATGGCCTATAGCCTACGATGGACTTTTCCTCCAGAAATCTGTCCGATCTGTCCCCTTTTAAAGGCACCTAGGCCAGATGACATCCCCACTTCCTGTGGCAAGGAATCCCACAGATTAATTACCCACTGGGTAAAAAAAGTATTTCCTTTTATTCCTTCTCCCAACACTCAATATTAGTGGATGTCCCCTAGTTATGGTGTTCTGAGAGAGGGAAAAAACAACAATATCCGTCTGTCCACGCTATCCATCCCATGCATAATTTTGAATACCTCAAAACTTTAGAGAGCTTGTCTCTATAAAGCAGTGATTTTCAACCTTTTTCATCTCATGGGACACTGAGAAGGTGCTAAAGTTGTCAAGGCACACCGTCCGTTTTGTAAACAATTGACAAGGCACACCGCATTGCTGGCCGGGGGCTCACATCCCCCAATGGCCCTAATAATACATGACCTTCCCCCAAATTCCCGAAGCACATCTGCAGACTGTTTGCAACTCACTATTGTGCTGGGGCACAGTGGTTGAAAATCACCCTTTAAAGGATAGGACTGCAGGCTGACGGCTACATTGGTAAAGCAACCTTGCTTAAGCTAAATGGGTCTCAGTCTGGTCAGTGCCTTGACTGGAGACCTGGGAATTCTGGGTATCCTGTCTTGCGCTCAGTTGAAGGCATGAATGCAATAAATAAATATTCCGCAAATAATCATGCTGTGTTGGCTTATTGTGATTAGAAATGTCATCTTGACCAGTTATAAATAGCATGGACTGCTTTAAGCAGGTACATAGTAAACTGCATTTTGCTGATTCAAATTATTAGTCTATCTAGCTCAGTATTGTCTACCTCACTGGTGGTAGCTTTCTAAAATATTTCCCAGACCCAACTAGGAATACCAGGGACCTGGGATCTTCTGCAGTACATGATCTACTGCAGAGTTACAGCCCCCATTTTCTTCTCAAAATTACAGAAATAATTAGGTAAAGTGTTTCATGGCACAGAGATGGTCATTATTGCCAGCTAATGCCAGACCTGCAAAGAACACACTAGCAGAGATTGGTTTAAAAAAAAAAGCTGGCAGCCTTTGGTGCTAGAGATAGAAAACCTTTAGAAAGGAATATAAACTCACAGTATAGTGCAGGTTCTTCTTACAATATATATTTTTGAAAAGAGATTAATAGTGCCAACCGGTGCAGCTGTCAGAATGTAGCAAAGTATGGGGGTGGAGTGGGAGAGGGTAGCAGAATTGTGGTTTAGAGGTATCAGAAGGGACATTTTTGGATGAGGAGGGAAGAATGGGGAGAATCAAGAACAGTAGGGAGTTGGAGTTGACAGAGGCCTCCTCTGCCATACCCTCAGGGTCGGCTCCAGAAGTGGCAGAGCACAATGCGGAACATTCCCAAGGGGCCCCCCCCACTCACCAAGAAAAGCTCTTGTGGTGCCACGTGCAAAGTGCGGTCCCTGGAAATGGTTGGTGGTGACATAATGACGTCACCACCAACTGCTTCCAGGAGGCCCATTTGAGTCAGTTTGGAGGCAGGGGCAGGTAGAAGGGTCCAAGGCAAAGCTGCTCTGCTTGCTCCATTGACTTCACAGAGATCCGGGCTGCAGCTGCAGGGGATATGTTGCTGTGGTGCGGGGGCCCCCAAAGTTCGGGGCTCAATGTGACGACATTGACCACATTGGCTTAAGGCCGGCCCTGCTAAGCCTACCTGGCTGGGAAGCCCTACCTGGGTGTTCCAGATTTGCACCAACTATATAGCTGATCTGAGAAGTCCATGGGGTGGCTGGAGCTTTACCGGGAGTAAGAGCAAATATATCCACCTACCCCGACAGTCCTCTGGCCATCCTCTAAGCATCTTTGGATGTAGTGCCAGTGCATGTGGCCTAAGTGTGCCAGTGCAATTTAGAATAGGGCTGTAAGCTTCTCAGTACCTCAATGATGGACTTTCCTTCTTCTATATATTTTTCTGGTTTAATGCTTCAGTGCCCTATTTGATATCTTTGATGTCTTCATTTTATCTCTTCATATTTTTCATTATAAGCGATTATCTTGTTTTAAAGCGATCATTTTCTTATCCACTTCAGAAATTTTAGTTCCTCATTTACTTTAAATCTCCCCAAAGAACAAAAGTGCTTACAAACAAGTTCTAACAAGTTCTACCATCTGTTTAATGGTAAGATTGTCCTCCTATTTTTCTTTAGTTATTGCTATATGTGTGTCTCTTCCTTTAAAATTATACGCACGCGCAAACACACACACATATATATAAAGATAATGATGCATTATATATGTATAAAGGTAAAGGTTTCCCCACGACCGAATGGTCTAGTCATGACCGACTGTAGGGGGCGGTGCTCATCTCCATTTCAAAGCCTGTAGAGCCGGCGTTTTTGTCAGAGGACAAGCTTCTGTGGTCATGTGGCCGGCATGACTCCACGGAACGCTGTTACCTTCACACCGAAGTGGTCCCTATTTATCTACTTGCATTTTAGGTGCTTTTGAACTGCTAGGTTGGCAGGAGCTGGGACAAGCAACGGGAGCTCACTCCAACACACAGCCTCGAACTCCCAACCTTCTGGTCGAAAGCCCAGCAACAGCGGATTAACTTGCTGCGCCACCACGTCCCTTATATATGTATATATACATGTTATATCTATCTATCTATAGTGGTGGTGGTTGTTCAGTCGCTGTGTCCAACTCTGTCCTCCACTAGCTTCCGGAGTTCACCCAATTTCATGTTCATCGCTTCGGTGACACTGTCTAACCATCTTATCCTCTGCCGACCCCTTCTCCATTTTCCTTCAGTCTTTCCCAGCATGAGGGTCTTTTCTAAAGAGTCCTCTCTTCTCATGAGGTGGCCAAAGCATTGGAGCTTCAGCTTCAGGATTTGCTTCCAGGGAGCAATTAGGTTTGACTTCCTGGAGGATTGACCGATTGGATTTCCTTGCAGTCCAGGGGACTCTCAAGAGTCTTCTCCAACACCATAATTCAAAAGCATCTATTCTTCGCCACTCTGCCTTTTTTATGGTCCAGCTCTCACATCCATACATTGCTACTGGGAAAACCATCACTTTGACTATGCGAGCCTTTGTTGGCAGGGTGATGTCTCGGCTTTTTATTAAGTTGTCTAGGTTCGCCATAGCTTTCCTCCCAAAAAGTAAACGTCTTTTAATTTCATGGCTGCAGTCACCATCTGCGGTGATCTTGGAGCCCAGGAAAATAAACTCTGTCACTGCTTCCATTTCTTCCCCTTCTATTTGCCAGGAAGTGATGGGAGTGGTTGCCATGATCTTAGTTTTTTTCATGTTGAGCTTCAAGCCAATTTTGGCACTTTCCTCTTTCACCCTCATCAGAAGGTTCTTTAGGTCTTCCTCACTTTCTGCCATTAGAGTGGTATCGTCTGTATATCTGAGGTTGTTGATATTTCTCCCAGCAATCTTGATTCCAGCTTGTGAGTCATCCAGCCCTGCCTTCCTCATGATGTACTCTGCATATAAGTTAAATAAGCAGGGTGACAGTGTACAGCCTTGTCGTACTCCTTTTCCAATTTTAAACCAATCGGTTGTTCCACGTCCAGTTCTAACTGTTGCTTCCTGACCCTCATACAGGTTTCTCAGAAGGCAGATAAGGTGGTCTGGTACTCCCATCTCTTCAAGAACTTGCCACAGTTTGTTGTGATCCACACAATCAAAGGCTTTAGCATAGTCAATGAAGCAGAGGTAGATGTGTTTTCTGGAACTCTCTTGCTTTCTCCATGATCCAGCGAATGTTGGCAATGTGATCTCTAGTTCCTCTGCCTCTTCGGAAACCAGCTTGTACATCTGGTAGTTCTCGATTCACATACTGCTGAAGCCTAGCTTGTAGGATTTTGAGCATCCCCGTGCTAGCATGTGAAATGAGTGCAATGGTGCGGTAGTTCGAGCAATCTTTGGCATTGCCCTTCTTTGGGATTGGAATGTAAACTGATCTTTTCCAGTCTTGTGGCCACTGCTGGGTTTTCCAAATTTGCTGGCATATGGAGTGCAGCACTTTGACAGCATCATCTTTTAAGGTTTTGAGTAACTCAGCTGGAATGCTGTCAGCACCACTAGCTTTGTTGTTAGTGATGCTTTCTAAAGCCCACTTGACTTCACACTCCAGGATGTCAGGTTCGAGCTCAGTGACCACACCATTGTGGTTATCAGGAACATTTAGATCGGCCTTATAGAGTTCCTCTGTGTATTCTTGCCACCTCTTCTTAATCTCATCTGCTTCTGTGAGGTCCTTGCCATTCTTGTCCTTTATTGTGCCTACCTTAGCATGAAATTGTCCTTTGACATCTCCAATTTTCTTGAAAAGATCTCTAGTCTTTCCCATTCTGTTGTTTTCCTCTACTTCTTTGCATTGCTCATTTAGGAAGGCCTTCCTATCTCTCCTTGCTGTTCTCTGGAAATCTGCATTCAGTTGGGTATATCTTTCCCTTTCTCCCTTGCTTTTGGCTTCCCTTCTTTCCTCAGCTATTTGTAAAGCCTCGTCAGACAGCCACTGTGCCTTCTTGCATTTCTTTCTCGTTGGGATGGTTCTAGTTGCTGCCTCCTGTACAGTGTTACAGACCTCCGTCCAAAGTTCTTCAGGCACTCTGTCTACCAAATCTAAGCCCCTAAATCTATTTGTCACCTCCACTGTATATTTGTATGGGATCTGATTTAGGTCATATGTGGAGGGCTAGTGGTTTTCCCTACTTTTTTCAGTTTAAGCCTAAATTTTGCAATAAGAAGCTCATGATCTGAGCCACAGTCAGCTCCAGGTCTTGTTTTTACTGCCTGTATAGAACTTCTCCACCTTTGGCTGCAAAGAATGTAATCAATCTGATTTTGCTGTAAACCATCTGGTGAAGTCCATGTGTACAGTCGCCATTTGTGTTACTCGAAAAGGGTGTTTGCTATGACTAATGTGTTCTCCTGACAAAACTCTATCAGTCTTTGCTCTGCTTCATTTTGTACTCCAAAACAAAACTTGCCTGTTATTCCTATTACCTCTTGACTACCTACTTCAGCATTCCAATCCCCTGTGATGAGAAGGACATCTTTTTTTGATGTTAATTCTAGAAGGTGATGTAGGTCTTCAAAGAAACGGTCAACTTCTTCCTCTTCAGCATCAGTGGCTGGGGCGTAGACTTGGACTACTGTGATGTTGAAAGGTTTGCCTTGGATCTGAATTGAAATCATTCTATCGTTGTTGAGGTTATACCCCAGTACTGCTGTTCTCTCTCTTGTTCACTATGAATGCTCCTCCATTTCTTCTAAGGGATTCCTGCCCACAGTAGCAGATGTAATGGTCTTCTGAATTAAATTCTCCCATTCCTGTCCATTTTAGTTTACTAACTCCCATGATGTCGATGTTTAGTCTTGACATCTCGCGTTTGACCACATCTAGCTTACCTTGATTCATAGATCTGACGTTCCAGGTTCCTATGCAGTATTGCTCTTTGCAGCATCGCACTTTTGTTTCACTTCCAGACACATCCACAGCTGAGCTTCCTTCCGGTTTTGGGCCAGCTACTTCACTCTTTCCGGAGCTACTAGTACTCGTGTTCTGCTCTTCCCCAGTAGCATAATGAACACCTTCTGACCTGAGAGTCTCATCTTCCAGTGTCATATCGTTTTGCCTTTTAGTACTGTAATCCATGGAGTTTTCTTGGCAAGAGTACTGGAGTGGGTTGCCATTTCCTTCTCCAGCGGATCATGTTTACTCAGAACTCTCTACTATGACCTGTCCAACTTGGGTAACCCTACATGGCATAGCTCACAGCTTCATTGAGCTACTCAAGCCCCTTCGCCACGACAAGGCAGGGATCCATGAAAGGGATATATATATATATATATATATATATATATAAAATGCATCTTTATCTTTTTTGCCCATTAATTTTTATGTTTTAATTTCAAAACCAATTACCTGATAGTTGCTGAAATTGGAGTTAATTTCTTACATGTAAATTCCAATTTAATTCCTTCAACTCAGAACAAGTTCATCAGTCTTTACCGTAATTACTTCAAAACAAATTAATCAGCTTTTACCTTAATTATATTCCTCTAATTCTATCAATTCATTTAACATACTGTGTTTTACTAATTAATCCACTTGTATCACTTCCTGCTTTATTATGTCTTATAAATTAACACACTTGACTTAATACCATAATTTTGCTTATGTCAATCAGTATATCCTAACAACCAATTCAGTTCAGAAAAAAAGAAGAAAAAACAAATAACCAAATAATGTTGTCTCACCCTTCTGGTGGCATTTAAACACCTTTTTATTTCAATTTTTCTTTTCAATGTAGTTCTTCCTGCTATTGTTCCATTGATTTCTGGGGTGATTTTTCTACTGTTACTTTGCAATGTTTTATTGTTTTCTATGTTACTGAATTTATGGTTTTAAATTATTGTAAGCCACCATGGACGTCTTGGTCACAAGTGGACAGTCAAGTTACACATGTTGTTAAATAAGTTGCTGTTTCAGAATTTACACACACACACACACACACACACACACACACAGAGAGAGAGAGAGAGAGAGAGAGAGAGAGAGAGAGAGATTATTTAGCTGATTAATCATTATGATAATGATCATATTATTACAATGATCATATCAACCATATTTTAATGGTCATACTAATTATTTGTTGTCATGTTAACAAATGATTGTAGATGAATGTTCATATCACCAAATCCTCAATTTAGGTGCATTTTTGAAATACTAAAGGAGTAATAATAATAATAATAAAAATCACTAACTGCATTGTAGAAGGAAAGACCACCTTTAATATTTTTTTGTCCATCCCTGCACCAGAACCAACATAGCTTGGAAAGGAATTGATATAATCTTTAAAAATAGGTGATAATGGTAGGGCCAGTCTTTCGGTGATCTTCTAGAGACATCAATGTATCCAAAAATTGGCTACACCAATTTGTTACCTCTCATAAAAGTGAGATGGACTGAGTAGGCTGGGAACCGTTTGTCGAAATGGGAGGTGAAGTCAGCTCTGATGGAGGTGCTGAGCACTTGTCTCTACCTCCTTGGCAACCCCCCCCCCCCCCAATACAACAGCACTAAACTGTTCCTTAACAGGTACAATGAAGCTGATAAGAGTCATTTTAAGTTCTTCGCATTCAAAAAAAAAAAGTTAGCCTCCTTTTTCTCTTACTTTGCCCCGGCCATTCTCCACCGTGTTTGCTCTGTCTTGAATACTGATGATTGCCAATTCAAGCATCATAATGATTCGATTCAGAAAGAAAGTGCCTGGGAAGATCTATGCTCTTTTTTGGGAGGGGGGAACAGCACCCCCACAACTGAAACAGAACATCCTTTTATAATTATCTGCAGTTTCAAAGATTGTTTAGTATGGTGGGCAGTTTGCTGTTTAAAAAATACATGAGAACAAAAAAACTGATAGATAGAAGCTCTGGGCACATAAATAAAATTATTCACTGGATAGGGGAGAAGAATGATGTCATCATTAGTTTTTCATATGCAGTCTTGTGCCATTCTTTTCAGCTTGGTAATTTTTCAATGCATCCTTTCAAAATGTAGCAGTGAAATATATGTAAAAAGTTTCCTTTTTTGCACACTTGAGTGAGGGGAAATCAGCCTAGCAAGCAGCTAGCTGAAATGGAGGGATCCCCAGCCAGCCAGCCAGCCAGCCAGCGGGGGATGAGGAACATGCGGGACCTTTAGCTAGCAAAGAGCTAGCAGAAGGTGAAAGGAGCACGCAGAGGCTTGGTTGGTGTGGAGGTCCAAGAGAGGAGGTCAAAGAGAGCGTACCCCTCTGCGCTTGCTTTATTTATAGTACACACAGTTAATTCAAAACATCACAGTGATCAGGGATTGGTTCATTTTTCCCGCCATAGATTGCCCCCTTGTGTGTGTCTCCCATTGGTCAGCAGGGGGCGGGGGGTTGTGCTTCCAGGTGACATGCGCCTCTTTGATTGGTTAGGCATTTTTTCTACATCTCCCCGTTTTTTGTGTTTTAAGCAGAGAATATTTATAACATATTTGATGGGAAGATGGGCTTTTGGAGCCAGGCTGGCAATGGGGGACACATTGTGCAAAACAACAGGGTACAAGCAGAATGGAAACAGCAAATACAATATACTGTAGAACCTGACAGAGTAAGCCATTTGGAATTTAGGATTACACCACTATGCAGGGGTCACAATGGTCAATTGAGGCCGAATGAGCTGGCTGTTATCTGTAAGGTTGAAACAATACTTCCTGATTACAACACCTACCTGTTGCTTGTAATGTTTTAAGCTTTGGGGTACGTTTCATTAGGCTGAAAGGGTTAGGAAGACAGATTTAGGCACAACCACCGTGTTAAGCGTTTTCACTGTGATTTAAATTATTCTGAGCTGTTCTGATGGGAGGAAACTTCTGGCAGATAAGAACTTGATCGGATTTAGGCAGGACTTGCATAAGTCTTGTGTCAAGAGCTTTAGGCTAGAATAGCCCCTTGCAATGCTCTGTTTGTCAGACATTAGATTTGCATTTCTTTAAGACTGGGGGGGGGACAGGCGAAGTACAGATGTCTGCCTTTACCCTCAGGATGAGGTCCAAAATGGAGTCAGGTCTCCATGTGCTTTGTGGGACAGGGAGGATGTGCACTCACCTTTCCTTTTCTTTGCAGGACACCCTGGTCTGACCTTCCCCCTCTCTCCCAGATCTAGCATTAGGTGCATCTGTCTGACCATTGCAATGCAAGTGTTATTTTCTGTTAAGGCCATGCAAGTGTTTCCTGTTGGCCAAATTACCACAATGGGGTATAAGTCTTTTGCCAAAAATCAGTTTTGCCATAAAGTGTTTTCCCAGTAGAGCTGCCCAAACTCTTTGAAGAAACTTGGGGGTTCAGTCTCCCCCTTTTTTTTTATTTTTGTGGCTAAATTTTTGAGCCGTGTATGAAGTTGAGATAAAATTTAGGTTTGGACGGGGTTAAAGGTTTGACACAAGGAACATTGGGATTACATAATGGTTGCACAATATTATATACAAACATTTGCTTAAGCATGTGAGAGACAACTGGTTGTGACATACAGGAATAAGACACATTTTTAAGAGGTTTTTTCTAGTAAAGTCAGTGGATAAACAGAAACAAGATACATTTACAGTAGTTGTTAATTAAATGAGTCTTTTGTGTGTTTAGCTAGCATGGCAGCAAATGTCTTTTTGGAGTTTCTTGCTTTTAAGCTGTAGTTGTGCATCTTTGGTTAGGGTCATCTGTGGGGTGTTTTGTTGTTCCAGGATTAGATGAAGGTGAAGTACAGTTCATTGTTTAGGACAAAGTTCATTAGGGTTTGAGCAACATGGCGTTGGAATTGCTGCTTTCTTTTTCTGCATCCATTGGAGAAGTGACTGGTATGGTCACTCCACAGCTGCTCCTCTTTGTATTAGGGCTTTTACGAAGGAGGCAAGGAGTTTGGACATAGGGTTGTGAGGCTACACACATGCTCTACATGAGGTTAACATGTAACACTAAAGAGCAAAATGAACATAAATTACAAGTAACACTATGGGCTTTGTAAACAACACTGAATTATATTAGACAGATAAACTTGTAAACACGTGTAAACTTATAAGCACGTCTTATAAATGAAACGTGTAGGTGAGGTCTTCTTTTCATCTTGAGTTTCTAGCCGTCACTGAAATAGGAGGCTGAAAACTTAAAAAAGGCCATTATTGTTAGACATAGTGATGACTTTGAATTTTGCACTTTGCACATGCTTAGGACTCTGAGACAATGTTTTTCTTCCTAGGAAAAGTGGGGCAAAATTTGGGTTAGCTTTTGACTTTCAGATAGACTTGCTGCTGAAGGCTCTGCATTTCCTGCTTAAGGAATAAAATTGTTAGGTTTTTGCACCCACTAGATTCAGGCTGCTATTTTATTTATTTCTTTTTGAGAGCAAGCTTTATTGCACACAATAGAACTTACAAAAGAGTAGGCATGTACTAGATTTTTGCTTCTGTGCTTTTGATTTACATTACTGCCCTTTTGAGGGGCTGCAAGAAATGCTTTTCTTGCTTGCTCTTAGGCTGGGTTGATTTAGCCATTAAGGGCTTGCTTAAGTAAACTTTTTTGCTTGCTTACAAACTACAAGAATTATTTTTGATTACTACTACGACAACAATGTGGGTCTTTTGTGCTTTAAAGGTGCTGGCGCCTTTAAGCCATACACCAAAATGTTTTTAGACAGGCTAGATATTTTTGGCAAACAGGCATAAACAACAGGCTTTCGTATGCTTTTAAATCATTTCTTGCAGCTACCAGTTTGAAAGCCCTTTCAAACTTGTTCTTTTTACTGCATCTGAAACAAAAACTTTTGATTAGTGCTTTTTCTAGTGGCAGAGAGTTCCAAGGCTCCTTTCCACGTTCTCTGGTGAAAAAGGAGGCTTTTAGGGGATGAAATGAAGACAATGAAGACATCCAGGCTTTTGGCTCCCCTTCTTTCCCCTGTTTGTGACTTCAGGAAGGTTAAGGGGAACAATTAAGACCTTTTTAAACACAGATTTAACCAGCACTTAAGACAGAAGACATTAAGATTTGAAAAAGAAGGTTTTTTCTCAGCTTTGTCTTTAGGTCACTACAGATTGTAGGCAAAACGTAGCAACACCATTTTAGTTCTTTTTAAAAAGCTTATTTAGCTTTTTCAAAAGTGTGATTTACTGCTGATAAAACCACATACTTGGCCAGATTTCATTACTTTTTATTTACTATGTAAGAATTGGAACAAAGCCATATGCATTGCTTGTTATTTAAGAAATGGAAACACCTTTTACGTTGCACATTAGGCTTTAGTTTAAGAAAGCAAAGGATGAATTTTTGTGATTCAGAGAAATCTGGTTTGAAATATTTGTAATGCTTACACCACATTACCGATCATATTGTTAAGCCTGCTAAAACCAGAACTCTCATCATTTTAGGAAACAGAAATCTGATGGGCAGCAGTTTTTTTTTTCTTAAAGGGTTAGGCCTTAGAATTGGGGTGAAAGAATGCATCAAGGGGGAAGGGCAGGAACTGCCTGAGGAGATAGAATCAGATAAGGTGCTAGACGCTGGGCAAGCATAGGTGCAGATAAGAAGATTGTTGGAGTCACAATGCTCGAAAGAGAAGGGGAAAGCTTTGTGTTTGAGTTTTCAAAGTTTCCCAAAGGGTGTTTGGGAAAACTCTGTGCAATTTAATGGCACAATGTTCTACCCTCATTGAACTAAGAGGGAAGGAAAGAATGGATAATGCTCTTCTTACAATAATGAAGGAATACGTTTCAGGATTTTGATTTGGCAAGCCCTATTTTTTGATTGTTTAAAGGTTACTTCTAGTTTCGCAATCTTTGGATTAATTATTGCCAGGCGATGTTTCACTGGCGGCACAGACCTTCAGAGATCCAGACCCTTTTGCTTCTTAAGAATGGGAAAGGTCTCAAGAATGGCTGAAGAATCCAGCGGTTTAAAAGATAGATACTTGTCTGCCTGCAGCTTAGCATAAGCTAGTGAATTAGCCATGTGGATGGTTGTTGCTGCCTGCTGAGCTTTCTCTGCTGCTGCCAGCAGGGCTTGAGTGGGTCCTACAGGTATCACAGCAGCAGAAGGAAGGAAAAAAGGCGCAGGTCGGGCTGCAACCAAGTTTCCTGAGAAGCACCACAGAGCATCATTAATTGGGGCTGTTTTTGCTTGCCTGTTTCTTGTTTTTTGTGCTTCTTTTTCTTGCGGGGGGAGAGAAGTCTCTTGTCCCCCAAAGCAAACATTGCGTGAGTGGGTAAAAGATTTTTTCCTTCTGAATTCCAAGGCTGGAAGGGAATTGATGCTATTTTTGGGCTACTTTTCTGTTTGCCTGTGGTATTTAACTTGATGGCAAACTGCTGATAACTTTTAGGGTTGCAAGAAGCAGGGAATTTTAAAAGGCAGGCTTCAAGAAGCATCTTTTTTCTTATTGCCAGATTTTTACTGAGATTGAAAGAGAGGTGCTCTTGGGCTATTTCCTGACTCCTGATTACTGGGCAATCTTTTGTTTGCTTAGCCATGCCTTCTGGGTTTGACTGAAATGTCTTTTTAGGCATCATTTCAGTAACCACTGAGGAAGGGGGGCTAGTTTTTGATTCTGAAATTTGCAAGGGATTATTTTGGCCTTGCTGCTGGGCAGTTTTATTTTCAGGATCCCCTGATTTTGGCGTTGGCTGAATCTCTACGGTAGTTAACTGCTCTGCTCTGTAGACTTGCTCAGCTGTGATTGCTTCGGTAGCGCTTAGATCTGCCTGTCTACATTCAATGCTCTCTATATCATATTGGGCTGATGTTGAAAGCATGCACATCATGGTTTTCCAGTCTTGTAGTACCATTTTACATCCATAGCTAACTTCCTCTAACATCCCTTGGAAATAATTGGACTGAGTCCCTTCCTCCACCGAAACCAGACCTTCGCTATTCTGTGCTACATCCTTAGCGTATAATTCCTGCTCTAAGGAAAAATTGGAACCCATACTTGCCTTTGGGAGCCGGGGGGGCTGTTGCGCGCAGGGGGACTGTTCCAGTCGAGGCAAAGCAGGGCGCTGGTTATCACGTCGGGGTCACCAGCTGAGGGGAAATCAGCCTAGCAAGCAGCTAGCTGAAATGGAGGGATCCCCAGCCAGCCAGCCAGCCAGCCAGCGGGGGATGAGGAACATGCAGGACCTTTAGCTAGCAAAGAGCTAGCAGAAGGTGAAAGGAGCACGCAGAGGCTTGGTTGGTGTGGAGGTCCAAGAGAGGAGGTCAAAGAGAGCGTACCCCTCTGCGCTTGCTTTATTTATAGTACACACAGTTAATTCAAAACATCACAGTGATCAGGGATTGGTTCATTTTTCCCGCCATAGATTGCCCCCTTGTGTGTGTCTCCCATTGGTCAGCAGGGGGCGGGGGGTTGTGCTTCCAGGTGACATGCGCCTCTTTGATTGGTTAGGCATTTTTCCTACACTTGAGCAGGTGTTTCTTCCTTTCTGGTAGGTGAAAACTCCTCTGCAAATATTACTTTGTACTGGCACTAAGAGGGCCTGCTTGCTTTCACCCTTCCACTTTCTCCAAAAGTACAAATACAGACTCTAAGAGGAGCTTTCCATTCCAATCTACGCAAGATCCATAATAAGCTTCACAATTAGAGGAACGCAAATTCCATCTAATTCATTTAATTTACACTGGGAAATGAGATACAATTCCACTAATCCAATGCTATTTTCTCCTTTATCAAAGAATGAAAGCATCCTCTGAAGCTCTGCTGGGATTCAGAATAAATCTTTCTACAGAAAAATAGCATTGAGAGGCTCATGAAATGGAATGGCTTGATAATTCACTCTTTCACAATTCTGTGTCCTTGCATTTTAACCTGTTACCCTAATACATTGATCTACATTTCTATTAGTAGAAATGCGACCAAGGATTGCGACCAAGGTGGAAGTTGAGCAAGAGAGAGGAAGCTTGGGGGACCCAGTCCAAGAAAGTGGGAAAGATATTTTGTTAGAATCTTATTAGAGATAATGTTTTCAGGCATGAACAGCGTGTGCACGATGGCGTTGCTCTGAGTGGTGCGGCCACACCAGGTATCGCCCTCAGAAGGGGTGACGCTACATGACTGGAGCCTCTGTTTGGTGATCTTTGGCCAGCTCAGGACCCAGCCACCTTGTTCTGTCAGAAAAAAAAATCATGTTTTGCCACTCACTGGCAAGAACACAAAACAACTGAGATGGTTGCTGAACAGGAGTGTCTCATTTAAGGCAATGCAATATCTCAGACAGATGGGGCAATGTGATTACATCATTACATCATTCCAATCTTCTAGAACGCTGGGCTTCTTAAAGTAAGAGCCAAACCAGAGCGTCCATATCAGGGATGCCTCTGCATTGCATCTTGTGCCTTTTCTGTATGCTGTTCTACTACAGGGCAGAGCAGCTTGGACAATCCCCCAATATGAAATATGGTTCACTGAAAGAGGTAACAGAATGCTTATGTCCTCTGTTATTTATAGGTGGGGCTGGAAAGATTATTGGGTGGGTTTAGGAAATTTTACATTGTAAAGCAAACCTTGCTTTTGATCCTGATGAGCTAGAAGCTAGAACAGGGAGCAACTTTGAGATCAAATTAGTCTTTGGGCTGCCTAAGATACCAGAACAAAGATATGCATACCCAGTCTCCAGGCTCACTTAGCTGATTGAAAAGCTTATGTAATGTGAATGGTTGTATGGGTTTGTCATATGTGGGGTAAACTAAGCTGGACTGTCCTGCAGATTTTTTTTTTCACCCCATGCTATTTTCTGAAAACACAGGTCTGCCACTTTCTCATCCGGAATATGGCACTGACATCTACTTAAGCTTTACGGGCAGCACAATCCTATACCCCCCTTGTGCCAGCACTAAGCACTTGCGCCGGCCGAACGCTGTTGCAAAAGTGCCGTAAAAAGCGTCCACGTCGGCACTGTGGTGCTAGGCAGGTGCTGGGCCGCCGCTGGACCATGCGCCAGTCAAGTGTCGGTGGTGCTCGGTTGGCGCAGGGCCTCAGTGAGGGCGTTCCAGAAGCGGTCCGGGGGTGTAACTGGATGGCGCAGTGGGCAGAGACCGCGGTTGTGACACAGGACGGCCATAGTGCCAATTCTTAAACCCCGCCCTCGGCCAGGGCGGCCCCGATTTGCATGTTCAAATTTCCACTTCTGTGCACGTTCCTCTGCGCCTGCAAGACAGGAGGCACAGATCCGAGCAGGCCCATAGGGGTGACTGTGGCTTACACGGGTACAAGGGGAAAACCGCCCCTTGTCCTGGACGTTGCTGCTGCTGCCTCCTAATGGGCTTTAGGATATAGCCCTGCTATGTTGGCCTTACTAGGCCGGCTTAGTATCGGATTGGGCTCTCAGCCAACTCAAGTTGGACTCATGCGGTGTGTAATGTTGGGAAAACACTGTCACCAATCCTTAGCCTGAAATAAGATGCCTTGTAGTGCTCGGCTGACTTTTATAGTGATTCAGCCCTCTGCTGAATGGTGTATTAAAAAAAAAATCAGTTTGTTCTTCTCTAAAATAAAATAGAAGACTTGGAAGTTCAAGGAGATAGCCAGTAACAAAGCTATCATGTTTACAGTGCATGCCATAGAAATGCCTTGTAGGAATTGCCAATATAAATACTGCAATTTGAAGAATTCTGGCAGCTGATTATTAAACTGTTAAAACAACCAACAAAGCTCAGGGACAATAACTTCAAGTGAATGCTCAGCTGAGAATGTGAAACATTAACAGCAGGTAATAGTCATAAAACCAAGTTAATAAAGCAGTAAGTGAAACAGTACTGACATTTTTTCCCTCGTTGGAACAAATAACCTGGAGTCTCCAATGTTCCCATTCTTCTCTGGAAAAAGCTCCTTGACATTTCAAATCTAAATAGAAAAAGTATATCATATGGTACAGCAGCTTTTAGCCTGTTACACACCCTGGAGGTATTGAGAAGATGCCCATAGAAACGTGACTGCATCACATTTACCATACACTCAGTAAAGGAAGCGCTACAGAAACCTCTCTGACCAATTTAGGGCTTGTAAAGGCAGTATGTTTTCGGGCAGACAGAAGCTTCCTTGTTGTTTTCTTTATGGAGTGCACATATTCCCCCCCCCTCTGTTTCATCACTAGCAAACTTTTTTTAGGAACTTTTGATTGACCCATAATGGGTGGAAAAGCAGCTGATAAATACCATAATAAATACACGTTGTACAATGCCTCGGAAAGTACACAACAAGTATCCATTCCCCTAGAATATTGGTTCTCAACCTGGGAGTCGGGACCCCCAAGGGGATTGCGAACCGATTTTCAGGGGGTCACAAAGAGCCTGGGGCAGCCATCTTAAAAAGCTGGGCATCACCATGTTGGACGTTTCTTTTTGTCTAGGGGCTTCCTTGGTAAGCTGCCACTTCCTCAATGCTTGTAGGTATGAGGGAAATTATTTTTGCTATGGGCTTATCTTGATGTGTGCGTATGCGTGGGATGAAGTTTCTCCTTCATCGCACGCAAACACACACACTACAACAAGACCATAGCAAAAACAGTCTCTTTCCAGTCAGGTATGTCCAGTGGTGTCATCTAAATGATTTAAGAACAGGTACTCACTTTTGATTGGCACGTGTCGGGACCCGCCCACCGGAAATGACGTCATAAGCCAGAAGTTATGTCGTGGCAGGAAGTGACATGAAAAAAGCCCTTTTTGAGGCCTCAGATGATTTTAAACTGACCTAACAGTTGCAACAGTATTCCACAGCACCCCCAGAACATGTTAAGGAGGCCTGGCATCATGTTAAAACCCCAGAGCAACTCATTTTTCAGTGGCAAGGAAAGGAAAGGCTCCGCTCGCTGCCTGCCTGGCTCTGAGAACATGCAGGCAACTCAAACATGCAGGAAATTCAAACGTTGCTGAGGGCGGCGTCAACGAGTGCGCGGGCGAATGGGCGGGGCCAGCTGTAATCCTAGAAACCGGTACTCGCGTACCCCCGTGTATCCCCTGCATGACCTCACTGGGTATGTCACACCTTCCATGTGCATGCCTAGGTGAGTCTCAGCACATGGGGGAGAGGAACATAAATACTCTGAAGACTCTAAAATGTGGTTTTATCACCTTGATCAACCATGGCATATAGAAGCCAAAATGCGTTCTGAGCAATGTTCTTCTCAGTGTTGAATCAATCACTGAACTCAAAATGCCAATTAGATGCAAAGTATCCAGAACATTCTAAAAAGGATATGGAATTCTTTAGATTTGTACCCCCTGCTGAGTTTCCCCCCTCCCACATATCCTGCTGACTTACCTGCTCTGATGGGCAGCGGGAGAGCCAACGACATGGGCAGGAAGGCACCAACCTTCTTGCTGGCATTCCCAGCGAGTTGAAATTCACAAACCTTGCTTTTGAAAAGTTGAATACATAATATGAATATCTTACAATGTGTGCTTAATTCACTCTCCATCCCCAGTCTGGACGGCACTGATCCAGCTGCTTGGAGTTGCGCCACTAATTTCAGCAGCTCAGCTCGGAGTAGCCCCATCTGGGCTACTGCACACTACCTGGGGAAGGGGAATATTTTCCCCTTTCCCTGGGTAGTGTGGCAGCACATCCAAGACCCATGCTGAATATGGGGTAGGTATGTTGGCCCTGCCTATTCCAGCGCGGGGTTTGGACTGCACTCTCAGAGTTGTCACTTCCCTGCTCTTTTTCTGCATAGCAGTTGGCCTTTCCTTATGAGAAAGCTCTTAGCTCCTTAGCTCCATTTTGCCTGTTTACTGAGCTTTTGCAGGCTGTTCTAATCATATTGTACAGTATCTGCCACGGGCAGGATTTGCAGTTATTTGGAGACATATTCAATTGAAACCAATCAAGATTTGCTGGCTTTTGTATAGGCACCTGGTGGAGTAGTGCTTTTGCCCCTAAGGCTCCATTTGGCATTTGTACCATGACACCCCATTGTTGGTTGGACTTTTATTTTCAGAAGCAATTATGACGGATGTTTGGAAATTAACAGGATTTTCAGAAGCAGTTGCAACTAATCTTTCTTCATTTCTTTATAGATCTAATGATATGTACCAATCAGTGGTTTATAAGATTGAGCATCTGTTAAAATGATGTCTGGTACTTGTTTTGCCATAGCTGCTTATTATAGGAAATTGCATATTCCTGCCAGCAGCCAAACCACTCCATTATTGACACACATCCAAATGTTTTATGCAGAAATTTGCCTATTTGACCAGTCAGCATGTTATAGAATCCATTTTTGTATCTTTTCATTTGTGAGGGTTGGATTAACCATTATGTTAAAATGAGCTACCAAGCAGAGCCAGGACAAATACAGATTTCTGTGTTTATTGGCTAAATTGTCTCTCCTCATATGGGTGGAATGTGCATTTATAATGTCCCTCTTCACCCCAGCACAGTGTCTTTCTCGTGGCTGTTGCTGGTGGTGTTCCCTATTCCTTTAGATTGTGAGCCCCTTTTGGGACAGGGAGCCATTTAACTTTAATGTTATCATTTGCCTGTAAACCGCTTTGTGAACTTTATGTTGAAAAGCGGTATATAAATACTAGTGATTGATTGATTATAAGAACTTAAGAGCAGCCCTGCTGGATCAGGCCAAGGCCCATTTAGTCCAGCTTCCTGTATCTCACAGTGGCCCACCAGGTGCCTCAGGGAGCACACAAGACAACA
>JAJKFI010000043.1:8564536-8606015 GCA_029204185.1 Lerista edwardsae | reverse complement strand
ATCTCACAGTGGCCCACCAGGTGCCTCAGGGAGCACACAAGACAACAAGATGCCTGCACATGTTGCCACGCCCTTGCAAACCTTCCCACCACATAATTCATATGCAGCCCAACTTCAGAGACTGCAGCTTCTCACTCTCGTATGGCGAGCAGCCTTGGGCCAAACCAAGAGTTTCATGATTAAGTCCATCACAAGCACCTGCAGGCTTTATTTTTGTTTCAAAAATAGCGGCTGCTGGGTGTGGGCAAGGCTGGTCTAGATCAGGAGCACTGCAGGAGGGGGGGGTCCATAACATTTGTCCCTGCCGCAGTCCCAAACTGGATCAGATGTATCTTGTTCTTTGCTGCATTTTAAAGAAATTCAGAATGCAGTGCCAGACTGGAGGAAACCTTTTTTTGATATCCAGTGGTTTCTCTCTCTTTTATCTTTTAAGAACACACAATATGCCTTCAATGACCATACCAAGAATAGATATTTAGGATCAAACTAGACCTGCTTGTCCTTCCATGCTGTGACATTGGGCATTTACAGTTGTTTTGTTTGTTTGTTTGTTTCCTACATAGCAAATAAAGGAGCTTTCAGTGGAAATCCATCCATTCCCCTCATTAAAAAAGAACACTTGGGGGAGGAGCTGAAGTTGGGATCAAAACTGGGGTGACAAACTACTAAAGTACTAAATACTAAGTAGTACAAAGTGTCCCCACCCACAGCATGTTGTTTTGCACAGCCCTTTCTCTTGTTAAACACACACACATAATGTTGTCAGGACTGGTCAAGGTCTGACCCAGGCCTAGAGTCTCTGTTCCCTCGTGGATGGCTGATGGCATCAGGCCAGCAAGCTATTGCACCTGTCTTGCCTACAATTAAGTCCTGATAGAAGACACCTGTGTTGAGGTGAAGACGTGCAACACTGCATGTCTGTTATGGAGCTGCAGGCTGACTCCTGATAGGGCAGCATGATCAGCCAGATAAGTACTTAAGGAAGGACTGCGTCCCAGTTCCTGTGTGGGTCTTTAACATGAGGAGGGGTGAAACGCTGTCCATTTGACTATCTGTTTATTCTGCTGGACCAACTGCTGTATCCTGTTTTGCTGCCTTGATGTACAACAACCTCTGTTTACCTTTACTTGGACCTTGACTGTGAGCTGTAACAAATACAAGTCTTATCTTCAGCACAACAATGTGTGTCGTGGCTTCTTCGTGTCTGCTAGCACAGCCGTCATCACTGCTGGGAGCTGCTTATGCTGCTTTTGGTTACAGATGCCAGACCCGGGCTTCTTGCGTTGCCAGGCAAAGCCCTCAAGTCTGGGAGTGCTACACTAACCAAATCTCAACAAGGGTTATGGGCCCAGCATGCTTCCGCTGCGCCCCAGCGGTGCCACCCAGAGGCGACAGGCGAGACTGCAGGCGACAGAGCTCCAGAGCATGTCAAGAGTTCCTGAGCCTGCTGCTGCGAGCAGTGAAGGCTGAGAGCCGGCAGATTGCTGCAGAGAGAGTCTGTCTGTTTGTGTGGAGGTGTGAAGCTGCGTCTGCTGAGAGAGCCCAGCTGCATTCTTCAAGGCCGGAGTCGAATTACAGGAGCAGGGAGCGACCCACCGTTAGCAGAATGAGGTCAGCGCCGTTCCAGGTGGAGGCGAGACCCCAGGAGCGGAGACAACAAAGAGAAAAACCCCTCCCGAGGATTGGAAGTGTGAGCATTCCTTCCTCAACAGCCGGCGTTTGCAACAAAGCCGGAGGCGCGACGTGTGGCATGGCGCTAAGAAAAGGCCGTTGTTTTGGGCCTAAGTTTCTCGCCTGGGTATGCTTGGCATATAGTTTGTTGGGCTCCTCTGTGCAGCCGCTCGTATTGCGAGCGTGGCATGCGGAGAGCAGAAGCCAAGCCAGCCTGTGTTTGCCCGAAGGAAGGCGCAGCGCACGGCGCAGCATGGCGCACTGCGAGGGAAGAGCGACGCTGTTGCAGAGAAGAAGCAAGCATCGCAGCCTTGTGAAGGAAGGCGTCCCGCAGTGGAAGGCACGCAGGAAGAATGTTTCACAAGAAGCCGCTTTCATCTTTTGGGACTGTGCCAGGTGCCTTGCGAGGGGCTGGCAATACACTCCCGAGAGTGGAGCAACGCGTTCCCGAGAAGCCGCTCCACCCCTTTGTCCGTCTCAGCGACTTGTATGCGTCGCACCCATTAAATGTGTTGTGGGGAGGCGGGCATGCTTGTGGGGGGGAGCAAGGGCACAAATACTGCTACGCACTGTTTTCCTCAATCTGAGTAAGCCTAAGTCACTGTTGTATATGTTGTGTAGTGACACCCCACGTAGTCAAAAGCAAGGAGCATGTTTTTGCTAATGCAGGCTGTGTGGGAAAGGAAAGGCAGGAGGGGTGTGTGTGCCGTCCAAGTGGCGAAAAGCAAGTTTGTGTACCCGACAGGGAACCTACAAGGGAGAGTTTTGCGGCGAAATGCTTTTGCAGCCTGTCAGAACCCCCGAAAGAAAATTGGGACCCATGTGAATACAAATTGGTCGTGGGGAATCCCTGAGATAGTGGGGTTGCGGCAAAGTCATCCGAGGTCTACTCTAAAGCAAGGCTGCTTGCAAACCTCAAAAAGGAAACAATGTGTTAAATTTATGTGCGTGTACCTTTAAAAGCTGTGTAGAAGAGTGAAGAACAAATAAGCCCTGTTTTTCATGTGATTATCCATGGGTGCGGGGCTGGTGGCATTCCTGAGATGGAGGGGACAGAATGGGATTTGTTAACCCTAGAAATGCTGGGTTGTGAGTTGAATAAGAAAGAAAGCCTTGATACTCACGAATGAAATATAATGTGCCAGCAACCTCCATTCACTTCCCTGTATGAATAATAGAAGTCTGGGTGTAAGAGACCAGATGTGGGAGGATGGAATCAGGAAAACAAAGTTAAGATAAGCCACAAAAGTATGCTTAATTGAACCTCCACAGACAGGCAAGGTGTCCAGGGGAAACAATAGTTATTCTGGGGTGTGCCAAGTGTAGGCACACACAGAGCTAGCTGGAAGGGACTTGCTATCCTGTAAAATAATAAGCAACCCTGTGGAAGTAACTCTTGCAAAGTGTGATGAACTGCCTATGCAAAATGTTGGTAATATGAAGCCTTAGTTGCATGCTCGGTCAGCAGTGAGCTAAGAAGGCATAGGTGAAACCCAAAGAGTGCAATCATATGTTAAGCACTGTGTGAATGGGACAAGTATGACGCATCCAGATCACCAAGTTTAAAACTGTTGGAATACTTGAGGAAAAGTGGAGGAACAAATTGATCATGGATAAGCTGTCTGTTAACCAACTGTTAGGTTGTGTAAATGTGTCAAGTGGTTGTGGAGTCAATCAGCTGTAAGAATGGGAAGCTGGGAGTGTAACCTAGCATCCGTAACATGTGTCCAGTCCCCTGAAGAGTGCAGGTGTGTGCATTGTGGAAGTAGGACGTGATTGCTGTTTGTCTACTGAGGCTGAAGGGATGAATGAATGTCTGAACCGTGTATGAGGTCTTGCAGACATCATGCTAAGCAGGGGGCCAGTAGCATTAACGTGCGAAGCTGGTAACTGTGTGTGTTTGTAAATCCCTCTAGCATAAAATGCCCCAGGTGAAAGTGAAGTAGCCCAAGCCGGTAGGTCTTAAAAGGTAACAGCTGAAATATAAAGTGCTGCCTGAAAAATTTCTCTATGTGGCCGGCAAAGTGAAGCCATAAGGGTTAAGTGCACAATGTCTCTTTTAAAGTGGTAAACAGGGATGTAATCCTTAAAGTGAACCACTAGGAATGCGTGTAGCTTCCTTGAGAGCAAAAGTTCTTAACTGAAGAGACTAGGCAAGCCTGTATACCTGTGTATGTGTGGGTATGCAGACTAATATGACAAAAAGCACTGATATGGTCTGAATATATCATTGTACTAAGTGATTGATGTATTGACTAGCTGATGTATTGACTCCCACTGCATCTGAGTAAATTGATGTAATGACACTGGAGCTTAGGTATGGCATAATGTATTGAGTCTAACCAAACTCTGCCAACCTTGCCATGGTCTGGCTATCTCGGTAAAGAGATGCAGACTGATGTACCTGGGTATATGAGTGCCAGGTGGGAAGCGTGTGTGTATGTGTTCACAGCTTCTGAGGCTGGACTACATATCGGTCAGCCTGTGTAGCAGCTAAGAAACCCTTGGTAAAAAGGGGCTGCAACAAAAGATGTAATCTTTTCAGCTTTGCAGAGGATAGAGCAAAGCGCCAGGCTAAGCATAGCCAGGCAGTGTGCTGAGAATTTGCACACGGGTGTGGGAGACGTAAGTGTAATAGTATCTCCCAGGGGGCTATTAACCAAACAGCCCACATGAGGTAAAAGTGAGGCGTGAAAAAGCAATAAAAGGAACCTCAAATACCTCAGAGCATTTGTCCAAGTCCTTGCAGTAAGGCAAAAGGGAGTAAAGTGATATGAGAGTTTTTCCCTTCTCCCAGAGGGACAAATGCAATGGCTAGAGTGATAGCTAGAAACCAGCCAGAAAACAAACCAGTCTTAATGACAAAGCCTAAGACTTGGTAATGGCACAAATGCCAGGCAATGGCACAAGAGCCTTTGCAGGCAAATGTTTGTAGACATGTTGGCAATGTTCTGTAAACAGCATGGTAGATGCTATGAGTCAGCTGGAGTAGCTAAAACACCAGAACTAAATAAAGTATTGAGCCAATGTCTATATGTAATACAATGGTATGATATTGTGTATATGTGTGCCATATGGATACAAATAAGCATCCATGAAGTGTACCGATGCATTCTGTATATGAATGAGCATCGGAGCCTGATCAAGTCTGATCAAGGGAGGCAAGAACTGCCTGTGTCCTTGAAAGTAAACCAGGACAGCCAGATAAAGAGGAAAGAAATGCAGGAAACCATAACAAGCTGAGACAAAGCTATGAATTATAAATAGCTCAAAAAGGTGATAAATAAAGCTTGTGGATATTGAGAGTGTTGTGATACTGGTAAAATGATTAAGTGACTATGTATCTATCTGCATTGTCTAACAGTGGAACCATGAATGTAAAATGTGTAAGCCTGTTAGTGATCCTCTGTATCTGTGCATAAGGTAACCAGTAAGCATGATGTACCCATTCTAAAAGGACTAGAAAGTGTGTAAAAGTCCAGAGAGAGAATGTGAGAAAAACAATGCTGAGGGTAACTGGTTATCTGCAAAAGTTATCTGTGTTCCCAGGAGGAAACAGAGAGGAGGGGCTGTCAGGACTGGTCAAGGTCTGACCCAGGCCTAGAGTCTCTGTTCCCTCGTGGATGGCTGATGGCATCAGGCCAGCAAGCTATTGCACCTGTCTTGCCTACAATTAAGTCCTGATAGAAGACACCTGTGTTGAGGTGAAGACGTGCAACACTGCATGTCTGTTATGGAGCTGCAGGCTGACTCCTGATAGGGCAGCATGATCAGCCAGATAAGTACTTAAGGAAGGACTGCGTCCCAGTTCCTGTGTGGGTCTTTAACATGAGGAGGGGTGAAACGCTGTCCATTTGACTATCTGTTTATTCTGCTGGACCAACTGCTGTATCCTGTTTTCCTGCCTTGATGTACAACAACCTCTGTTTACCTTTACTTGGACCTTGACTGTGAGCTGTAACAAATACAAGTCTTATCTTCAGCACAACAATGTGTGTCGTGGCTTCTTCGTGTCTGCTAGCACAGCCGTCATCACTGCTGGGAGCTGCTTATGCTGCTTTTGGTTACAGATGCCAGACCCGGGCTTCTTGCGTTGCCAGGCAAAGCCCTCAAGTCTGGGAGTGCTACACTAACCAAATCTCAACAAATGTTGCATGATTAGATGCACACCTAGTGTGCTATATTACATCTGGCAGGCCATGCTATGACCAAACTACATGTTACACTAAACACATAGTTTGCTCATGTGTGCATGCATACATTATTTTAAATTAGCAGACACAGACAGGGATTCAATTAGCAGACACATGGCATGCAGGGAGGGCTTTCTTTTTAGCAAGTTCCTCTCACATTATCCCGATTAAAACTGAGCCTCCCCTCCCAGCAAACTGCTATTGTCTTTGGAAGTTTCCACTGTATCCATAACCGCCCCCCCCCCCCCCCCCGAAAAAAAGAAAAAAAACATTTATGAAGTGGCCCTTTGGAAGGGTGGAAGCTGCTGAGATGCAGGTGTTAGATTGAATCCTGAATCACAGCCTTTCCAAATCAATTCTCCATTTTGAAATTACTGATGGTAGAATTGAAACGGCAAAGTACAGAGCGTTTTGCCTTGCCAATGTGTATTGCTCTGCTTTTTATTGTGCTTTGTTCATTTTTCAGTGATGGCTCCGAAGCTGTCTTCCAATGAAAGGAGTAAGCATAGTACATGTTTTAATAGGTTTCCAAAGTGTTGCCCTTGTTTTATTTAAGGCTGTGAATCACTAGAAAAGCCAATTCACTGGGTAGGCTGGAGGTCTGCACCACATATTCACCTACCAGCTTGGCATTCTTACAATGTTTTGAAACTGTTTACATTTTCAATGCCTTGTTGATGGCTGGTTTTATTATGGTAACCTGGCCAGCTCAGTTTGAATCTCTGCAGTAAATAGCATTACTTAAGATACATTTAGAATTAATTATAGGAAAGGACAATAAATGATAATTAAAATAGCCCACCCAGAACAAGAGCATGCAGATCACCTGCTTCTATATAATGCAAGGTAAAGGCCACTGCCAGACCCTTGTTTTGTTCAATAACAGCTTTATTGGAAATGTTTTACACTTAGGGATGTGATACAAGAGCATACACGCTAAATCATGATTCAACAGATGTCAATATTAAATCCATAATTGACTTCAGTGGCATTGAGAATAAGCTCTGACTAATCAGTTAAATGGAAGATTTCAGTACTTAATGAAGTTCATGGCATTTTGGGGGGGAAATTACTGTTTCAAGTGCAGAAGCCAATTAAGCAGGTGAACTTGCCATTTTCAACCATGCCGTTTCTCTCTGTATCTCTGGGATTCAGCCAGTTTTCTGTCCCTGCTGTGCATAATTTTCATGATGATACTTGAAAGGTTTAGTCACTATGTTATCCCATCCAATCATGTTCATGATGCAGCAAATGGGATGACGACACAGTTCCAGATAGTATCAAATGGCAAGAATTTAGCCTTGATTTAGCTCTAGTAGTGACTAGGGGCCCAGTTCCCTAGTGCCCAAGGCTATGGCAAAAACAAAATGGCTACTGCTTTATCCTACGGGGCCAGGGAAGCAGCTGCAGGTCTCCTCCGAGTAAGGGAACAAAAGACACCAGTGGAAGGTTTCCCAGCTTAGAAGGTGTCATAGAATATGGTGGCAGACTCTGCCACCATCTCCATCTCCCTTCCGGGCCTCGTCCGCCCTCCCTCTGCCCCATTCCACCTCCTCTCTGCCTCCCCCCTGCCCTGAAAAGGCTAACCCAGACACTGGCCTCAGCAGTTACCAAAGTCCAACATTGTTACCACCAGCACTGGAGTGTTTTAATGCAGTTTTTATGACACTGGGGCTGGCAAGAGCACATGGGGGATAGCCTGATAACATTGGCTGTAGTTGTCAACTAGTTATTAGAAAATGTGATCAATCAGTCAATCAACAGGTACTTAAATACCGCTTTTCAACATGAAGTTCACAAAGCAATTTACAGGCAAATAGTAATAATAATAAAATTAAATGGCTCCCTGTCCCAAAGGGCTCACAATCTCAAAAAGGCAGACCACCAGCAACAGCCACTAGAAAGACTGTGCAGGGGTGAAGAGGGACAATTACTCTCCCCCTGCTAAATATAAGAGGAATACCACTTGGAAAAGTGCCTCTTGCCCAATTAGCAGGGGTAATGGCGTTCCCACCAATTGTTTTATTGTTTTCATTAATGATTGTATTTATTGTTTTTATATATTGCACATTTTAGTGAGGAACGTTGTAAGCCACCTTGGGCATTTGCTTTGGCATAGGAAAGGCTGGATATAATTTTTAAAAAATGACTAATCGCAGACCATGGATAGGGATATTCAGTTAGATCCTCATCCAAATGAATTTTCTTACGCATGAGCTTCCAAATGATAGTCAAATACCCCAGTTTGGATCAGCAAGGTAGCACTGGGAAAGAGAGGGTTTAATCATTTAAACATTATATTCAAATAAAGACAAGCTTCTAGTGATCTTTCCCTTCCCAAGATTAAATGTCCATTTTTTAAACGTTTGTGTTAAAATGAAATGAAGTGAATAGAGTTGGCCCTCGTAATCCGCGAATTGGGAACCCACAGATTCCAACATCCGTGCCCCCCCCCCCAATCCCACTGCTGGTTGGGGTGCCTCTGGGCAGTGTTTTAATAAGCTCCACATGGGCAACATATGTCCAGGCACAGACTCTGCGGGCCTCAGTATGAGGTTTAGAACTAAACAAAAAAAGTCACTTCTGGTTTTTCAGCAAAACCGGAAGTGATGTTTCTGTGCCTTTAAAAGGCATTCTGATGCCTGGGGAAGCCTTTTAAAGGCATATAAAAGCTCAGAAGAGCCTCTGGACCCAAACAAAGCCCAATTGGCTTCAGAGGGTGGGGGATGAATACCAACATCCGTGGTTTTCTTTATCTGCGAGCTTTCCTGGAACAGAACCCTTGCAGATAAAGCGGGCCGAACTGTATAGTATTTTGATTATAGTATTTTGAATATATAGCAGGGGAAGAAGAAACTAGCTTTTCCCCCTCTCTTGACAAGTAAGTAGCTAAATAAATAAATAAATAAATAAATAAATGAGTTAGATCTCTTTTTTTGTTCTGGTTGGTTGGCAGGGCAATTTTCTGTTTACCGCATTAGAAATATCTTCATTATCATTATCCAGGACTCAGTTATCTACATTCATTGTTGTAGATCAAGATTAGTGTAACCTTATCTAAATAGCATTCCATTTTGGACTAACTATCTGAATATTTATATATCTTACTTAACATGTTTATTGTATTTCTGCTCTTGTTAACTAGAATTTCTTTGTTAGTTACTGCATGTTCCCCTGTTAATGAACTTTATATAGCTAGTTACTATAATTTGATCACCAAATGTAAAACCAGCATAACTAATTCAGAAATATTTGTCTGAGATATTTAGAATTTCAAATAACACTACAGAATTAAGCATATGTGTCTTCTTTTTTTAATAAGAAAGATCACACTAGCCTAACCTTCAGTAGTAATTGTTTATATATATAAAGTTATTTCTAACTTTCTGCATTTTATTCAAAGTCTGCAAGTGTTTTTATTAGCTTGATCTTCATGTTCTGTTTTCTCACAGAAGAAATACATTATGTTTGATTTGCATCTCCTTGTGCTGCTATTGAGCTCTCTTTCAGGGAAACAACCAGTATTATGCATACTTCTTTAAGTGCCTTTGCATACAAAGTTGTATAATTTTTTTTTTGTTCATAATCCTCAAGGAATTAAGTAATTGATTGGTGGTTAGCAGGGCTGACATTCTTGACAACATACAGCATGCATGGAAGATTATTAAGACAAGCATATATATTTTCCATTATTGTAATTTTTGTTTTATTTTATCCCTTCCCACTCATTTTCTCTCTTTAAAAAAAAAAAGTAAATGAATCAATCTTACAAATAGAATGCTTCTGCATTATTTGCTTGGCAATGATGTTATCACTGTGCAGTGAAACTATGTAAGACATGGGCAGCTTTGTGAGACATGGGCAGCAGTGGGACAGTGTGTTGAGGCTGGCTTCATGGATGGGCTGATCCAAGATCTGACAACTGGAAACAAGGAGACTAGTGTGAACCACTCTTCCCCCGCCCCAAGTACAAGGGTGTAATACCTACACCTTGTTCGGTCATGTCATATCCTACTACCTTCTTGTAGTTTCTGGTGCTCTTGGACTTATAGAACAGACTATGAGCGCAATCCTAACCTGGAGTTAGGCCGGCACCATTAGGCCAGCAAAGTTTGGCCGGCACAGGGGACACTGTAACGTGTGTTTGGACCATTCTCTGAGTCAGAGACACCAGCACACAGATGTGCACCATCTTGCCTGACTCAGAAAGTGGTCCAAACATGCTTTACAGTGGCCCTTGTGCCGGCCAAACTTTGTTGGTCCAACAGTGCCTGCCTAACTCCAGGTTAAGATTGTGTTCTACCTTCTAAATGGACTTACATGAAATGCTGTGTAATTCTTTACAATTACAGGCTGTTTCTGCTGCTTCTTAACTACCAATGATGAATGGTTGGCATTCCCAGCAAATATGCTAATTATGACACATGTCTTTTTATGAGGAAAACATATTTTCTTGGCATGAGGTGAACTGTCAGTTTGGGTAGCCAAAAGTGGTGCAAATTTGCTGAACTTTGTTTTGTCGTCTTTTCTTCTTGTCTTGTTCTTTTCTTGTCTGAAAAAAATTTTTTTTTTTAAATAAAATAACTTTGAACAAATTTGTTCATGTCCTGACTTGGTTATTGGCCTGTATGGTATTTTTAGTACAAATACAATGGTTTCTCCATGGCTTCTGCCTTGCATGTATAAATAGGTATGGTATGCATACCTATTAGAAATAGGTATGGTATGCATACCTATTAGGGATGTCTCAACATGAATTCAAGTTGAATTAAAGTAGGAGAAACATTGTTTAGGCAACATGGATATGCTTTCCAAAATACATGTGCACCATGCACCTTCTGAACAGATTGTGTATATGTATACATTTCTGCAGGCATGGGTAGGAACCTACAGGGTTCTTCATCATTCAGTGCATATGAGCATACAGTTTGCATGTGTTCGTTGTTCAGAAGTTATGTTGACTACATGTGGTATGGCAAGGTCAGTAGACATGTGAAGCAATCACGAGTCAGTGATGAGAGGAGTCAATGAGACAGGAGGCAGGATTTTGCAGGTTCATCGGAGGAGCAGAAGCTGCTGTAGCTTTCCCTAGCTCTCAAGCTCTCCAGGCTTTCAAGCTCCCAAGCTTCCCAAGCAAGCTTCCAAGCTTGCTTCCAAGCTTCCTTTTTCCGAGCGCGCTGTCCTCATTTTTATTAGGCTAATTTTCGTCTACGTGTTACAAGTCAGGTGCTTTGCGTTCTAATGATTAAACTTAAAGTACATTTCTAGAATCAACCTTTTGTGCTGTTTCAGGAACTCAATGGTTAACTTTTAGGATTAGGGTTTGTGCCAGGTCAAAAGGGCTTTGTAGTTAATAGATTGGATTTGTGTAGGCCAAGTCTGAACCGGTATGCTGCATCTGAAAGCGAACGCTTTGCGTTTGCGCAAAACTCAGCTGTGGCTGTCTCAGCAAATAGATAACAGCATTTAGGGTTCAGCATTTTTGCCATCACTCAGGTTTAAGGAAAGTTCACGAGGGCAGAGGGGAGAATTGCTTCAGACATGTTTAACCCTTGTGTACATTTAGGGCGCAATCCTAACCTGGAGTTCGGCTGGCACAGTTAGTCTAGAAAAGTTTGGCTGACATAAGAGTCACCGTAAAGCACATTTCGACCACTCTTGGAGTCAGGCAGGATGGTGCACGTCTGTGTGCTGGCCTCTCCGACTCCAAAAGTAGTCCAAACATACCTTAGGGTGTCCCTTATGCCAGCCAAACTTTGCTGACTTTACTGTACCGGCCTTAACTCCAGGTTAGGATTGCACTCTTAGTCATAACAGAGATGTTGAACAAGGTTGTAATCTAAAAAAAATGGTGAATGATGTGTTTCCTTCCATATGAGACTCATAAAAGTACTTCCTTGAAAATAAAATGATCTCTTTGCTTAGAGGGTGAAATTTGGATGAACCTCCCCATTATTAACCATCCTGGCTTACAATTTATGTGTATGTGCAACATCTGTGTACTATGGTCCGTTGATACTGCTCACCATTTCCTTGCATAATGAAAACACTTCTTAATTAAAAACATTAGCAGCATTCACAACATTCACAGGCATTTATTATGGTTGTTTGCAGAACCGCCTACGCCTATTGCACCCCCGGAGTTGCTAGCTGTTGGAGCCACCTATCTCTGGATCAAACCCAATGCCAATTCCATCATTGGAGATGGACCCATTATCCTGAAAGAAGTGGAATATCGTACAACAAATGGGAACTGGGCTGAAACCCATATCGTTGATTCACCCAATTACAAGTTATGGCATCTAGACCCAGATGTGGAGTATGAGATCAGAGTACTTCTTACTCGCCCTGGAGAAGGAGGGACAGGACCTCCAGGGCCTCCACTTACAACCAGAACGAAATGTGCAGGTAGGCCATCTTGTTTTAGGAATAAGCATTTATTTTGTGAATGGAGTACCAGCAGGTTTATGTTATGATTTAAACTGTTTTGTCTTTGGTTTTCATATGTTTCTGCTAACCAGTTGTCAAGTTCAGTATGTGGTATGGGTACTGGTTTAGCTGCTATGATTTCACAGAAACTCATAAAAGTTAAGGTTCATGTTTAAACCATCACACTGGCATCTGTTTATTAAAATAACTTTCCTGACTGAATTGCTGTGATAGTATGGAATTCTGATTGGCCAAGGTAAGCTATCCACTCAAAGGGTCTAGTGATAGAAGTGGTTATATTCTTTTGGGAGCAAGTCCAATGTTCAAATTAAATATTTTCACAGTTTTTTTCCCCTCCGAGTTTCGTTTCTGGGCATGTGCTTTAGCTCTTCTTCCCCAAACAGGTTGTCAATGGAAGCCGGCCAGCTTGGAAATGGGAGAAACTGGTAGTAAGCCCTTTTACAGGTGCTGTCACCCATGGAGGTGGGAGGTGCAGTGGCAAGGAATAGGGCCTTCTCAGTAGTGGCACCAACTTTGTGGAATTCCCTCCCTCTCAATTTACGAACTGCTCCTTTCTTGGAGGCTTTCCGGTGGAGCCTAAAGACATTGTTATGTAGATCAGCCTTCTAAATCCAGGTCTCTTTTGAATATTGGATATTGTGGAGGTTTTTTGTTTTAATGTGAGTTAGACTGCGGCTGGTTTTATTATTCCCCCCCCGGTCTGTCTGTCTGTCTGTCTGTCTGTCTGTCTGTCTGTCTGTCTCTCTCTCTCTCTCTCTCTCTCTCTCTCTCTATGTGTGTGTGTGTGTGTGTGTGTGTGTGTGTTTAATGCTGTCATTTTTTTGGAAGATTTTAAGTTAGGAGGCAGCAGCAGCAGCTTAGCGCATGGCAAGGGAATGAAAGTAAACTGTAGGCAGCACAATAGCAGACACAAGTCTGAACTCGTCCCCCTCTGAGGGTTGCCCTGCCCATGGGACCGCCCTCCCTCTGCTGTCCCCCCTTCTGTTTCGCTTCCCTCCCGGCTGCCCCCCCACCCAGAAAAGTTGCTGTGCTAGCCAAACTCGGTCGGCACAGGGGCAGCTTACTTGCCGCTTCCAGTTATGTCCGTGGGACAACTCTGCTGCCTGCATTGGCCCAGTGCCTTTATGTGGCGCAGACGTGGCTTATAGCACATTGGTGACCACATTGGGTTGATGCAGGCCACATATGTTGGCCGAACGGCACAATAGAATTGCACTCTAAATGTTTTTATTCTTTATGTTGTAAGCTGTTCCAACTGCCCTTCGGGGAGATGGGGCGAGTATAAATCAAGTCAGTCCGTCAGTCAGTGTGCTTGTTCTATAATTGGCAACGTAATGAATACAATTCACTGAGTACGTTTTTCTTCTCATACACCCAGAAAATTGGGATGCTTTCGCCATATTTTCCTTGCTGTGATAGCTGGAGAATTATGCAGGTCACAATACAGCACTGATTTCTGGAAACGTAGGCCCATTCATCAAAATGCATTATGCAAGCTACAGGTCCATATTGTTGGGGAGCTCTGATGTTTGGCCAGATTACCTTTTATTCCAATATGCTCTTTTTTCCTTCCCCAAAAGCCCTTTTTAGGCAAATACTGGTTATGTTCTATACTCTTTGATAGTTAATATGGGCCAGGCCTTTCTGCATCCTACACATTTAAAACTAGAATTTGCTTGTTAGGCAAGTGCATCTATTTAAATGGTTTATTTTCCATCATGCTAATGTAGCATTTTAAATTCTTTATGTTAGCATAATTCTTATTAGGTATGGTGAGAAAAAAAAAGTTGTTTTTTTTTTTTTTTTGCTGTTCATTTGACAATGTTGAGTTCAACACCTTTCCACCAGGATACCTGTAGTTTTCATGCTATTTTTAGACCATGACATTATTACTGAGCAAGAAGCAGTATATGTACAGGGAATGGGTAATCCTATGTAATAAGAAGAGATCTGAGGCTCTGCCAATCCCCTTAACCTGCTATCAGTTTATAGAGCCTTTCAGCTGCTAGATTCAATAGCTGAAGGGATGTTACAGTCTGTCCCAAGCAAATTCCCCTTTTGCTCAAAGTGTCTCTAAACTAGCATGTCCAAAATACGTGTGCCCGGTTTGAGTGATGATGGATAGCTTGACAGATACTTGATGCCAGACTTTTGAACAGGACTGCATTGGAATGAATTGGCATGGGTTAAATATTGCTGTTTTATTAATATACCTCCCACCATAATGTAAGGCAAACTAATCCCCCCCCCCGCAAAAAAAATTATTTACAACCAAAATGAGAGTAAATGGAGACTCAAAAAGAGAATAAGAAGTGAACAATCAAATTTTTGACTTTTTCCTTTGATGAGTAGGCAAAACAGTTGTTGTACCAGGCACTTTCTGAGACCCAGCCTGGTTTACCCCCCACCCCTGGGGACAACATTCCTCCAGAGGTTTGCAAGTGATTCCTGGACTCTGGGGCATATGTCCCTGATGTTTCTCATCAGCCAGGTCAGGTACAGGGCACTCACCATCCCACCCACAGCTTGTCACAAAAACCTGAAGCTAACACTGTGTTCTATCACATTGAGACTAGGCTGGGCCTTATTTTTTTTCTCTCTCTCTCTCTTCTAGCTTACAGATGTTTTTCTTTCTGTATTGCACCCAGTAGCCGGCAGATGGTTTTTGTGGTGCAGCTGCAAATGCACCCATGGATGGAATAGGAGTTGCCTGTAATTGTTGCAGGTGGAGTGGGGTGGGTGGGTGCAGAATGCTGCTTGTCATAAGCCAACAGACTTCTTATCTACCAGTCTCCTCTTCTGTTAATTCTTCCAAAGTTCATTGAATTGTATAGCCTAAATTCATTTTGTAAAGGATTGTTTAAAGGCAGTGTTTCCCAAGCTACGGGCCAGGACCCACCAGTAGGTCACAAGCCAATTTCAGGTGGGTCGCGAAGTACTTAGAGCAGCCATATTGAAAATATGGGAAGATGGGATCCTGGAAAGGGGGCTTTGTGGTTACTTTGTTGTGTCAAAGTTGTAAAAAGTCCATATTGCCACAGATTAGGAACTGATTGCCACACACTACAGAATACATGAGGCTGAGACTTGCACACATAAGCTGATACTGCTACCTTTACATCACACACTTGGCTATTGCAAATGGTTAAGTAGGACATTGTTTTATATTAGCAATGGGAGCACTGACATTGGAACATTTATCTTTGTCTTTTCTTGTAAAACAAAATACAGTAGTGGAGATTATTTTGCTTATGCAATGTTGGACTTCGTTATTTTCATTTTGTGAAAATGGGAATTGAATAAGATAGATGTTCTGCAGTTTGGTGGTTGTGAGCTTCCCTGCATCAAGAAAAAAAAAAAAAGATCATGCCTTCTCAGGAATACAAAATCTCAGATATTAAGGGCACAGCAGCCACATGCCATACAGGCGAATGCATGTTTCGTCAGTACACATTTGATGGTTAATGTGAGTGCATGGAAAGTGGGCATTTCCAGGGGAAGGGTATGAAAATGCCCTCTTACTCACCGGTTCTTCCCCACTTATTCATTTCCCTGTTTGTGTTACAAGGCAGACTTGCCAGGTATATTCACATCGTTTAAAAAAAAAATCCTTGCAGTAGTTCAGGAGAAAGTAATGGTTTGGGGAAACTATTTGCCAAAAAGCATGCTCTAAAGGTGCCTGGTATCATTAGACCTTTGAAGCTAGAAGGCCTGTGCCTGGCAGTTCTCTGAATGATGTAGCTGCTGCATGCAGCTATAATAGAGGAAGTGTGTAATATCGATATAACAAGTGCATAATTCCTCTCCCAGTGAGTATGTTATATGGGAGTGTGTTTTGCCCCTTCTTTCGTACAAGGCAAGGTACCTGCTGTTTGAGGTACCTACCATTGTCTGGTTTGAGTTTGGGGGCAGGCTCTGCTGTGCCATTTAACCCCATGTGTGTTGCCACCCTTCAGTCCAGCAGCAGAGTGAGAATGGTCCCCACCCACTCACCCTGAAAGCAATCTGAAATTAGCTGGTTGCCTGTGGAGCTGAGTAGGACATTCTTGCTCCCTGCCTTATTGCTTTGGGGAGTTTTCCTTTTTGGCCACTGAATTGTTGTGGATAAAGGTGGGTTGTTCAGCCAGGTTGATTGCAGCTGGCAGGTCATACTGTGGGTGTTGGACTGATGCACACCCTGAGGTCAATTGATTGGATAAAGGATGCCCAAGATGTCTTCAGGATGATGGATGGGATCCCTTTGAGCAAGGATTGCATAGTCAGCTCCAAAGGCATGGAGTGACTTGGGGTGGACTCTGCAGTTCACAGCTTCCTTGACCCCCAGCCTTGTCGTAAGGCTGGTATTCAAAAGTGGTATTCAAACTTTTTAGACTGGGACCCACTTCTTATAATGGCACTCATGTTGGGACCCACCAGAAGTGATTTTATTAACCTGGAAGTGATGTTGTGGCAGGAAGTGACATCAAGCAGGAAGCGCTGTCATTGTAACATAATAAAATGACACTCCTGAAATGCAAATTGGCATTCTTGGACTGCGGCAGTTGTACAACCATGAAACATCCCTGACAGAAAGCAAGACTGGGACAAAATACTATGTAAAAGCATTGAACTAAGAACATTTTTTAAAAAAAAAAATCACTTGAAAATTCAAACCGTTAACACTCACAAAGACTATAACAAGAGTGAAATATACTTTAGAGACACTGTCCTAGGGAACTAGATGATGAGAAGCTGGAGAATGTCTATAGGGTAGTGCTTCTCATACTGTGGGTCACTACATGGGTCGTGAGCCATTTTCAGGTCATCGCGTAGCACCTACTGCAGCCATCATTGAAAATATGGGAATATGGGACACTGGAAAGTGGGAGGGCTATGTAAGTTTAGCTTGTGTCAAGGTTAAAAATGTTTTTTTCCCTTTCTGATTCACTTCGCTATTGGAAATGGCTGAGAAATAACCCCACTTATTGCTCCATTATCCGGAATGCAACAGGCTCTGGAGTCAGAATGACAGCATTTCCATCCATTACCCATCAATTCTGGTGGGTCTCGGAAAGATTATCATTCTACACAGTCGGCCCCAGTGTTGAAAGATTTGAGAACCACTGCAATAGGGGATTATTGGCTTTGGGTCAGGGTGAGAATACTTAAAAGCAGTGCACAGAAAGCAGTGGTTGAACTGAAAACTCCAACACTAGGAGAGACTCTACTAAATAATAGAGTTTAAAGTTCAAGTTATAGAGTTCCCATTGCAGATTTAATATTAAATAATGGTGACTTATTTTAATCCACACCACCTTGTCTCGTGTTGGGATACATAAGCAATATGAAGCATCCTATTCCTGTCAGGGCATAGGCTACAGTCCTCTATTCTCCTCCTCCTCCTGCTCTCTGCTTTCTCTGTGCTAAAACCTGCAACAGAGGCTTGACTGCAAATCCAGATGAAAATATTCCCGATGCCGTCCATGATCTTTCCAAACGAGGCAGACAACACTTGCCTGCATTCCACATTGGTGGTGCAGGATTCTCTCGCCCTTCTGCTCCAGGCTCCCAGCATTCCTCCTGAGATTGCCATTCCCAGGATTTAGCTGGCATAATGCCTATGCCCCGAGTTTCCTCTCCGGAAAACCACAGGCTGAATACCCCATCAGGGGCTCAGAGAAAAGGCGAGAGTGTTGAGAAAAGTTAGCAGAGTTGAACCTTGCAGAACAAAAGCAGCTTTCCACAGCACAGGCAGCTACACAAAACGCAGTGCAGCCAGGCTTGCAACTCAGGCTGGTACGCAGATAAGTGACTCCCACCTCTGGAATGTGTAGGAGGTTGGGAATGAGGCTGCAGACACAGAGGCTTTGCAGGAAAAGAGGTTTGTATTGGTGCACAAAATCTTGGAGCAGTTACAGAGAAGAAAACAGCAAGCAAACGATTCCACACAGGAAACTTTGATGCAAAGTAAACAGTACACTTCACTTAGTCAGTGGTGCAAACAGGTAAATAATCCAGCAGCGTGCTCCGCAGCACTTGGTCTCAGATAGAGCACAATCAGTATGGTTCCTGGCTAGCTTTATACAAATGTGCAGCCAATTGCTGCACTGTGGCTGAGGGTGTGGCAGCATAGCTCTGCCCCTTTGCACACGTCTCCACTGCACAGGTGTTGCCACTTAAGGTCACGAGTGGATGACTGTGCTGATTCCTCAGCCATGAGGCCTGTGTTCCATGAGGGAACAAACTTTGGTTCAGGCCTAACTTTAGTTGCCAGCTAGACCAGAAGCTCTAGACTGTTACAATACCTGACAGAGAGTGCAGTCGCTTCCTCCCCAGTGGGAGAAGTACGACCGGCCATGCTGACTGGCCCCGCCTCTCTCGAACGGAACTCATTTCTAAGCATGGTATAGACCTGTGATGCCCAGAATGCTCCTGCCTTCTCTCTTGAGATGCTGAAGAGAATACCGCAGAATGCTAATGTCCCCAGAAGTTAAAGCTTTTTCTATACATCACATTATAGGAGTAGTTCAATACAAATTCAAGCAGCTGTGACACAACTGTTATCAATACCATTCACAATGACTGAGATGCCTGATTACCGAGGGGCTGAACTGTTACTGAAGTTTGCAAAACCCTTTGATTTATTAAAAAAAAGGAAGATGATTATGAATAAGCCTTGCTTTATAAATCCATAAAGCTACTTTGCATTAAACCAGATAATCTTATCTGTATTCTGAAGTGACAAAATATCCATACCCAGCAGAGATTTTTAAAAAAATATTATTTTCACACTAATGTAGCTACATTAAATTTTCACCAAGACAGGATTTTATTGGTCCTTACTGCTTTTGATGTTCATAAATTATATTCAAAGTAAATTGATCCTGTCTGTTGACTATTGCACTAACTGTGGGAAAAGGACCCAGGGAAAACGTTTGCCCGCCAGAACTTCCAGAGAAACAGGATGTTTCTGAAGGAATGGCTAAGGACCAAAATGAGGCATTGTATTGAAAAGCTGCATTTCAGGCACTGAGATGACCAATGCTGTACATAGGTTTGCATTCCATGTTAAAGCACAATCCTAGCCTGGAGTTAGGTTGGCACAGTTAGGCCAGCAAAGTTTGGCCGGCAGAAGGGCCATCATATAGTGCATTTGGACCACTCTCCGAGTCAGGGAGGATGGCACACGTCTGTGTGCTGGACTCTCCTACTTCAAGAGTGCCGGCTAAACTTTGCTGGCCTAACTGTGCCGGCCTAACTTCTGGTGAGGATTGCGCTTTTAGTGTGTCACATTTATTGGCTGTTAGAAAATATGAAGAAAAATGGAATGTGTAAAGAGAGCTCTTAGCCATGGGATGAGTCTGGCTTTGCAGCTGAAGTGACTGGAACGTATCTCAGCTATTGGAACATTAGCTCAGTTGTTGGCCTTGCCATACTTCACATTTACTGTTTATCTTTTAAAATATTATAGATACTCAAATATAAGGCGAGAAAACCTTATATCTGAAAATTCAAGGCTGGATCGTGTCCTTGTCCTATTGGAGGGTCAGGGCCATTCAGGGGTGTCAGAGAAGCTCAACAAGGTTTGAATGGTGTAATTAACCCCTGCTAACTGGGCAAGAGGCACTTTTTCAAGTGGTGTCCTCTTAGATTTAGCAGGGGGAGAGCAATTGTCCCTCTTCACCCTCAGCACAGTGTCTTCTCTAGTGGCTGTTGCTTGTGGTGGTCTGCATTCTTTTAGATTGTGAGCCCTTTTGGGACAGGGAGCCATTTAACTTTAATGTTATTATTTGCCTGTAAACCGCTTTGTGAACTTTGTGTTGAAAAGCGGTATATAAATACTAGTGATTGATTGATTGATTGATTGATTGATTGATTGATTGATTGATTGATTGAATTAAAAACCACACTGCTCTAGCAACCAAGTTTTTTTTTCCTTCTGCCTCTCCCAAGTAGGCAGGCAGGCAAGCAGGATAGGAAAAACTGCAGTTAGCAAACATTCCCCTTGCTTCCTCTCTCCGCTGTTTCCCCATCCCCGTGTGCTGCTCTGCCCCAACCTGCCTTCATATAATGCCCAGCTCCATTTTGGAGCCATTCGATGGCAGGGGAGGGCCTAAACTGCTCGCCTCTCAGCAAGGTGAGGCACCTTGTCACTGCCCTCCTCCTGCCCCAGGAACACCACATCCAGGGCTTCCTCCCTCCCCCCCCCATCCTAATGGTAGGTCTGCGACTGGTCAGATTTGTCTGATGATACCTCTTTAGAAGTAGGTTGGGTCTAGCCCAGTGGTTCACAAATGTTTTAGCACTGGGACCCACCAGCCATTCAAGCCTCTGGCTGTAACGGTAACTGGGCAACAGTGCCCCCCCCCCAAGAAGCAGGTTGTTTAACCTATGATGTGTATTGCCTAATCTGCCTTGTCAGTTTTGCCACACACACCCCAACAAAAAAAAAGGTAGTGACCCACTGGTCGGCCATGGACCCAGTTTGAAAACTGCTGGTGTAGCCTGATCTCAAAAATAGAACCTGGCTACCCATCCATAAGACAGTTTGCCTTTTTATTCCAATTAAACATGGAAACTATGCCACAGTTCCTTACACTGAAAGCTTTTCTTATGCAGTGCAAAAATCTCTCATTCAGCTTCCTAATTTGTCCATATGCTTCAACTCCCTCTTTGGATTGAAGTGGGTCAACTTTCTAACCCACTGTGCCATTCAGGCCTTGGCTCATTCTCTCAGGTGAGTATTCTTCTGCGGACAATATCCAGTGTCTTAGATATGCCCTACCCCATGCAGACAGACCTCAGGTGGTAGAATTAAAAAGTGGTATATTTTGATGTGGAACCACCAGTTCCAGAGAAAGGTTGCAATTTCACCAAGTATTCCTCTGGATAAAATGGATCACATTCAGAGCAAGCAGTTTCAATAATGTGAACACTGGAACTCTGCTATTCTCATTTTGTTAATTGATTGCGTCCACCTCTGGACTCTCCCGTAACACCAGAGGCTCCATCAAAAACCCAGGAACTGCTGCAAATATTCTCATCTGGCCTACCCACCATTCCAGAAGGTGCCAAGGCACTGGCTTCTTGTGAATCCCCACATGTGTGTGCCTAGTCTCGGGAAAAGGACCACACCACCACAGTCAGCAGGCTTGTGGTAGACACAGTGGCTGAGGACCCTGATTGCATCTTTTGTGCACAAGGCCGAAGCCTCCTCTTTGACTGCTCATCTCAGAATGAGCCTCTCTACCCTGGAACAGAGTTGCCCATTTAACCATAGGGCAGGGCCAGGTAAAGCAGGGGGTGGGGCTAGGGGAGAGATCACCAGAAACGGTGGGCCCCGAGCTACTTAAGGCTGATGACAAGGCAATCCCTTGACAGGCTACCTGATGTATGCTTAGTAGTGGCTCCCCTGGGGAGACCAGGACAAGCTCAGGGAAAGAGCCAGAAGACTGATGGAGACAGAAAGAGGGGTGAGCAGACCCCATTACTGAATTCTAAGGCCTGGTTGGGTCCCTGTTGCTTGACAAGCAGCCCCTTATCCCACCCCCCTTTTACCTCTGGGCCAAGAAGAACCTAGACCCGGGGGGAATTCTCTTGCAAAAACCCTACCAAGATGAGGAATGAGGAGGACTATTGTAATAGGCTAGTAATGCAAATTAAATTTTATGGCCTCTTAAAATTAAATGGGCCAAAGCTTATCTTATGAAAAGATAACAGAACCTCAGCTGTCTGATCCTCATAGTTTAATCTCATCCATCAGACCTTTCTGTATCTCTGCATTCAAAGCATGATTTATAACCACTGTTAAAATACATGAATGTACTTTTTGTGTCTTTCTCTTTCTCACCATTCTCAATATGACTCCATTGAAGTCATATTTATGGCCCATGAGGGGTCTGCAGGAACAAGATTGCATTATATTGATGATTCAATTAATACAAGTTCAGTCTTTCTTTCTAAGCTGGCAAATGGGTATCATCTGCAGTGTATTACTTAAATACTGGGTGATTTTGAGAAAACATTCCAGGTGGGTGGGAGGAAATAAAAGCATAATTGATGAAGAGCTCCTTTTCTAACACCTCATTCTTCAATCAATACACATAGGGACATCATTTTATTTTAAGACTAGCTTGTCATTACCCGGCGTTGCCCAGGTATTTATTTACCCCAAGCTTCTATTAGATAGGAAAAGGAATGAATTCTATCTATAGTGTAAAATCAAAGTAATTGTATGTATAGTACAGGTAATTAAAAGTATAACTACAGTATAAAAATTATAAAGTAAAATATTTTACAAATGCACTATAATATTAATTTAACTCAAAACGTGATTTAAACAACATTTTTAGTTTCACCTCCAGGAGCAAGAATAAATAAATTCTTGGGTGAACCCACCTTTGAGCAAGCAACATAAAGTTATCCATGGGAGAAACATGGCGATCTCAAATCCACTCTGCAGTACTTAATAGAGTGCCCCTGTGACTGGTTGATCATGATCGAGAATGCAAGTCTCACTGGAAATTGCAATCTCTTGAAGTTAAAAGGGAGATTAGATCTGTCGGAATGAGTGGTATCCGTGGGATAAAAACTGTTCCACCCTCTCCCTTTCCTGTTAAGATAGTCGCTTCAATTACATTACCCAGCATCTTCTTTACACACAGCCTTGTGCCGTTGCAAAGGTTTGACAGGCTGAGATTCCGTAGTAAAATAATTGGAGATCCCATTGTAAGTCAAAGACGATGTGGTGGCAATCCAGCCGGATCAAGTGAGTTTAGCAAGTCTGATGGGAAATTGACGACCTCATAGGCATCTACTACGGTATCGATAGACTTGTATTCAGTGACTATGCCTGGTAACATGGCAAGTATTTGACTGGAGTCCAAGGCCGGGGCATAATGATTTCTAAAAATTTCCAGAAGTTCTACACAGTGCTATTCGTTCCATTCTACTACACTTGGGCTTAAATGTCATTGGGACTGTCACCCATCAGCTTAGCGACCCCGAAAACTATGGATTTGACACTAATGTCGGACATTTTATTATTCACCCCTTCTCACCCCCCATGCTGCTGGGGGCTGAACATGGACTTAAACGGCATCGGGAGTGTCACTATTCATCTCAGCGACCCCAAAAACTATGGATTCAACATAACATGGTGTGTTATATCAGTCTCTCCCCCTGTAGCTGTGCTACTGTCTAATGCTACTAATGAGAATCCATGGTAAAGATGAGATCTGACCCAGGGAAGTCCTGATTCAGTCTCTTCGTCCCTATGCTTTATCAGCTCGTTCTCATATCATTTTGCAGATGCAGAACTGAGACTGTCCAAGTGACACCTTATGAATACATATTACTCATATTGTTATTCATATTATTATTCAAATATTCTTCATCAATATTAACAACAGCAACAAACAAACTATAACTAAAGTATAATACCTTTACTCTGTCAAATGTTATGGTCCAAAAGCCAGAGAGAACTGAGACATCATTTCTGGGGCAACATTTTGCCCTCTGAACTGGGCTACACTTTCATTTGTCATGCCCCTGATCATGGCACTCATTTGGTGTCATCAGGCTCTCTCCATTCACTATCCTCTCATAGCCAACAAATCATTTGTATTCCAATTTTATAACCTTTGGCAAACGAGCAACAGAAATGAAATGCTGTAGATGTTTTGGTGCTGAGTTACAAAAATGGCTGTGTTCCATTATGTTGTTGTTAATTGGGCGGCGGGTGTGTGTGTGCGCCACCTTGCGGATAACTGAAGGAAAGGGAAAACATGTATTTAGGACTCAGTTCTTTTGAATTTGAGAAGATGATTCTCACACATATCTCCCCCTCCCCCAAAATAATAATAATTCAGGACTGGAACTTCTTGACAGCGCAATCCTATTGCACTCATTTCGTTGACGCTACGTCATAGCATCGACGGAAGGGGTGGAGCGCCAACGTGGGGGCGCTGATTGGTACCCCCACGTTGGCGCTCGAACATGTTGGTCCCACTGCGCCCACGCTAAGCCTCTCTTGAGTTGGCTGAAGCCAGCTGGCGAGAGGGAGGCTCCGCGTGGAGGTAGGAGGGACACTGTGGGTGGGACAAGGGCGGGTCGTGGGAGGCTGCCATACGACCACTTCCTAAGCCTGTCCAGGGGGCCGCACAGCCCCGATTCAGGCCACGCAGTCTTCTCAGATCTGTGCCTGCTATTTAGCAGGCGCAGATCTGAGGAGTGCATAGGGGAGAGTGCAGCCTCCCCCACGGTAAGGGAGTGAATGCTCCCTTGACACAGGGAGGCTGCAGCCTCTCCTAAGCAGCACTAGGATACAGCGCTGGCCCTTCAGCCTCGCCAGTTGGGCACTGTTTAGGACTGCGCCATAAATCACCTTGGAATAACAGTTTCCTCTGTTGCCCTGTATTCACTTTGCTGTAAAATGGGAAGTAGCATAAGCTGCATGTAGTATGTGGGTGAGTCATTTCAGAAAGGTGGCCATTTCGATTATCAAGAGTACAGCATGGCCTCGAGCAGGTTTTGATAGAATCTTCAAAATTGTGTATTTGGCCTGGCACGTACTTCTTCATTCTTCCATTTCTTTGACTTCTCCTGGCCCATAAAACCCACACGTTCAAAGTACATGGCAAATAAATGAATAAATTGCTGCTGATGTTTATGGCCGGTGAAACAGTGAAATTTGAATTCCACATTGTGTTTTTAAAAGGAAACCTGATGATGAACTTATTTTTGCCAAAGGAAAAAAGTATTCTGTTACCAGATAAGTCATGTTTTCAAAATTACTGGTACTTGTTTTGGTTCATTCCTTGGTAGCTTTTTGTGCTCAGTCCTGATACATGTTTTAAAGTGGTGGTTTTTTGTAAACACCCCCTACTCTCCAATTCATAACTCCATGACGATTTCCCTTGCTGATTGGCATTGCTTGAGTTCCACGCATAAGATTATAACCCATGGAGTTCTTTTGAAAGGAGGACATTATTACCAGCATTCCTGGTGCCTTTGTACCTGCAGCAGGATTGCACATGGGGGGAAAGAACAAAAGGCTTGCACCAATCTGGATTAAAAACAGGCCACCACTGTTATTACTTACAGCTTCCAAGATTCTGGTAGAAAGCAGGCAGGACATTGCAGTGTCCTGGCAGCCTAGGTGTGGTCTGGGTCAGGCTCTGGGTCTGTTTACTGGTAGATTGGGAAGGAAGAGAAGGCTAGTGATGTGATGGTAGGTGATGTGGGCTGCGCATGCTTCATATACCAACTTGCTGGTATGATTTGTAGCCAGTTCCCTTGATTGGCTGGCCTGGGGGCTAGTTATGGTTACTCAAAGATGAGTAACCGTTCCATATGCTCAAACCTTTGAGGTCCCTTTAAGGTCCTCCATGAAGATTTGTGGGGAGCCCACCACTTTTTCTCTTCTGAATTATGGTCTAATCCCAGTGCCCAAGGACCACTTGTTGCAATGTATTACAAAGTCACATAGTTCCATGAAGAAAACAAGGCAAACCAGAAATTAAAGCCAACATTGCAGGGCCCAGGTTGATATTGTTTGGGATGCAGCAAAAATCTTTCCCAGCACTATCAACCAAAGACCAATCAAAGTTCACCACAAAGGACAGCAGCAAGATCATAAGCTGTAGGTAACATTGACCATGTGTTTGAGGACTGATGTGTGCCTGGTCTTGCCCTGGGTCGGGCATCTTTAAAAAAAGAATAGCACCACCACCAACAGAGTTGTCTACCCTCCAATCGGCCTAGTTAGCCACATCCTCCAGAACCAATGCAGACTGTGCTGCCTTAAATTTCCTCCCTATCCTCCACCATGTGGGGTACAGTTGTTGTCTCAGTCCAAGGAGTTGTACTTCCCCCCCCCCAATTATTTCTAGACAAATAGAAAACCTCACTTTTGTTCCTTTTTTGCTATCCACTTATGCTGTGTCTGATCCATTGCCATTACCCCAACCTTGCATAATTGCAGAAAATTGAGAGAGAGAGAGAGAGCTTTGCTACAGGGGGGCACAGCTTTCCTGTCAGTAGATAGCCAACTTCCAATCTTGACTTTAATAGAAATTGGAGAAGGAGCTGGTGTATGCTACGGCGAGAGAGCGGAGAAGTGCAAGGAAGAAACTAGTGAAACATCCCTGAGATAGCACTTACTGCTATGATAAGGAGGTGGCTGCCTCCACTGGTATACCATGCATTGATGATTGTTCTTAGAGCACATGATGAACAGTCAAAACTGCAGAGATGTAATCTGGAGAGTACTAAACCTCTGAAACAGCAAAGCAATGTTTTTTAATGATGTTTAAGAACAGATCACAAAGTTGTATCACTCAGTAGGGGGAAAAATGCATATTACTGCAGCAATCCTTCTGTGCTGCTTGCTGTCCTGTTCCAGACAGTTTCACAACCTCAGGAGCAGATCTTTGGTTTTCTCTGTGGCAGAAACAAGCCAACATTTACATGCTCACCGATGAAGGCTGCAAGCCTGTGCACACTCATGGGGGAGTCGGTCCCATTGAACCCAATGGAAATTATTCAGAGTAGACAGGTTTAGGGTTGTGATGCTAGCAATTTCTTTTTTAGTTCCAGGAGCAGACATTAGTGAAAGTAATGCCTTAGTTGCACTTCAGAAATTATTGTCTCTAATAAATAGTTGACAGTGCATTAGTGCAACGTATTTGCTGAAGGTAGATGCCTGCTTGGTTTCAAGTGCGGGAGATTTAGCAGAAAAAAGGCACAGGTGTGTAATAAGGCACTATGGGAAATGGAAAACGAATGAAGTCTAAGCTAATTTGCCAGGGCCATGTCACAGGAAGCAGTGATGAATTAACCAAGACGTATTGTCCATCAGTACAATTTAGAAGCAGAAAGAGAATGGAGAGTAAAAGACGAAAATTGCAGCTTGGGGATTCTCAATAAGATTTGTCCAATTCTCATTGGTTTATGGACACATAATGGATCTAATGCTTCTGTGGAGATGGGCCTGTTGAGAATGGCAGTATTTGCGTTCATAATAACATACAGCTGACACCCCTGCAGCAGGTTAGCATCTGTGCAACTCTTAGAGTGCAGTCCTAACCTGGAGTTAGGCTGACACAGTTAGGCCAGCAAAGTTTGGCTGGTACAAAGGCCACCGTAAAGTATGTTTGGACCACTCTTGGAGTCAGAGAGGCCAGCACACAGATGTGCACCATCCTCCCTGACTCTGAGAGTGGTCCAAACATGCTTTACGGTGGCCCTTGTGCTGGCCTAACTTATGCGGGTTAATGTTGGATGTGAGAAAAAAGAGAACAATTCTTGAGGAAATAAGGCAGTAAGGAGAAACAGCAGGTCACCAAAAACCAAAAGTAAGCAAACAAAACCATGCCTTGCTGGACTGGATAAAAAACAATGACAAAAATAATCTTCATTTTGATCAGGGCTACAACAGTGTTGTTGCTCATTGCTGTCCATCTTTTCCATGCATGCTTGGTTTTCAAAGTTTCATCGTTTTAAAAATGAGGCATGGGAAGTGATTGCCACTGCACTCTGAAAGCAAAATGCAAAGAGGTTTTTTTTTTTTTTTTTTTTTTAGGTTTATGTGCAACATTTATACAGGTGGAGCCTTTTTATCCTTGAGCGTTCTGTTCCAGGAACCCTCACTGATAAAAAACAAAAAACAAAAAACCATTAAATGAAATCATGTTGTTAATTAGTATTCAGACTTTAAAAAAAAAAAAGCTTCTTTTACCAAAGCAACAGGCTACAGACGTTCTCCTGGGGCTTAGAGCAATTAGTATCCATTAGCTGCTTCTCTTCACCCTGGAGCAAGGGGAAAAATGCAAAACAGAAGTGATTAATCACAGTACCTGGGGATGTAATGAGAGAGGAGGTCTTATCTCAGAGCTAATGAGATTGGCTGCAGCTGCATTGCCATGGTAAGAAAAGCTTTTTAAATCATGATTTTTAAGAACTTAATTAATAGCACGTGTTTGTTAAACAAAAAGCCCTTCTCTTTGAGAGTCAAATCAGCGGATGGGAAAACCGTGGATGAGAAGTCTCCACCTGTATATTGTGTTTGTATATGTGCAGAGGTACAGATAATTACATCTCATGCTCAAGGCATAAGATGACTTCATGAAGTGATCAAGGAGAAGGGGTCAGAGACTCTTTTTCCCCGCATATTCCCCAGACTCTTTGAGGAAACTGCATTTCCCAGGTTTCCTTGTACTCCTGAGGCTCTTCTAAATGTTGCTCAACAACAGTCATTAGAGCATTGTTTTCCACCTCCATTTTTGTTGAATTTAAATTCTAAGGGTTTTTTTTTGATAAGTTTTATTTTTCTTTAGTCCAAATAAGCAGTTCTCAATTCACTTCTCACATTTTGTTTTGTACTTAGCAATGCATTTCGCCATCAAGATGTGTCTGTATGAATTATTTTTGGTGTTTTGATGTCTAGCGTCTCTTCAGCAGGGTGTGAATTTAGCATTATGTTTAAGCAACTAAATTAACAGGATACCTTCAAGGGAGACACAGAGTTTTCCATTCGCCTGTTGTCACTGTAAAAATACACATGACATTAATAATATGGAGTCTACTTGAGGTCCTGTGGGGTTGTTTCCAACAGACTCTATTCCCTCACTTGGAGATACAAGTCTTGGGAAATAACATAGACTGAGCATTACCATGCCTACCACTGTCCAGTTCTTCTCTGATTTGGATTGAAAGCATTTGTAGCCATCTAAATGTCTTGCCAAACTTCCTCCTTCTCAGCCACTTTCTCTCTCAACAGTAATCCAGCAAGACTTCTATGCCATGGCCTTGACCTCAAATTACAGATTGGCTGTCAGAGGACGAGAACTCAGAGTGCAATCCTAACCTGGAGTTAGGCCAGCATAGTTAGGCCAGCAAAGTTTGGCTGGCATAAGGGGCATCATAAAGCACTTTTGGACCACTCTCGGAGTCAGGAAGATGGCACACATCTGTGTGCTGGCCTCTCTGACTCAGAGTGTGGTCCAAACATACTTTACGGTGTCACTTGTGCCGGCCAAATTTAACGGTGCCAGCCTAACTGCAGGTTAGGATTGCACCCTCAATCTCTCTGACCCGCACATCAGCTGTTGAGGTGCAGGATCCAAGCCTTTGTGGCAAGAGACCCTGAAAACCTGAAACTAGGTTCTCCTGACCCCATAAATGGTTCCCAGTGACCCAAACAGGAATAAAATCTTGACATGCCAGGAACAAGCTGACAGTCAAACCACCTGGCACTAGTTGGTATTCTGCATGAACTGAAATTTCCAAATGGTATTCAAAGACAGCATTACCATCCAAAAGAGATTGGCAGTCCATCCTCTCAGTGGCAGATCTCCTGACTTAAACCACCTCTCTTTGGACCAGATCCTGTTTCAACTTGTTTGCCCTCATCACTTATTCCAGGCAACAGTTCATGACTTTCCAAGCCTCCCCTGTATAACATGAAATGGAATTACAGAGCTGGATGGCATCGTTATAACATCATATGGAGTGTCTGGCTAAGGATAGGACACAGTACACTCTAACCTTCCTATCTGAGAGCGCAATCCTAACCTGGAGTTAGGCCGGCACAGTTAGGCCAGCAAAGTTTGGCCAGCATAAGGGACACTATAAAATATGTTTGGACCACACTCGGAGTCAGAGAGGCCAGCAGAGACTTGCGCCATCCTCCCTGACTCAAAGAGTGGTCCAAACACGCTTTACGGTGGCCCTTGTGCCAGCCAAACTTTGCTGGCCTAACTATGCCGGCCTAACTCCAGGTTAGGATTGCACTCTGAATATATACCACCCTGAGCTCATGGAGTCAGAATAATAAAAATGTAGTTGCTCTTATCCAAAGACACAACCAACATACACATTTAATTTTGTGAGTTTTAAAAATTGCCTAAATTATGACTTATATGTTTCTGTTTATACTTTATTTTTAATGCTTTTAGGCTAAACTATATTGTACTTTCTGGTCAGATTCTAAGCAAGTGAAAATAGGTTCAATTATACAGAGGTTGTCAAATTACTTCAACAGAAATTTGACCCTCAATTCATTTCATAGCACAGACTTTTAGAGAACCATGTGTGAAATCTCTTTTCAGTTGTCATACAATCCCTGGCTAAAAGCAATTTGCTCAAATTTGGTTAAGAGGCATCTTTCTTAAACTGATAGCCTCTCTTGGCATATTATTATTATCATTGTTTTTTTGTGAGGTGACAGATGAGATTAGTATTTGGAATGTTGTATGATGTCTTGGAATTCAAGGCTTCTTGTAGCAGAAATCTAGAACGTGGATAATGTTAGGTGTGCAGTGTTGCCAGGTATTAGTTAAGTTGCCAAGCCTAGATGCTGTGAATGCGTCCTGGAGAATTCATGGAATATTTTTTCCCCTATTATTTTATTTTTATTAGAACAACAAAAACAAACTTGCAACTACAAAACAAAAACTAAACAGTAAAAACCAAATTCAGAATATATAAAGCAAGTATGTAGTAATACATCTAAATTGCTTACAAACATACAATATGCTGGTAACTGCTCAAATTAAAAATTGTGTCTCTTAGCCAACCTCTTATTCTTTTCTTTAATAATTCTTTTTTAAAGAAATCTCCTTATCATTTATTTTAATCTCCAGGAAAATGTTTTAATGTCTAAATCATTCGACTATTCATCAAGTCCGTAATTCGTTACACCAAAATTTGAGAATTCATAGGCTATTTCTCATCTTGTGGGCCATGTTCCAAAGTGCATGATTTTCTTGGGGTATGAATGCAGAAGAATATGTGGACAAGTAAAGGAAGGGGGATCTATTTTTTTCTGATGCAGTTGTTTCTTGTAAACCAGCATAAGTCTTATGAAGACACTACAACTTTTGGGAGCTGGAAGGCATAATGACTAGTAGACAGGCAACTCCTGGAATGGTAAAAGTGTCCTGGACTTTACCACTGCAAACATCACGTTGGAGATGGTTCCGTTTAATGTTTCCTCCATAGAAGTAAATTCCAAAGTATAAAAAGCACATCAGAAAGAATGGAATATCCTTGTGTGTGACATACTAGGTTTTTTGTATATGTTAGTTTTCTTTCCCCACATGCCCCGGAAAGTAGTTTAGCACATGAGTCCTTTAAATTGTGAAGAACAGAACATAAGAAGAGCCTTTTGGCATACAATCAGGCCAAAGACCCCTCTAGTCCAGCTTCCTGATTATCATAGTGGCCCACCAGATGCCTAAGGAAGCTCAGTAGACAACAAGATGCTTGCATCCTGTTGCTGCCACGGCCTTGCACCTGGCATTCTGAAGTAGCCTACTTCTAACGTAAGGAGGTTGTACCACCCATCGCAGCCTATAGCCAGTGGTGGTATCTAAAGTGGGAGGAACCGGTACGCTGGGCAGGACTTACGTGTGATTGGCTGCCCGTCCGTCCGTTCGGTTCCACTGCCTGCCTGCCCACCGCGCGGGCTGCCCTGACCTTGAAGGGGGCGCCTGCTCGCCGGTGGGGGCGGGTGGGGGTGCACCAGGTGCCTGGGCGAGCAGCAATGGGGTGCACCAACTGGGGGCAGCCCGTGCGGCGGGCGGGCAGGCGGCAGAATGGAACGGACGGGCTGCCAATCAACCGTACATCCCGCCCAGCGTTCCAGTTCCTCCTGCTTTCGATACCACCACTGCCTATAGCCCACAATGCACTTTTCCTCCAGAAATCTGCCCAGTCCCCTTTTAAAGGCATCTAGGTATTTCCTACTACTGTGCAGTCAATGGGTGCAGGAGAACACTATGTTCATTTGGTGGGAATAACCATTAGAGGACATGGACCAGAGGTTATTCGGGTCACAAGTGGTAAGGGAGGGAAATCAGGTAGTTTGTCATTGACTAGGTTGGGAATTGGCATATGCTGGGTCTTGCTTAGACAGCCGCATGTCATTCCTAATATTTGCCACCTGCATTTTTGAAGTTGGAGGACAGCCAGAAACACTACTCTGTTGCAGATGGCTATAGAATTCCCAGAACACAATAATGAGGTGTGTCTGCGAGCTGGGGGATGCTGAGATAATTGGTTCAAATGGGGATTTAGTCCAGATTGTGAAGTCAACTTCCTCTGTTCTCTTGGATGCTATCTGAGTCTTTGCTGAAGCTGGCATCCAGCTTCTCCTGACCCTGTGAGACTTCTCTTTTTGATATGCCTTCTTTTATTGACTGCACCAACAATTCTTGCTTATCAATACTTTAGCAGATATTAGGCATCAGTGGTAGAAACAATTTTCAAAATCTCTGTTGTTATGAGAATATTCACGTTGTTTCTTCTTTTCCAAACCTGTTCAGTGGTAATGTTTCCCCTAACAGCAGCTTCTTTTGGGCGTCTCACTTTTTTTTCCTGACATGGATTTATCTTTCCATCCTGCATTTCTCTTCTGAGCTCATTAGGGATTGCAGCAGACTGGCCAATGAGATCTGATTGTGCTCACATCAGTGAAAAGGAGGTCAACTTAAAATGAGGTCAGTGCAGCCATCCCTGTCAAACAGGAATTGCTTGGTGAACCTGGTGATGTCATGATACAGCATAGCCAATAAGATAAGGCTACATACTGATGTCACTGAGAACAAATGAAGTCCGTTTAGAACAGTTATTTCAGTCTTTTTCATCTCATGCCACATTAAGAAGGCACTAATATTGTCAAGGCACACCATCAATGTTTTGACAATTGACAAGGCACACCATATTATTAACGGGGGCTGACATTCCCCAATGGCCGTACTAATATATGATCCTCCTCCAACCCTTTATGACAATACCTGTAGACAGAGCCACTAAGGCAGTGGTTACCAAACTATGGGTTGGGACCATTGTGAGCCAATTTCAGGTGCATCATGAAGCACCTAGAGCAGCCATGTTGAAAATACGGCAAGATGGGATGCTGGAAAGTGGGAGGGCTGTGTGGTTGTTTTGCTTCTGTCAAGGTTGTAAATAGGCTTCTTAAATTCCTGATTCACTTTACTGTTGGAAAATTGGTTGAGAAATAATCCAACATACTGCTGCATACTCAGGAAAGCAGCAGGCTCTGGCATCACAATGACAGCACTTCCGGCCATGACATCACTTCCTGTGGGTCCCAGACAGATTGTCATTCTAAAAACTGGGTCCTGGTGCTAAAAAGTTTGAAAACCACTGCACTAAAGAATTTTAAGGGGGGCAACATTTCTTTTGGCCCTTTCCTTTCAAGTGTGAACATGGCTCCAGGGATCCCCTTTTCTGTTCCCAGACCCTCCCTTTTTAACCCTGGGGTCAGTGTACCCCCTGCACTCCCCTCTTATAGGCCCTGTCTGCAGTACATTCACAGCACACCAATGTGCCACAGCACAGTGGTTGAAAATCACTGGTTTAGAGTAAGGCCAACATTTTCTGAATGTTGAATGCTTTGAAATCAATTTATTGTAAAACCATCAAAGGACATTTTTTTGACATTCCCAAAATAGAAAGTGTGAAAACATTGTTCCTGGCAGCGTTCCCCCTTCGTGGGCAAGCAACAAGCCAGAATCGCTCCTGGGAATCCTTGCCTGTGCAACTGCAAAGGTCTCTTCCATAAGAGTGGCTCAATCTGACGTCCTCCTGTTACCCTGCTCCTTCGAAATGTTCCCTTTCAGTTGCTTACTAGAATGGATCGTGTTTAGCCTCCAGACAACTGCAACATTATTTTGATCTCCCACTTGCATGCTTCATAAGCCTGCCTGTAGAAAGTTTGTTTGTTTTTTCAGTTCTAAGAAAGTCATAAAAGGAAGGGAAAAAACGTTCAAAACGTCAAGTTTAGCAGGTATCCCAGAGTTGGTCATATACTTGCAATCTTTTTCTCTAGGACAAAAGGCAATGACATTTTTTGCTTGTTCTACTTTAAGGAACATCTGCAGATAATCAAATAGTGTGAAACACAAATTCACGTAAATTTTATTTTTTAGTCAATACACCTACTAAAGGAAGCTGGAAGCTGTCCCCTCATTTCCTCTCTCTCTCTCTCTCTCTCTCTCTCTCTCTCTCTCTCTCTGTGTGTGTGTGTGTGTGTGTGTGTGTGTGTGTGTGTGTGTGCCTTTTTGCTTTTCCAGAGGCAGCTTGAAACCTAAATGATGCTTTCATTTTTTAAAATGTATTTTTAATGGGCACAACTCTGCATTAAAAAGCACTCAAATAATAAGAGCCATTTTGGTTTACACACTTAAAGTGCCCAATTTCAGACATTACAAAGAACAAAGTGCAGTTTAATTGGTTTTTTGGAAGCTTTAATGTGTAATCCAGGGAGTTGAGAAAAGGGTGATATTTAAACGGACACTGTTAAATACATTTTTATAGCATTATGCTTTTAACCTCAGACATGTAAGGCATTCTGAAGTAATCTTTATGTGTTGGATTGTTTTTCACTATGTCAAAAATGGATATTTCACTGCTCCCTTAATTCGCATCCAAAGCATCATGAAGTGTTACAATGAACATGGGCTTTTGTGTCATCTTGCACTCTATAAATGATTACAATGACTCAGTAGCATCAACATGTCTCAAGATCATGGGAATGTTTAGGATTGATAGGCAACCAGCAGGGGGAGATGAATTGCACAAAGCAGACAATCATCCTTATGGACCTGAGATAAACGTCTACGCCTTGTATTTGCTAGCAGCAATGCTGACTCTTTTTATGCAGCTCTTGTCCCAATTTCCTTGTGGAACTGCTGTGTTTCTAATGCTGCAATCTTACCGACACTTTCCTGGGAGTAAGCTCAACTGAACACTGGGACTTACTTTTGAGTAGGCATGTTTAGGCTTGTGCAGGAAACGTATGAAATTTATTCCTGGAACCAATAGTTGCAGAATTCAATGTCATATTTCAGTTTACCACTCCCCCCAAAAGACTTGCATCATTGCAGCATATTAAGAATATTTTTTTAAAAAAATATAACCAACTAAGAGCGCAATCCTAACCTGGAGTTAGGCTGGCACAGTTAAGCCAGCAAAGTTTGGGTGGCACAAGGGGCCACCATAAAGCACGTTTGGACCACTCTTGAAATCAAGGAGGTTGACACACATCTGATGACACACAAGAGTGGTCCAAACATATTTTATGGTGTCCCTTGTGCCGGTCAAACTTTGCTGGCCTGTCTTTTCTCCAAGGTGAAAAGGAGTTTCTGAAACTAGCATATGTGGGTATACCTATGGTTCAACAACTTCGTTGATGTCTCTGCTGCCACACAACCAGCTGTAGAACAAAATGTCCCTCATACCTAAGGCTCATTCCATGGGAGAGACAAGACAATGAACCGGAGAAGTTGCTTCAGAGCTGGCTAGCAGTGCCCTATCTTTTTAACTCTTCTGAATTAAGAACATAATAGTTGCCTCTTTGGGTAAATTTGTTTGCTGGTGGTGAAAGATAGGCAGTGGTGAGGCAGACTTTCATATGCTTCTTCAGATATCCTTTCTCCAGGTTGGTCCTGGGCCCATTTTATGACTTTAGGAATCTGAGTTGGTGGAAGCAACATGGATGGGGCTTTGCATGGTTCCTGACGTTCAGTGGTTGCTTTTGTGCTATACTGAGTGTATCTTTTATTGCATTTCATTGTATGGTATTAGCTGTGGTTGTTTCTCCTTACTGGGAGAAGAAAGGCAGGAGTAAATACAGTAAGTCCCTGTTATCTGCTAGGGTTAGGCTCCTGGAAATCCTTACAGAAAATGAACCATTGATCCTATGGGATCAATGGGGTTAGGTGCAAGGGCTACCTTATCTGCCATCAGAAGAAGCTAGCAGAGACCCTCAGGAAGCCAGCAGGGTGCAGCAGGAAGTGCCAAAAGATCTCTGAATGCTGTCAAGACCTTCCAGAGGCTGCAGGTGATCTTCAGAATGGCACCTGCAACCAGCATGGACTCCTTAAACATGTCCAGTGATGCTTCTGCCGGCCATTTTAAAGGGGTCAGTGCTGGTAACAAGGTGCCATTCTGAAAGTCCCTGAAGCCTTCGGAAAGTCTCTGCATAGTGGATAACAAGGAAAGTAGCAGTTCTGCCCCTCCCAGATAAGTGAATTTGCAGATAGGGAGTTTGCATATAAAGAGGACTGATTGTACTATAAATAAAGGAAGGGGATTAGGGCCTATGGAAGTACATTTGAAATTCTTTTAATATTTTAATCTAGAGAGAAGTTGATGTTAATGCTTGCCTCTCCTCATATCTGGACCACATCTGGCAAGTTTCCCCCCCCCCAAATTCCTAGCTAGGAAGGAATGGCCAAATTCCCAGAACCTCTTAAACCTCCAGCTGATAGGGCTAGCCTGCACTTTTGCTCACCTTTGTAGAAACTGATCACTTTGAACTTATCTACCAATTTCTTTACTTTTCAGCTTTCATGTACTTTGCCATCATATTTTAAAGCTAGTCTTTTATAACCTTGGCAGGTAGAAGCATTTTGAAAGTTGGTATGTCCATAATTCTAACAAGATCTAACAGGTCTGGTAGATTCATCTTCCTTCTGACACAGGGAGAAGTGATTAAAAGTCAATTTTGTGGCATCTCTTCAGTTTTCTCTCTGTTTTGGGCCAGGTGACCACTGAAATGCCTTTCTTTTTTACTCTTTCCATATTTGACTATACTATATTTAGAACCATGCAGTAAAACCAGAGGTATATGCATCTTCTGCAAATCTTCTGTTAATTGTCACAGAAGGCTCTACTGGTCAGTGTGCAACCTTTTTTCTAAGAGTAGATCACAAGATAGAGCACGTTTCATTCTTTCAAATTGCTCACTGTGGAAGGGCTGGCACTTTCTGTAATTAGGTGCCTCATATTCTTTCAGCAGTTTGTGCAGAAGTAGATTAGTGCTTTAATCCAATGTTTTCTTTTTTTGTTCCCTCCCTTTTTAGAAGTGGTTTGCTTGCTTTAACTCTTGACATGCAAAACACTGATGCATCTAGACTGAGCCTGTTTTTTTTCACTCTAACTCTCTTCCCTGAATTGATTAGAAGAAGCTCATGAGTGTGCATGACTGTCCATCCTAATTTGCACAGATAATACCTACAGTTGGGGATAATCTCTAAATGAAGAGATGGATTGGGGAAAAAATGTTCTGGTAAATTGCATTGTATCTTTAGGACATGCATCTGTACTCAGAAGCTATGTTATTTTTTTCTGATTTTGTCTTGACTTGCCAGATGGGATAAGATATAAATCCAAAAATTAATAGCTGTTAGTTTCTGAATAGAAAGAGATCTAGAATCTGTAGCTTCTGTCCTAGAAGCTTGTAATTTTAAGATCAAATAGTTACTTGGTACTGTGGGGAAAGCATTCTGGACTGCCTCAGAGATATTGTGTTGCATAATCTTTGAGCAGTACATACAATTATGGTGGTTAACTTGAGATAAACCTGAAATGTTGAAATTACTCTGTACTGCTGACTAGCTCTAGTGCCCTGACTGCATGCTTCAGTCTCTCTCTCTCTCTGCGTGTGTGTGTGTGTGTGTGTGTGTGTGTGCGCGCGCGCGCATGTGCGTGTGTGTGAGTGAATGAATGACTGAGCATTTAAATGTAAAGGAAACAATGAGGCAGAGCCAAAATATAGAAAAAAAAATTATTGGGCAACTTACAATGTACACATGCATCCTGTAAGCTGGAATGAATTCATGACCCACTGCAAACGATGTTCAGGTCCAAACACTAAACAAACAGAATTATATACTATAAGGCAGTGTTTTTCAAACTGTGGGTTGGGACCCACTAGCTGGGTGGTGAGCCAATTTCAGGTGGCTCATGTAGCACCTAGTGCAGCCATCACTGAAAATATTAGAAGATGGGACACTGGAAAAGGGGAGGGCTGTGTGGTTCTGTTGCTTACATCAAGCTTGTAAATAGGTGTTGTTGTTGTTTTATCTTTTCTGGTTCACTTTGCTGTTGGAAAACTGCTGAACAATAAATGCTGCATTCTCAGATGGTCATTCTAAAAAGTGGGTCCTGGTGCTAATGAGTTTGAGAACCACTGCTAAAAGGTGTTTACTCCCAAAACTACGTTTGGGTTACATATTGACACATCAGTATTATAATATTGACATATTGATATTAATTAGCATAACAGAACATGTATAGGAAGGAGCTGCAATAAGAAAGCACTCTCACCATCCAAGCTTGGACACAACTGGGCTATCTTACTGATAAGAATAATGCTGATAACTTAATTTGGCAGGAGATATCTTTATAATTACATGTACCTCATCATGTTTTTGGCACCTTTATTTCATTAGTCTGGAACTTTCCAGACTGGAACTTTCCAGTCTGAAAGTTCCAGACTAATGAAATAAAGGTGCCAAAAAGGTGCTTTCTTGGATGGTGAGAGTGCTGGAAATGTATTCTTCTTCTGCCAGTTCTCATTGCATACACTCCAGCAGAGACAGGTGCCATTCCCCCCCCCCCCAAACTTTAAATGCAAGGTGCATTCTGCCAATCTCCAGTACAATGAGTGTCAAGCTATACTACACAAAATAGACATTTATAAGAAGAGATTTGACTTGAAATTCCAGAGTAGTTCATGATCTTGGCAGTCTCTGTTGCATCAGCCCATTTGTTCTGAAGCTGTTGGTTGTCTGATAATTCCATGTTCAAGACAAGACAACAACCCTGTCATCTCTTCATTGCTCTCCACGCTGGGCACCATGTCTACAGTCATTGACTTCAGAATCTGTGCCTTCTTATTTATGTGTGGCCCAAGGAGGTTAAATGGCTGGAGGCGGCATAAGATCGTTTTCTTGAAGCCATGGGCGGAACAATATGGCTGACTCAGATCATTGCCGCCAAGGAGGAGGATTGCCGCAAATTCACAAATAAAAATCTCCCTGCACGCGTGTAAAAGTTAATCTCAACGTCTTTAACAGTGCAATCTGAGTTTAAATAGACAGCAAGTAGCATTTCGTCCGGTATGTTCAGTAATATAATTACGCGGAATTAAACCTTGGAATTGCATATTAACTCATAATTAGGTTACCAATGATGTTTCTCCACGATCACACGTTGTTATTTTCGTGAGTTTTTACTTCAGGAGTAAACTATTAAGTCCTAAACATCACGCGCAAACCAATCTGAAATGCTTGGAATAAGGATTGTTTTGAGCGTAACAACATGGCTGCTGAGCCCGCCCCTGGCTGCAGTCGGCGGCTATCAATTGTACAGGGATGTCGTCTCCAGTCCTTATTTAACCTCCTTGGTGTGGGCCGACATTTGGTGCATTCAGCATCTTTGTTTACTAGGAGTAATAGTCCATCGTTCAGTTCTTTAAAATGTAACCCAAAGAAACAGATTCCTTGATCCAATGAAATTACAACCTAGAGGTGGCCACAGGCAGAACAGAGAGCGGAGAAAATTATGCAAAGATAACAAGGTGTGGATGTGAGCAGATGCAGTTACACATACCTAAACCTAATTGTGGTACCTTGAAAGATAGAGTTTAAACAAGAGCTTCGCAAAACAAAGAGATATCCAGTAGTACATTTTGAAGTACAGGACTTTGTCATGACATCCCAGAGCCACATTATGCCAAGAGTATACATCCCCTCCCCCCAAAAAACAACTTTAAACGTACTATTTTCGTCTGCTAAGTATTCCTCTTTCAAAACTTACAGTGTATACAGTGCTGGCAGCCAATTGTACCTGCTTTGTGCAGCCAGGCTGGGGCTCGCCTCCTATTGGCTGCTGAGCCAGGGGAGGTGGGAGCTGAGCCTCGGTTGGGCCCATGTGCTCTCAACTGACCTGATTCCGGGTCTGACCAGCAACCCTATCCTCTCTCCCTAATTCTAGTCTAAGATTAGCTGGTCACTTGTTGGAGGGCCGGGTAGGAATGTTTTGCTGTCATCCTGATTGGCCTCTGTTGTTGTTTTTTTTGTCTAACCTAGACTGATGTGGGATGGCACAGTATTTTGTTAGGGTAAGAATTGGTAAATTGGTCACTTAGCCTGATGCATAAGGGTAGATAGGTTCCATCTCAGTGTCCATGTGAGGCAGCCAGATGAGCCTGGTGAACCAGCACCGCTCCAATGACGCCTGACCAGGTCAATGAGGTTGGCTGGCAAGCCCTTTGATTGGACTCTCAAGACTTTGCAAGGTTTGTCCTGTGGGCTAAGTAGTTCAGTCGCCTTGACCCTTTGGGGGCAATGACAAAAGGCTACCTTAGTTCGGGACTGAGTGTGGCCCTGAGTTTGATGGTTCACCCTCTACGATTTGTGGGGGATGTAGAAAGCTAGGACCATTTTCCCCAAGCTCGTACTCCATATGCTGGACTTGAGTGGTCATTTATCCCCTACCAGCCCTGCTGTAACTGCTGTGCATAGTTTAATAAAGTGGCCCAGTTAAACGCAAGTTGTAGTCTGGAATCTTTCTTTGGTGGGTGCAAGGGTAAAAACATAAGGGGAACCCTTCTGGGTCAGGTCAAGGGCCCATCTAGTCCAGCTTCCTGTATCTCACCTCTGGGAGCACACAGACAATAGGATATATGTATCCTGATGCCACTCCTTTGCATCTGGCATTCAGAGACAGGCTACCTCTAGAACTTGGAGGATGCATACAGTCTCCTGTCATACCCTATAACCACTGATGGACCTTTCCTCAACAAATCTGTCTGGTTTCCTTTTAAAGTCATCCAGGCCAGCATCATCACAACATACTGTGGCAAAGAGTTCCATGGAACTTCATTTCAAGATCTAGCTGATTTCATCCCAAACACTTGGAGTGGGTTGCAATAGTTTAAAACAGTGGTTCCCAAACTATAGGTCAGGCCCTACCAGTGGATCGCAAGCCACTTTCAGGTGGGTCGTGAAGCACCTAGAACTTGAAAAATGAAAATATGGGATGCTGGAAAGCGGCAGGGCTGTGTGGTTCTTTTGCTTGTGTCAAGGTTGTAAATAGGCTTTTTTTCTTTTCTTTCTGATTCACTTTGCTATGGGGAAATGGCCAACTTACTGCTGCATTCTCAGGAAACAGCAGGTTCTGGCATCACAGTGATGGCACTTCCAGCCATGACATCACTTCTGGTGGTTTCCAGACAGATTGCCATTTTAAAGTGGGTCCCAGTGCTAAAAGGTTTGAGAACCACTACTTTGAAACATACATACATACATACATACATACATACATACATACATACATACATACATACATACATACATACATACATACAT
>JAJKFI010000043.1:8535798-8547186 GCA_029204185.1 Lerista edwardsae | reverse complement strand
TCTCTCTCTCTCTCTCTCTCTCTCTCTCTCTCTCTCTCTCTCTCTCTGGCTTCCCTTAGGAGCTCTTTTCATGTTCCACCCACCTGCCCCGGGCAAACAAGTAAAAAGACACAAAGAGATTAACATTAAATCAATTACTATTTTTGGTTTTCAGTCTGGGGCCCCTTTGAAAAGTCCCAGGTCTGCCCAGGTTGGGCAGCTCCCCTTGAGAATTGCTGTGGTATAGGATCAAAGGCTACACACATTAGTATCTTCATACAAATACCTTCCAGTATTTGACTACAGAGAACGGTATATGTTTATCTGTTTACATTATGACTGTCAAAGCATCATATTGAGCAAGCCAAATGGCGCCACTTTGGGATTTGATCGCCTATTCCATCTCAGACATTTCTGAATGTTCATTTAAAAATATCAATTTGTTTCCATTACAGCTAGATTGAGCACATCATTTTTATGGCTGCATAAATGGCAAAAGATGTTACGAAATTCAAAAACACAGTGTGTGCTAGCAGGTTCTGTACACAGATCCACCTCCCCATCGTCATAATGTCATGGAAAATACTTCAGTTTGCATTTAGGTAGAAATCTAGCAAACTATGTGAACATAAATACCGTAGGAAGATATAATTAGAGAGTATGAAATTATTGTCCATAGCGATTTAGTATGGTTTGATAATTTTGGTAGCCTTTGTGTGAAATTGAAAGTGAGTCCTTTAGAATATTTGTAAAGAAGGAGGGTGGAATTTAATATATAATTTAAACACACCCACCCACCACCCACCATGTTATTTGAATATAGTCTCAATCCAGCCAAAGCAAGCACTGTTTAAGTTAATAAATTTGCATGGATACCAGTGTGTGTCTACTCAGAAGTAAGTGCCATTGTGTTCAATGGAATTTATGGTCTAATCCTAACCCCCTCCCTCACTGGTGTAATCATTTTGCTGGCAGAAGCAGCTTTACAGCTGTCAGAATGCCCTTGGGGAGAGCAAGTAGGCCCATGCAGGGAGGTGGGGAGGGGGCTGAATGGGGTGGGATTGGTGGAACAGGGTAGTGATGGGCATGGGGTTGTGTTAGGGGGTTGGATTAGGCCTGGAGGGGCTGGATCAATGGCACTGAGACATACCAAATTCCAATCCTCTTCTCAGGCCTGATCAAGTGGACAACTCAATGAAAGTGTTGAAAGCAGCGGTGGTGCGCTTTCTAGTGTGCAGATTGTATCCAGGATTGGGTCCTTACTCTGAGGAACTGTGTATCAATCAATCAATCAATCAATCAATCAATCAATCAATCAAAAAGTATTTATATACTGCTTTTCAACATAAAGTTCACAAAGCGGTTTACAGGCAAATAATAAAGTTAAATGGCTCCCTGTCCCAAAAGGGCTCACAATCTAAAAAATGCAGAACACCACCACCAGCAGCCACTAGACAAGATACTGCGCAGGTGTGAAGAGGGACAATTACTCTCCCCCTGCTAAACATAAGAGGAGCACCACTGGGAAAAGTGCCTCTTGCGTATGAAGAGGCACAATTCCTCTTGTGTATGGAATTGCAGCCTTAAGCATGAGCTTCATTGTTTTCTTCAAGGCATTTCAAACACTTGTGACCGATTTATTTGATTTTATTAACAACATTTTTCAGGTAACTTGTCCATTGTGCATAGGATCTTATGGTAAGTACCAGCCCCTTGACTTTTTCTTCTCCAACATAAAAACATATTTTGTTTCACCTAAGTATCATTGCAAACAAAGACAGGAAAAGGTAGTGACTCATTTTGTTCTGTGACCTTGATGCTTCGATCAGGAAACTTTCAGATGAGGCTGTCTTGTGTTGTTTTTCTATCGCCAAGATTGGATGCCATTCTGGAACTGAACTATCCTGAGTGCTTAAATTAGAAAAAGAAATCCAAAATGCACACATGAGCTGCACTGCCCAGGGCTCTGTGGATTGCGCTCTGGGTAGAAGAGGTTGTCAGCAAACAATATAGCACGTTCCAAGAGAGCAGTAAAAGCAATTATCTTCCTTGGCACTTTTGCTTTGAAAAACAACAGTGTTGTAGGGCAGGGAGCTAATTGTTCCATCTGTTGCTTTGGATCTGTTGATGAAGAAAGTGCTGCTTTTGGTGTTGTGTTTCATTGTTTAATTCATGCAATGTCCAGTGTGAAGAGAGCCACCAGATAAGAGTGGGCAACAGGCAGAAAGCAATAAATGCCAACTGTGTTGCCAAAAAAAAAAGGGGGAGGGAGTTGTGCTGTTTTTATGAGGTCCATCTGGACAACATTTTTGTTGTATGATCACAGTGAATTTTTAGTATTTTACGCCTTTTGACAATATTTTATTTTTAGGATTCCATATACAAAAACAGCAACATATTACCACGCACCGTTTTGGGGAGACTTTTTTGGTGCATAATGTAGTTCTTGTTTCTTGTTTAGTCAAAAGTTAACTGAGAGTGTATTGCATGCACAGAGGGTTGACCCAGTTGGAGAGTTTCCCAGTATTTGGACAAATATGGGCCTGCACATCCCCTAAGGGCTTTTTGGGCTTTGCCCATATTTCTTTGAGCCTGAAACACCTTCCTTTAGAGCAGTGGTTCCCAAACTGGGTTGGTACCCACCGGTGGGTCACAACCCAATTTTTGGTGGGTCGTGGAGCAGATAGCTGACAAGGAAAATGCATTGAACTCTATGGAAACAGAAGGGAGCGGTGTGTCTGCCTTTACTCACAAGTAAGTGAATGTGCCTTAGGGTGCAATCCTAACTTGGAGTTAGGCCGGCACGTATCACTTGTGCTGGCCCAGAAGTGTTGCAAATGCACCATAAAGCACATTTGCACCACTCTTGGAGTCAGGGACACTGGCACATGGATGAGTGGTCCAAATGTAGTACACACACACACACACACAGAGAGAGAGAGAGAGAGAGAGAGAGAGAGAGAGAGAGAGAGAGCACTGTCTGAACATGAGCAGCACTTCATTTTTAGAATCTAGGCTGCAGAAGGAATTCAGAGAGAAATAATGTTTGGTTTTTATTGCATCTGACTGTTATGAGCTAAGCCAATCATATTTTAAATTGTGAGGTTTAGCATCATCATTAAGTATGAATGAGTGGAAGCTGTTTTTATTTCTGCTTGAACTGCACTATTACCGTTCAGAACTGAGTCCCAAATTTCAGATATGGAAACTTGGGGAGGGGCTGTCGCTCTCTCTTTTGCATGCAGAACGTCCCAGATTCAGCCCCTGACAGTTCCAGGTCAAGATCCCTGTCTGAAATCCAGGAGAGCTACTGCCTGTCAGTGTAGACAAAACTGACCTAGATGGACTAATTATCTGGCTCTGTTGAAGGCAGTTCCATATGCTCACACTGAGATGACAGTCATCATTAGACAAACTGCCTTTGTTGGAAGATGACTTTTGTCATGTTGGGAAAGGCCATAGTTCAGTGGCAGAGCACATACATTTGCATGCAAAGGGTCTCCCAGTTCAATCCCTAGCATTTCCATGTAGGTCAAGGAAAAATTTCTGTCTGAATTTTGAAGTGACTCTGCCAGTCAGTGTTGACAATATGGAGCCAGATACAGATAATATAAGACAGCTTTGTATGTTTCTTAATAAATTGTGATTGCCAGTGCTTGGTATAATAAAAGCTTATGTCATGAGAGTTAGTGAACACCAACTCATTGTTTGGTAACTTTCCCTGCACCAGTTTTAACATGACTGAATTCGTTTGAACCAGGGACTCATTGACTCTTCCTCATTGTGAAATTATTTTTAAAATGCATAAGCAGCCTGCTTTTCTGTGTGCTACTTTCTCTTGAATAGAAGTTCAGAAATAGCAAATGTATTGTAGCTGCCGCTTACAAAAGGTATAGAGCGGGGGATGAAGAGTTTCCTTGCCAATACACAGCTCACTCTGGCCCTGGAAAGAGGAGTCGGGGGGGGGGAATAGAAAAGCTATTGATGTGTATGTAATGAAGGACAAGTGCTAAAATATAGCAAGTGTGTTATACACATTTTTCTTTATTTTTGTATGAAAAAGGCTATGAAGGAGTATGGAGAGATGATTTTAACTAAAGCCAAGTTCCTGCAGCCCTCTCCCCGAGAACTGCTCCTGCAAGAGGTTGGTGCAGTGGTTCCCAAACCATGAACCATGGCGCCCAAGGGTACTGCAGTGAACTCACAGGGTCACTGTGGGATGTCCCTGGCGGCCTCTTCTTAGCAGTTCTCCTGTATGTCTTGAATTGTATGGAATCTCACGTGATTCAAGGTGATGAGCTGGGTAAGGGCATCACCATCAGTGGTGTAGCTAAGGCATTTGCTATCCTGGGCAAAGACAATTTCCTCCCCTCCACTATGCAATTCAATTCAATTTATTAAACAAGCAAGCAAGCAAGCAAGCAAGCAAGCAAACAAAGGCCTCATGGTGAATTGGCCTTTGATAGAATACAGATATTCCAACATGGTTTGTTTCACTGTGTTCAGCATTAACTTACCTTTCCAATTATATATAACAGGGTCTCCAAACTATGGCCCAGGGGCCAAGACCCCCCCCCCCCCCACACACAAGATTTTATCCGGCCTGTAGCAACTTAAAATATTTGACATTTTTACCCATTACATATTATTTCTCAGTTTAAGCATGACATTGTTTCTTTTAAAGTGTCATGTTTCTCTTTTGTTCTGAATCATATCATGCTGATTACAAAAAAGATCCAGGTAAAACATACTATTCTTCTAAATTTTATTTATTTATTTAATCGGCCCATGAAAATCTGCGAAATATATACGATGCGGCCCTCGTACTGAAAACTCTGGAGACCCATGATGTACTGTATAACATGATGGTACTGGTCATACTTAACAAAGTTTTAACAATTTTTTTCCTGGTTAATTGGCTATGACTTTTGATAGAATACAGATATGCCAACATGGTTTGGGATTGCATTCAGCATTGAATTACCTTTCCAATGATATATAGCATGATGTATTATTTGTACTTAGCAAAGTTTTCACAATGTTGGCCACTAGTGTCAAGCTCAGCTTGTTCCCCTCTAAAACTTGTTGCCTGGTGCAGTTTGCTATCCCCTTCACCTCTTTTGCTGTGCCCCTGCCATCATTGCAAATAGGGTGCTGTGACTGCGCTAAATTTGGGGATCACTAGGTTTGGGGTATCATAGATTGGTGCTATTTTTCTTGGGTTAATTAATCCATACTATTTGCCTTTTCTTGTCTTGATATCTAGAATCACTAATGCAGATTAGAACCCCCTTTCCAGTAATCAGCATATATGGAAATGAATGTGTGTGTCCCCTTTTAAATGCTCAGATGGAGCATACATGCAGATGGTTGTGGTGTACTAATCTGTATGGAATGATTTTGAATGTGCATTTTAGGGCTCAGTCCAGAACTGCCCGACTGCCCAGGAATGCCGCAGTAGCCAGGTGGCTACTACTGCATCCTGTGGCAGCTAAGCAGTCCCTGGAGGCTCCACAGGTAAAGGGGATGTCCATCCCCTTTCCCCACAATAAGGGCACGGGGTGAGTGATGGGTCTAGTTGCTCCTGCGCTGGTGCAGAAACAAGGACCTCTGAGTAAGGCCACGTGGCCTTACTCAAGGTCAGGAACTGGCAGCGAGAATCACTGCCGGCCCTGCCCCTTGCTCCACCCCTCCCCCGCCCCAGAACGCTCTCCCATCCCACTCAGAATGGCTGCATCACTGGCAAGTGGCAGACTCACTGCTCACCAGGGGCTTCGAGGGGGGCATGGCCAGTGGTGTCATCTAAATGATTTAAGAACAGGTACTCACTTTTGATTGGCACGTGTCGGGACTCGCCCACCGGAAGTGACGTCATAAGCCAGAAGTGATGTCGTGGCAGGAAGTGACATGAAAAAAGCCCTTTTTGAGGCCTCAGATGATTTTAAACTGACCCAACAGTTGCAACAGTATTCCACAGCACCCCCAGAACATGTTAAGGAGGCCTGGCATCATGTTAAAACCCCAGAGCAACTCATTTTTCAGTGGCAAGGAAAGGAAAGGCTCCGCTCGCTGCCTGCCTGCCTGCCTGGCTCTGAGAACATGCAGGCAACTCAAACATGCAGGAAATTCAAACGTTGCAGAGGGCGGAGTCGACGAGTGGGCGGGCGAATGGGCGGGGCCAGCTGTAATCCTAGAAACCGGTACTCGCGTACCCCCGCGTACCCCCTGCATGACATCACTGGGCATGGCTGCTGTCACTATGGCACTCCCCCCCAGCGCCTGTGGTAACGGTTTACCGCTGGCGTTGGAGGCGCAACATTTGTGTCGGCAGTACAAGTGTATTACTCACAGTAAGGCCCATTGGATTGGGACCTCAATCTAGAAAGGAGGCTTTCCTTTCCATAGCTTTTAGGCCACAATCCTTAAGGAATTAGTCTATCCCATTCTTGTTTGGTTTCTTTCTTATTCACTTTGCCTGACTCATAACATACCAGTTTACAGTAAAACTATAGTCACTAATCAGGAAAAAAAAACAGAATTCAGAAACATTAATTTTTCAAGAGCAGACAACTAGCAGCAGGAAACAATCAAGAAACACTAGCCATTTTTGACCAAGCAACACCACCCTATTACACAGGGCAAAACCTTTTGTAATCTATAGTTCCATTTAAGAAGTCTCCATTCACACTTTCTCTTAGGTTATTTTTATTGAACCCTCCCTCCCAGTTTTCTGTAGTTCATTTACCATGCTCTCTGTTTGGCAAATTATCAAAGGAGTCCTTTAGGTGTGTCCAAGGACTTGGGCATGCCAAATTTATTTGTCCATGAATTATCCTACCTTTTGCCAATGACTGCAAGGTTCTTTCAGTAGCAGGTCTGCCAGCTATATCACAAATTGCTTTTGAAAGTTCCCTTGGTTTCCAAAGCAGTTTGTCAGGTGGCATTATGACTCTGCTGTTGGAGAAACACAAGCCAAACCTATCCTTGGGCTTGAGAAATGCACTGCACTGAACTTTGGACTCAAACCAGAATATAATAAGTATTACAGTAAATGGAAGCATGAAGATAAGTCGCGATAGTGGGTGCTAGACAAATACATTAATAAGGTTGTTTCCAAGTTTTCTAGTGTGAAAGAAAATGTCGAAATCAGATTTTTGACAAATCTGCACCCATTGGGGCTGCCTTGTCTTGAGATCCTGTTGTCTCCTGTTACCGAACAAGGACAAAAGTGTTCTTTTCTCCAGGCATATAGACAAAGAAATAGATAAATAGTCAAATCAATTCCAATTCAGACATACACTTAGGCAAAGAGATTAATATATTCATTTTTATCTATTTGCTCAAAGAGTTATAGGTAGTAAATAAACCCAACTCCTCTACAACTTCAGCCATGAAAATTCATCCTTTTATACAATTTTAATTAGCCATGTCATCCTCACCCCATATCAAAACATACTGCATTTTACATTTTATTATTAATTACAATAATAATTGGCTTTGGTACACCTTCTCACCTTCTCATTATGTCACTGTGGCATTCAAATACTGCTCTGTGATTGCCAGCATGGAAGTCAATAGAAGCCAGTTTCATCTGTGCCAAAGAGCGGGAACTAAGTGACTTGGCTGTAAGCTCAGGCTATGTGAGGGCCCAAAGGATCTTTCATATTAAATCATGGATGCCCAAGCCCCCTGTCTGGCACCTCAACTGGGATCCCCATCTATGTCATCCCAGCAACATTATAAAATAGGAGTGAGAAGCATATGAGAAGAAAACTTTCTTGTGCTGTGACTTCATTCCTCCTCCCATAGGTTCTCGCTGAATGAGCTGCAGTGCCTGGCTGCATGCATTAATTTCAACAAGTCCCTAAGTGATGAAAAATCTTTAAAAAAACCTTTGGTGATGGTTCTCTTTATATCCCCAGGAATATAATGGATCGAAACATACAACTAGTCCAGCACTGTACAGGCATGCCCAGGTATCCACTGATTTGATATCCACAGTTTCATTTATCCACAGATACCATGGTTTCAGGTATCTATGGGGGTCCAGAACGGAACCCCCATGGATACCAGGGTATGCCTGTATTCCTAAATGACTTGTTTCTTTTCGCTATGCAGTATTCCACAGAATACATGTTGTGAATTCCATGCTAGCTTAAGGTTAGTTCCAGGTTAGCTTTAGCATACATTAATGGATGCCTGAATATATGCAAAATGGATTGCTTAAAAATTCCACACATCAGTGATCGCTTGGGCCTTTGTGCTGCATTCATGCATCTCCCTTTCTGTACAGTATTGTTGAGACAGCTGGATAAGGCTTGCTCGGCTCACCATTAGAGGGTAAATAAGCACTGTTAATAGCTTTATATTCCCAAGCTTTCAAGAAAAGAGGAAGAACAGCCTCAGTTCTGTTCCTGTCGTGTGCAAGTATTCAAAAAACAGGGAAAAAAAATCAGTGATTTTCCTCTTAGCTGCGTTTATTTAATAGCTTTTCTACACTAGCTTTTATCTCCTTTTTTATCGAAAATGAAGTTGCAAATGCACATTTAATGCTAGTTGAAGGCAGTAGATTGGCAGTCTTTGAGAATGTATCTACCAAACAAATTCCTGGAAAACAATAGCAAAATAAGTTTCTGTTGCCTTTCTTCCACCTGATTTCACAGTTGCCTTGGCACCGCACATGCACTTGTTAAATCTGCATTTTCCATACCTCATATTTTTGGGTGACTCGCCTTACTGTAAAAATAAAAGGGCATATATGAAGTTTTCTTCACACACATCCCAAGAAAGTTTTGTGTGCTTGAACGGAACAGGACTCCCTTGGTCTTTTGATTGAGACTTTGCAGTTCAGTGTAGTCGCAGAATGGAGTACATTGAATGGAGTCCAATGGAGGACTTAATTGCGGGAGGAATCCATTTGCATTGCCCCGCCCACTTCTCGCATCCTAGAATAAGCAGCTGGAATGAGTTATATGTGCGCTGTGTGCTCCTAACCTTTTCTCCTCCATAATGAAAGCATTTGCATCTTCAGAGAAACCACATGATGTTTTTTGCACCTGCTCTTTGGTGTAGTCAGGAAGGCTTTCTTTGTAAATGAAATACTCTAATATTTAGCTAAATAGTGAGACTTCCTACTAAGAACAATTCCTCCAGAGGAGTAAGAGAGATGGCTATTGCGGACAGCAGGGACGCTGGCACCTGGTTTTCAATTTCTTGCTTTCCAAGCAGGAGTATCACTGAATTTCTGCATCACTGAAAGTGAAACTCTGTGTGATCATCAGAGTTCCTTCCAAGGAGGAACAGCTAAGAATTTCCAAGGGAAGTCAAACCCATTCCTGTAAGTGGGAGGAGATGGGCTATGTACATCCCAACTTCCTGCTTTCACAGATACTCATGTACTTAGAGCAGTTATTCCGCAAACTGTGGGTCAGGAACCAGCAGTGGGTCATGAGCCAATTTCAGGTGGGTCACGAAGCACCTAGAGCAGCCATATTGAAAATCTGGGCAGATGGGATGCTGGAAAGGGGAGGGCAGTGTGGTTGTATTGCTTGTGTCAAGGTTTGGTCTCTCTGATTCACTTTGCTGTTGGATAATGACTGAGAAATAACAATTTATTGCTGCATTCTCAAGGAAAGCAGCAGGCTCTGGCATCACAATGACGGCACTTCTGGCCATGACATCACTTCTGGTGGGTCAGGAACAGATTGTCATTCTAAAAAGTGGGTCCTGGTGCTAAAACGTTTGAGAACCACTGACTTAGAGCATCCTTTTAAAAACAAACAACTTTAGAGCACAGACCACTAGCTGAAGGACACCCCCTCCATTCTTCCAAATTCTTCCATTCCAAATTCCATTCTTCTACTCTTCCATCTATTCCTAAACCTTGACAATTCCTATCACTATTTTCAGTTTTTGATTGTTTTGTCAATATTGATCTGCTTTACACTAAAATTTAAACTGTTGTTTCAAAGCCACTTTCATTAACACACGCACAAAAGTACTTATTTCCCCATAATTTCGCTGAGGTAATCTTGAGCTAGCCACAAATTGGCACTACTATAGTCATTGTTTTTGAACAAAAGGTCCAGTGGTAATGTATTGTGATGCAAATAAAGGAAAAGTGAAAGTTTTAAGGCAAAGGACATTCACCCGAAGTTTGCATTTTCAAACTGAATTCAGAAGCAACAAGGTCCGTAAATTTCTTATAAATGGGAGTGAGCATTAAAAGGATTATTTTTTGCTTAGCTGAGCTCAGTAAAACTGCCTAACAAAAGCTCGGTTCAAAGATCCCATTAATGAGTTTGCTTATGTGGAATTCTCAAGAATTCTAAATGGGCCCATATTTGTAGTAGTCAGCCAAGGCAATGGTGAAACTTCAGGAAATTAAGTCTAGGAAGAACGCTTGAGCCTTCTCTTCAGGGTAACTTTAGGGGTTGGTCATTGAGGCACTGCCCTGGCCAAGGCCCACACCCATATAAAAGGGTGTCAGCAATAGCACCCAATGTATTATCAAGACCTGAGTTGGGACATCATATGCACCCAGTGCAAGCTTTGCCCGAGAGGTTCCCAACAGCCTGGTGCCAGACCTTCCTGATACCTCCATTGTTCCAAGGTGGCAGAACTAGTAGACCTATTGCAGAAAAGAGGATGCCTGACATTGCTGAAACCTCCTCTTCTTCTCACCTGCTTTAAGTCCTGTGGTTCAACCAGGGCATGGTGCCTGCTCCAGCAAAACTTGAAAAGTGGGTGCAGTACAGTCGCTTCCATATCTGACTATGCTACTCACTTCCCACATCTGGAGGCTTGCAGAATCCAAGAGCAGATGGAAGGCTTGGTTTGAACCAGGGAAGGTCTCTTAAGCTATGCTAGATCTCCAATGATATTGCCAACCTTCCATCCATCAGATAACTTGAAGCCTAGGAGGAGGTGTACCAATGCCAAGGATGGTTCAAAAAATATAACACTCATGTCTCGTGTATTTTGTAAATGTACTTGGAACTCACCAAAAGGCATTAGGTTATTCCTGTGTCTAGACGAGACTTGTACTGCTGCTCCATTTTTATTTAATTTTGGCAGTTACTGTTTTCCCCATTCAGAGAAGGCCATTTGCTACTCAGGTAATTGAGTAATTCTTTCTTTTACAAGATAGTAATACAGTAGTAGCTGCAAAGTGCTGAGAACAGGAATGAGGTGGATGTAAGCTAGTTACTGAACCTTCTTATTCCCTGTCTGACTCTTTTGAATTTTGATGGAAAGTTTGCTTCCTTTCTCTGATTCCAAACTATCATAGGAAAACTGAAATCTACACTTTTGAAAGAATATTTGAATTTAGCTATGTCCTTCCATGCTCACAGTGGCCATGGGACACTAACCGCCTTGTATGAACGAGTAGGAGAAGTGGGGGGGGGG
>JAJKFI010000043.1:8516882-8529771 GCA_029204185.1 Lerista edwardsae | reverse complement strand
TTGATTGATTGATTGATTGATTGATTGATTGATTGATTGATTGATTGGGCAGCAGTGCTCACCCCACAGTAACAGCTTGTTTAACCTTCGATACACATAGCCTAATCTGCCTGGTAAATTTTGCCCCAGTCCCACAGTTTGAGAACTGCTGTTATAGAAGTTAAGATTTGCAGGATCTATGGTAGTTGGGATTCACTGTATTCTAACTGTGGGTGATGCTCCAGTGCTATCCCCCACCACTTGCACTGATGCAGCCATGCCCTGGAGCAGCCATTTTCAACCGGTGTGCATGGCACACTGGTCTGCTGCGACTAGGCTGCAAAAGTTTGGGAAGGGTTATTCGTTAGTAGGGCCATTTGGGATGGGAGCCCCCTACAAGCAGCCTGGTGTGCCTTGTCAATTGTCAAAAAAAAGCATGATGTGCCTTGACAATTTTAGTGCCTTGTCAGTGTGCTGGGAGATGAACAAGGTTGAAAATCGCTGGCCTGGAGGTTTTTTGCTGTAGTCTGTCACAGGGGTGGCGATTGGGAGGCCTCTTCAAAGTAAAGCCTCTTTTATTCCCCAATGTCCAGGTAAGCTGACTGTTTCCTTATGGGTCTTCTCTTGTCTGCATCAGCTCTTTGTCTGGCACAAGTGCAGGTGGGGCCAAGCAGATGGAGCCAAGCAGGTGTTTCAACACCAGGCAGAATATTGTTTGCACCTTTCCCACCCCCCTGCCCATCCCAACACACCTTCTAGCAGCCCAAATCCTCACCCTGATCCTCTCCCTCTCTGCCCCAGTGCTCCCCCTTCCTGCCCACCATCTATATTAGCTCTGCTGAGAGAGCACATGGATTAAAAAAGTACAAGTTTTGCATGGGCTGTTGAAAGCATATCAGGCAAGTAAGTTCTTTTGATAACGAAAGTGAAATCACATAGACAATTTTGACTCCATCCACATAATTTACAGTTTATGATCAAGTTTGCTTCATATGCTTTTCAAGTTGACTATAGAACACTCCTGAATGACAAATCCAGTCATGTGCTATGGACATTTAATATAGTTCTGTACAAGATTAATCCATTAAGCCGAGGGTATCAATTATGCTATAGAAATCTGTAGCAGAAATCAAGTTCTGAAGAAAACCTTGTCATCATTATATGACTTTTTCTATTATTAAAATCCATAGAACTCCTGTAGGTGGTTTTTATTTGATTCCTTTCATTTCTTCCTCTTCATACGCACTTAGTTTAACTGAAAAAAAATCCTTAAAGTGAAAATGATGGTATGTGATGTGTGTGTCAAGACAAAAGTATTGCAACAAATCTGAAACTATATATAAGCATAGACATTGAGAATTGTATGGACCCGTGCTCATTGCCAACTTGGCTAAAACTCTGGCTCAGGGGGGTCATCTCCCATTTGGGCTACTGTTCAAAACTCTGCTGCCAAAATTATGTCTCTCATCATTCTGACTCTCTGATGTTTCCTTTCAGAACCCTTTGCTGACTTTCCATCCCATGTCTACCTTTTTGTCTCATTTATCCTTACTTACTTACTAGCTCTCTCTGCTGAGTTCTATCTCATAACCCTTGTTTCTCATGAGATGCCACCCTGTGACCTCTGTTTCTGCAGCTTGTATCATCTCCAGCCAACTGAGGTTCCTTGCTCTTTTGCTAAGTTGCAGGTATGTATTACAGCAGTGGTTCTCCAACTTTTTAGAACAGGACCCACTTTTTAGAATTGCACTTGGGTCGGGACCCACCAGAAGTGACATCGTCAAGCAGGAAGTGCCATCATTGTGATGTAATCAAATGCCATCCCTGGACTGCAGCAATTGCACAACCATGAAACATCCCTGACGGAAAGCAGGATTAGGACAGAATATCATATAAAAGCACTGAACTAAAAATTGTCAATGCTCAAAAAAGGAATCCCTTTCATGGATCACTGCCTTGTCGTGGCGAAGGGGCTTGAGTAGCTCAGTGAAGCTGTGAGCTATGCCATGTAGGGTTACCCAAGATGGACAGGTCATAGTAGAGAGTTCTGACTAAATGTGATCCGCTGGAGAAGGAAATGGCAACCCACTCCAGTACTCTTGCCAAGAAAACCCCATGGATTACAAAACTAAAAGGCTAAACGATATGACACTGGAAGATGAGACCCTCAGGTCGGAAGGTGTCCATTATGCTACTGGGGAAGAGCAGAACACGAGTACTAGTAGCTCCAGAAAGAGTGAAGTAGCTGGGCCAAAACCGGAAGGAAGCTCAGCTGTGGATGTGTCTGGAAGTGAAAGGAAAGTGTGATGCTGCAAAGAACAATACTGCATAGGAACCTGGAACGTCAGATCTATGAATCAAGGTAAGCTAGATGTGGTCAAACGTGAGATGTCAAGGCTGAACATCGACATCATGGGAGTTAGTGAACTAAAATGGACAGGAATGGGAGAATTTAATTCAGATGACCATTATATCTGCTACTGTGGGCAGAAATCCCTTAGAAGAAATGGAGTAGCCTTCATAGTGAACAAGAGAGTGAGAACAGCAGTACTGGGGTATAACCTCAAAAATGATAGAATGATTTCCATTTGGATCCAAGGCAAACCTTTCAACATCACAGTAATCCAAGTCTACGCCCCAACCACTGGTGCTGAAGAGGAAGAAGTTGACCGTTTCTATGAAGACCTAGAACAGTTTCTAGAATTAACACCCAAAAAGGATGTTCTTCTCATCATAGGGGATTGGAATGCTAAAGTAGGCAGTCAAGAGGTAATAGGAATAACAGGCAAGTTTGGTCTGGGAGTACAAAATGAAGCAGGGCAAAGACTGATAGAGTTTTGTCAGGAGAACACCTTAGTCATAGCAAACACGCTTTTCCAGCAACACAAATGGCGACTGTACACATGGACTTCACCCGATGGTCTACATCGAAATCAGATTGATTACATTCTATGCAGCCAAAGATGGATAAGTTCTATACAGGCAGTAAAAACAAGACCTGGAGCTGACTGTAGCTCAGATCATGAGCTTCTTCTTGCCAAATTCAGGCTTAAACTGAAAAAAGTAGGGAAAACCACTAGGCCTTCCACGTATGTCCTAAATCAGATCCCATACGAATATACAGTGGAGGTGACAAATAGATTTAGGGGCTTAGATTTGGTAGACAGAGTGCCTGAAGAACTTTGGACAGAGGTCTGTAACATTGTACAGGAGGCAGCAAGTAAAACCATCCCAAAGAGAAAGAAATGCAAGAAGGCCAAGTGGCTGTCTGACGAGGCTTTACAAATAGCTGAGGAAAGAAGGGAAGCCAAAAGCAACGGAGAAAGGGAAAGATATACCCAACTGAATGCAGATTTCCAGAGAACAGCAAGGAGAGATAGGAAGGCCTTCCTAAATGAGCAATGCAAAGAAATAGAGGAAAACAACAGAATGGGAAAGACTAGAGATCTTTTCAAGAAAATTGGAGATGTCAAAGGACAATTTCGTGCTAGGGTAGGCACAATAAAGGACAAGAATGGCAAGGACCTCACAGAAGCAGATGAGATTAAGAAGAGGTGGCAAGAATACACAGAGGAACTCTATAAGGCCGATCTAAATGTCCCTGATAACCACAATGGTGCTGTCACTGAGCTCGAACCTGACATCCTGGAGTGTGAAGTCAAGTGGGCCTTAGAAAGCATCACGAACAACAAAGCTAGTGGAGGTGACAGCATTCCAGCGGAATTGCTCAAAATCTTAAAAGATGATGCTGTCAAAGTGCTGCACTCCATATGCCAGCAAATTTGGAAAACCCAGCAGTGGCCACAAGACTGGAAAAGATCAGTTTACATTCCAATCCCAAAGAAGGGCAATGCCAAAGATTGTTCGAACTACCGCACCATTGCACTCATTTCACATGCTAGCAAGGTCATACTCAAAATCCTACAAGCTAGGCTTCAGCAGTATGTGAATCAAGAACTACCAGATGTACAAGCTGGTTTCCGAAGAGGCAGAGGAACTAGAGATCAAATTGCCAACATTCGCTGGATCATGGAGAAAGCAAGAGAGTTCCAGAAAAACATCTACCTCTGCTTCATTGACTATGCTAAAGCCTTTGATTGTGTGGATCAGAACAAACTGTGGCAAGTTCTTGAAGAGATGGGAGTACCAGACCACCTGATCTGCCTTCTGAGAAACCTGTATGCAGGTCAGGAAGCCACAGTTAGAACTGGACATGGAACAACCGACTGGTTTCAAATTGGGAAAGGAGTACGACAAGGCTGTATACTGTCACCCTGCTTATTTAACTTATATGCAGAATACATCATGAGGAAGGCAGGGCTGGATGATTCACAAGCTGGAATCAAGATTGCTGGGAGAAATATCAACAACCTCAGATATGCAGATGATACCACTCTAATGGCAGAAAGTGAGGAAGACCTCAAGAACCTTCTGATGAGGGTGAAAGAGGAAAGTGCCAAAATGGGCTTGAAGCTCAACATTAAAAAAAAACTAAGATCATGGCCACCACTCCCATCACTTCCTGGCAAATAGAAGGGGAGCTAATGGAAGCAGTGACAGACTTTATTTTCCTGGACTCCAAGATCACTGCAGATGGTGACTGCAGCCATGAAATTAAAAGACGTTTACTTCTTGGAAGAAAAGCTATGGTGAACCTAGACAACTTAATCAAAAGCCGAGACATCACCCTGCCAACCAAGGTTCGCCTAGTCAAAGCTATGGTTTTCCCAGTAGCAATGTATGGCTGTGAGAGCTGGACCATATGAAAGGCAGAGCGCCGAAGAATAGACACTTTCGAATTATGGTGCTGGAGAAGACTCTTGAGAGTCCCCTGGACTGCAAGGAGATCCAACCAGTCAATCCTCCAGGAAGTCAAGCCTGATTGCTCCCTGGAAGGACAAATCCTGAAGCTGAAGCTCCAATGCTTTGGCCACCTCATGAGAAGAGAGGACTCCTTAGAAAAGACCCTCATGCTGGGAAAGATTGAAGGCAAAAGGAGAAGGGGGCGGCAGAGGATGAGATGGTTAGATAGTGTTACCGAAGCAACAAACATGAAATTGGGCGAACTCAGGAAGCTAGTGGAGGACAGGGAGGCCTGGCGTGCTGTGGTCCATGGGGTCGCGAAGAGTCGGACACGACTTAGCGACTGAACAACAACAACAAAAAAGGAATATAGCAAGAGTAAGTCTGCAGGTTCCAAGATGGCTGCTCCCAGCTGTCCTGGATCCACCTGACATCAGGTCGCAACCAGTGATGTCATTCAGGGGGAACGGACCAGAACGGGCGTTCCGGATCCTAACGGGCTCCATGGCTGGTTCCGGGTTCCCGACAAGTGCCAATCAAAAGTGAGTTCCTGTTCCTAAATCATTTGAATGACACCACTGGTCGCAACCCATCAAGTGGGTCACGAGCCACAGTTTTAGAAACACGGTGCTATAGCATTGCCTACATTCTTTGCATTTGTTTACCTGTCCTTTTTCTGTTGTTTCCAACTGTTTTGAACTGTAAGGTGGGTGAAGGAGTATATCTTTGCAGAAGGAGGAGCCTCACTGAACTCAATAGTACTTACTTTTGTGTAAATACTAATAGGATTGTGCTGTTACTGAAATTTGCATAGGCAAAATTGCTTTACCCACAAAATTGCTTTACCCATTTTTGTGGACGCACAAAAATTATTTGCAGGTTTTGTCACAGAGTATCTGAAATCAAGAGGAGGTAGAGAATACGGGATGTGAGATGAACAGAGAGTATTGCTAGAAGAAGGTTGAGTTCGATTTGCTGTTTTTGTAAATCACTTCAATAAGGTTTACAAGCATTTTTATGCAGTAGCTGTGCAACTAGCTTTCCATAGATTAGTGTTCAAGCAGACCTACACGAGGAGATGATTAAGAAATATGCAACTATGGCACAGAAATAATAGACATAGTCAAATTCCACTGCTGTTTATATGGAAATGGAATATCTGAACCTAATTATTACTTGGAGCTCAAACTTATGCACATCTATTCAGAAATAACATCCCATTATAGTAAATGAGGCTTACTCCCAAGTAAGTGGGGATAGGATTGCAGCATTAGAGCCCTATCCTATTCAACGTTCCTGTGTCGATGCAGCTGTGCCAAGGAAGCATGCGCTGCATCCTGTGGGGGGGCAGTCATTGAGGCCTCCTCAAGGTAAGGGAATGTTTGCTTCCTTACCTCAGGGCTGCGCTACAGCTACACTGGTGCTAGAAAGTTGGATAGGATTGGGCCTTTAGTCCAGTGATGTCATCTAATGGGCGAACAAGCCGAACGCTCCGTGGGCTGCCCTGCCCAGCCGTCACCATTCTCCGCCACTCCATGATGGACGCGGCACTGCGAGGTGCTCCCGTCCCCGCTGGCGAGCAGGTGCTCCCTCTTAGGCTGGGAGCACCTCGCAGCGCCGTGTCTATCACGGAGCGGCTGCAAATGGTGACAGGTGGATGGGGCAGCCCACGGAGCGTTCCGCTTGTTCGCCCATTAGATGACATCACTGCTTTAGTCTTAACTCTTTTTTGGTTTGATCAACTGTTGTAATTCAGACATGTTTCAAAGGATCTTATTTTCAGTAAATCTGGAATTCTAAAAAGGATAAACCCATTTCAAAAGAAGTGCTAGTAAGGGCAACTTCAATCGTTGTTGTTAAATTCATAGGTGACACTTCAACAGTTGTTCTCCAAATCGGTTGTAATTAAAAGAAAAATGAAATAACAATAGCATCAGGTCAATAACAATAAAGCAGTATAGTAGGGCAAACAACATACCAGGAATAGCAAAGAGTATATGCAAACATGAGAAGTTATTAACTAAGTTGGGAGTATATTTGGATTTGATGCATGAAACTTAGTAACTGATTTTAGAGCTTAGGAGCCACCACAGAAGAGGCCATTCTGTGGCCAGAAGATGGCCACCAGACTAACAGCTAAACAACTACCAGGAAGGTGGAAGTGTTTTTGTTTTTGCTTGGCTGTACAATTGTGGTATATGCCATTTTAGCAATGTGCATTCTCATAACACATCCTTAAATGTGGCCCACCCTGATACTACTATCCTCCTTTCTACATGTACTATTTTACATGGGGAGATGTGCCATACTGAGTGAGAGATAAATTAAAAAGCTTTTTAAAAAGACACCCCTAACTGGGAAACTCTGAATTTCAGGAATTTTCATGTTAGCTGTCATCCAAGCCATCTTACTTCTGCCATCCTTTGACAGGAATTTGACTGAAGCTTCTGATCCTATTACTCAGTTTCAACAATCCTTGGTATTCAGCAGACTGACACTGTGAATGTTTTTCATCTTCCTTCTTTTTTTTTTTTAAAGTAGCCAAACAATTCTGAAGAAATACAAGGGGAAAAACCTTATTTATAGTGATAGCCTGTGGCAAGCAGACTGAAGAGGGCTATAAATTCCATGTGCAATTGTGGGCTCTTCCATGTGGTAGCAATGTTAAAATAGAAGGGTATTATGCTTGAGAATCCAAGCGTGAATAAAGCACAGTGTTCCTTAATTGCTGGGGGTACAAAGAAGACGTAGGAAGGTAAACAGAACTTCAGAATGTAAGAAAGTTTATACTGGAAACCTGGGAAGGTTAAGAGCACAATCCTAACCTGGAGTTAGGCCAACACAGTTAGGCCAGCAATATTTGGTGGGCACAAGGGACACCATAAGGTGTGTTTGGAGCACTCTTGGAATCAGAGAGTCCAGCACACAGAGACGTGCGCCGATCCTTCCTGGCTCTGAGAGTGATCCAAACGTGTTTTACAGTGGCCCTTGTGCTGGCCTAACTGTGCCAGCCTCACTCCAGGTTAGGATTGTGCTCTAAGGGACCGATCCAGAAGGACCTATCACCAGTGAGAGGTGCGTACCGCCAGCTAAAAGTGTCGCAAACGTACCATAAAGCATCCCCACGACACCTTACCTCTCGTGCTGGGGCAGTGCTCAGTGAGCGCCTGGCCCTAATGCAAGCAGACGGATAGCCAGCACTCCAGCAGCGCCAACAGCCAGGAAGCCCATTTAGGGCAGGAGAGAGGAGAGGAACTGGGTGGAGGGAGAGGAGGAGCGGGCTAGCACGAGGGTGGGACCCAGCAAGGGCTTCCATCGCCAGATCTTATCCTCTCGCCTTGCCTGGGCTGCTTGATTCCCCACAGCAAAATAGCCAGCGGTGAGCCAAGGAGCCCCATGGTTGGCAGTGAGGCTTTCCCTGGGGGTAGTGGACAAACATCCCCTTCTCCCGAGGAGCTTCTGGCAGCTGCCTGGCTCCCGTGGGATACAGCAGTAGCCATTTTGGTACCACTGCTCCTACTGGATTGGGGCAATTCAGGATTGGGCTGCCCAGTGTGTGCTGTCACATTCTTATTTCAGCAACTGGTTTTCAGTTCTACTGAGTTTTTTCCTTGTCTTTGTCTCATCCTTTGAGTTTGACTTTCTCAACTGTTGTGCATGTTATCTTTACCTGGAGCCTTGCTTAGTGCTATTTTTTTAAAAAACTTGTTTTTTCCTTTTCAAATGAAAACCCCAAGAGATGAAGAAAACACGTAGTTCTTACAAAAAAAACCCTCCTTCAATAATGCTACCTGCTTCAAAACAAATAAAGTGGCTTATTTGCTGAATGCCTCCTTTCCACTGCCTTGCAACCACTTGCTATCCATACATGTGGAGTAGTTTCAGAATATATGCAGAGTTCTGGTGTCATATTAATGGTTGTGTGCCTAGCACGCAGCCCAATTTGCCCTGCCCCCTCGGGCACATGAGAGCAGGGCTTGAATGGGCCAATGAGTGACTGACACAGGGGGCAGGGAGCTTGACAGCCATTCTCTCCCTGCCCCTGCCTTCATTCAAGCTCTGGTCGGCAATTCCCTCCCACCCTCCTGTCATCAGGCTGAGATAGCTGGTCGCTTCGGGGCCGGGTAGGAATTTTTACCATCAGCTTGATTGGCTGTTAGCCGGTGGTTTGTTCGCCTACCCCAGTCTGAGGCGGGGTTTACAGGGTATAATGTTAGTTAATGGTCACTTTGTGCAGGCAGGTAGTGTGCGGAGGGTAGGCAGGTAGGTTATATAGGCGTCCATCGGAGGCAACATGGTTGGGGATCGGCCGGGCCGCTCATAAGTTGCCCTTCCGGCTCGTTGAGTGGTGGGTCATACCCTGATCAGATTCATAATGACTACCCCTATGGCCGTGGGTCGGGGTGAGCCTGTCTTGGACACGTTGCCTCGATCTTCGGGTCAGCGAGGATAGACTTCAGCTTGAAGTAACAAACTGAAGTCTGGAGTCAGATGGTGTTACGCCCATGGATCATCCTGATCACCTGGGGAGGTAGGCGGCTAGAGCCGTTTCCCCATAGTCCCGCACGCTTGGGTTATTCAGCTGCAAGTTCTTTTTGTTAAATGTTGTAATATTAATAAAGTGGCCCTATTAATCCAAGCACTGGTCTTGCGTGGTTATTACTGGGGGGTGCAGGGTAATCTGTGCAATGCAAGCTGTCTAAATTCTGGCATACAGGCCTAGGAAGACCTATAGGCAAAACTGTGAGTTGTGAGTCCCCGGGGAGCCACAGAAACCAGCCAAGGGAGCAGAACCCTCACATAAAACCTGTTGCCTTATTCAGTGTATAGGATTGTAGCCCTAATGGGGAGCCACAGCCAATGGCCCAGTGGGTCAAGGGAGCTGCCAGATGAAAAAGTTTGTAAACCACTGCACCTAGGGAGCCCAGTAAAGGGCTAAGCTGGACCCTCCCTCAACATATTGTTATACTTGTTAATATTGGATTGGGCCCAAAGAGATGGTTGGGCATGCCCAATAAAATATTTGACTTTTCCCTTTTGAGTGACAGACCTCCATGCCATATGTCCCCTGTTTCCTCTCCAAGGAAAGGTAGCTCAGTGTCTAAATGGCTTTGGAATGCCATAATGGACCAGGAAACACAATGGAGGAACAGTGGGTAGTCCAGTTAACCCCTGCTAACTGGACAAGAGGCACTTTTTCATGTGGTGCTTCTCTTATATTGAGCAGGGGGAGAGTAATTGTCCCTATTCACCCCTGCGCAGTGTCTTTCTAGTGGCTGTTGCTGGTGGTGTTCTGCATTCCCCCCCCCCCCCCGATTGTGAGCCCTTTTGGGACAGGGAGCCATTTAACTTCATTATTATTATTTGCCTATAAACCGCTTTGTGAACTTGTGTTGAAAAGCGGTATAAAATGATTGATTGATTGATTGATTGATTGATTGATTGATTGATTGATTGATTGGGTAGTCCAAATGTAACCCTCTACTTGCAAAACAGAAGCATCAACAAAGGAGCCGGGGTAACATGCCCCTTCCAGGGGTTCCCTCCAGATCCTGGTGCAGGCCTTTTTTCCCCCTTCCCTTCACAACACCTCTGCTGGTCTCCTCCAGAGGGAAAGGCTGCCCAAATTAGTGGAGGGCGTACATCATTTGGTGGCATTGCTGGGTTTAAGGGCTATGCTGGTTCTCAGTTCCCTTCAAGGTCACCCAAAGTTCACTCTCAGAGCACAATCCTAAACTGGAGTTGGGCCAGCATAAGCTAAACCAGCAAAGTTTGGCCAGCACAAGGGCCACCATAAAGTGTGTTTGGACTATTCTCAGAGTCAGGGAGGATGCTTCACGTCTGCGTGCTGGCCTCTCTGACTCCGAGAGTGGTCCAAACATACTTCACAGTGGCCCCTGTGCTGGCCAAACTTTGCTGACTTAGTTTATGCCGGTCTAACTCAGTTTAGGATTGCACCCTCAGTCATTCAGCGGGTTCACTTTACCAATAGCTGGAAGCTTCCTCTTGTTGTTTTGGCATCCTGGCCCCTACCATCTTCTTCCTTGTTGTCCTGCTATCCAAGGTTTTCTCACTCCTGCGCAGATTCAATGCAATTGCCAGCTGAAATTTTGGTAGCCTTCCCAGGCAAATGCTGTTGATGATAAATTGGTACTCAGAAAACTGCAAAACAGCACCAAACTTTTATAGGTTTATTGATGTGACAGGAGGAAAGTTGCTAGGGGAAACAAACAAACACACAAAAATTCGGAATAGAAAACAGGAGCATTTTTCAGGTACTGAAAAAAATGGTTATAAAATATTTAGGGTGCAGTCCTAACCAACTTTCCAGCAGTGGCCTAGCAGTGCAAATGGGGCATGTGCTGCATCCTGCAGTTGGGGGGCAGTTGGGGGGCCTCCTCAAGGGAAGGGAATGTTTGTTCCCTTATCTCAGAACTGTGTTGCCCTTACCCCGGTGCTGGAAAGTTGGTTAGGATTGCGCCCTTAGTCACGGAGCTTATATGAAAGACAAGAAGTTTGTTTGTTTTTTGTTTTTCCCCTGTTCTAGGTTTTAAGAGAACAGATTCATTTGCTTCATTTTAAACACTGGCTTACATTCAGAGTTGAGATAACCCTAGCAAGAAAGTTCAGTAGAATGAACAAACTGTTATACGTGTTTGGTAACATAATCTCTTCTTTAACTATAAAAGGTAAAGGTTTCCCCATGACCGAATGGTCTAGTCGTGACCGACTGTAGGGGGTGGTGCTCATCTCCGTTTCAAAGCCTGTAGAGCTGGCGTTTTGTCCGAGGACAAGCTTCCGTGGTCATGTGGCCGGCATGACTCTATGCCGTAGCGCACGGAATGCCGTTCCCTTCCCACTGAAGTGGTCCCTATTTATCTACTTGCATTTAGGTGCCTTCGAACTGCTAGGTTGGCAGGAGCTGGGACAAGCCACGGGAGCTCACTCCGTCGCGCAGTCTGGAACTCCCAACCTTGTGGTTGAAAGCTCAGCAACAGCAGATTAACTCGCTGCGCCACCACGTCCCATTTAACTATACAATTATATAATTAATTGTATATTAATTATATATTAATTGTAATTAGTTAATTAATTAATTAATTGTAATTAATTATTATATATTTATATAATTAATAAATAGCATGCTGGAGGCAAGGAAGAGCTCAGCAAAGTTATGCCAGGACATGAAGCGCATTGAATGTTAAGTAGAAGCTGGAAATGTTAAGATGTTACGGAGAAGCTGATAGAAGCTGGAAATGTGGCATCTCCCCCCCCCTCGTCAGTTGGGTGGTTAAAAGGGCCTGAGCAAAACTCTGGGCTGCAGGCTGGCAATCCTACTGCTTGGCCATGGATATTTTGGACTATGGATAGGTAACCATGCAGTTGTGGGGATTTGCTTTTCCTTCTCCTTCTCAAAAAAAAAAAATGCTTGGGATCAACAGTTGGAAAAGCTTGGTTAAAAATACTCTGTAGAAACGTAGGTTGGAATGCAGGCCTTGGAACAGAGACATAAAGTGAAACGTACTGGAATCTTTTGCAAACCATTCCACAATGCAGGAGTACGAGAATAAGCACTTGATTTAAAACACACACACACACACACACACACACAGAGAGAGAGAGAGAGAGAGAGAGAGAGAGAGAGAGCCATTCACCCACAATTCTTGTATGAAATAGACATTTCTATTTATTTTACTGTTGTCTTACCCTGAAGCTGTTCTATTCATTTAACACCTTTAATGGAATTCAGAAAGTGCTAAATGGAAAATGTAGTTTGTTTCTTCACCACTCTTGAAATGACAGAAGATGGGCCCATTATTCTGAATGTCTCTCTCTCTGTCTCTCTCTCTCTCTCCCCTTGTGTGTGTGTGTGTGTGTGTGTGTCTGTCTCTCTCTCTCTCTCTCTGTGTGTGTGTGTGTCTGTGTGTGTGTGTGTTTAGACTGGGTTTAGTGCATGTTTCCCAGAGCATGTTCACCACTCCAATCCATTTTCTCCCGGAATGTTGTGTTCTTTTTTCTTAAAACAGATGTTGCATCCTTTTCTGTAGAAAAAAGCTTGATCTCTCTCTCTCTCTCTCTCTCTCTCTCTCTCTCTCTCTCTCTCTCT
>JAJKFI010000043.1:8503203-8516872 GCA_029204185.1 Lerista edwardsae | reverse complement strand
TCTCTCTCTCTCTCTCTCTCTCTCTCTCTCTCTCTCTCTCTCTCTCTCTTTTCTTCTGCAAGACAGCCTGAATGGTGGAGTAAGAACAGATAGTTTAAGATTGGTTGCACCTACCTAACCAGAATAATTGAAAATACAAATGAGCTGGCACAGTATAGAATTTATTTGCTGGGTCCCTGCTAGTACTTACTGTATGGGGTGTGTGTGTGTGTGTGTGTGTGTGTGTGTGTGTGTAGGGGGGGAAGAATTTTTTTTTTCTGGTCTGACCTATTTTAAAAAGAACAAGGTGATGAATTACCTGATTATCAGTTGATGGTGCGGCAGGAGTAGCGTTAAAATTCAATGCATTTCTCCCAGCAGCATCACCCACACCACACTTGGTCTTAATTAGCAGGGCTAATCACGGCGTTAGCTCACGGCGTTCTGTGAGGCATGTTTAAAACAGACGTATTCCTGCACGGCTGCTTGGGACCTACTAATCTATTGCAACTTTTTACTGGGTTTCCTGGGATGCCAACAGTATGATCAGTTTAACACGTTGGGAATGCAGTAGCTTTCCTATAATTTGTTTTAACTGAGCTGGAGAATATTAGCAAACACTAATAACACTAGATGTAAGTACCTCTCCCTTGCGATTTTCCCATTTCTCTTCCCTCCTTCCCAGGCTGCCCCACCCACAGCTCTTCCTCTGCCCCATTCTGCCCTCCTTCCTGCCTTCTCCCTGCCCAGAAAAGCCCCTGGGCTGGCCGAACTTGAGCTGCTTACTGGCCATCGCCTTTGGCGCTCCTGGTCGGACGCTGATGCTTGCATTGGGCCTGCACCTTTGCACTTGGGCAAACATGCCTTGGAACTCAGCAGATTGTGAATGGCTTGGCAAGCCATTTAATACAGATTAATCTTATTAAAGGCGACGTAATGTTAAGGGAATAGTAACTATGCATTGGCACGTGGTGCCGTAGCGGGTTAAACCGCTGCTGCTGGGCTTTCCGACCGGAAGGTTGGGAGTTCAAGACTGCGCGATGGAGTGAGGTCCTTTGGCTTGTCCCAGCTCCTGCCAACCTAGCAGTTCGAAAGCACCTAAACGCAAGTTGATAAATAGGGACCACTTCGGTGGGAAGGGAACAGCGTTCCGTGCACTACGGCATAGAATCATGCCGGCCACTTGACCACGGAAGCTTGTCCTCGGACAAAACGCCGGCTCTACAGGCTTTGAAACGGAGATGAGCACCGCCCCCTACAATCGGTCACGACTAGACCATCTGGTTGTGGGGAAACCTTTACCTTTACCTTTTAACTATGCATTCCTATGCATGTCAGAAGTAAATCCCATTGAATTTAGTGGCTTACACCCAGGATAGTATGTAAAGGATTGAAGTTTAAATAAGTGAACAGAACCTACCAACCAATATTTTTAGAAGACAGAAGAGATTTTGTTGAAATTAGACTTCTGTTTCTTACTATGCTAAACATTTACAGTAATTAAATTTTAAAAAGGAGAATATGTGACTGTTCTGATTGCAACCAAGATTAACGTTGGCATTTGCTATCTTTGTAATTTTATTGCACTTTTTTTCTTCTGTGCTATGTGTGATAATTGCTTTTTTTCACCCCAGAAAAGGGTCTTAGCAGACAACAAAGAAAAAGTACAATACAATGGAACAGTCAACTAAAAAAAACATAACTTTTACACAATAAGATATTTGAGCAACAGGAAAACAGGAACAGAATCAGCAAGAAGCTGCAACTCAAAGAACTGGTAGAAGCGGGGAGGCAAAGAGAGAATTAACTGATACTGATGGCATGCTGGAAAAGTATAGTCTTCACTAGCAGATGAAATGCAACCAGACTAGTGGTGTGCGTGTGTCTGTGTTTAGAGGTCCATAGTTAGAGGTCCATAACATAGAACACTGTGTTACCTGACAAGCATTTTTGTTTAATGACTAAAGAATGGCACACATATATACCTGTGTACGTGGCACTGGCTGCACAACCCAGGCCAGTACTGTGATTGAGATTAGTGCAGAGATCCGCACTGAGATATAGGCCTGAGATCTGCAGAGCAAGAGGAAGACCACACTTTTAATTGTCAGAGCGATCACCGCCTCCTGTGAAGCTGGCTTGCTGATTCTTGAAAAATCCCATGAGTGACTGAGAGTGCAGTCCTAGCCCTGTGTTTGGCAGGCGCATATCCCCTCTGCTGGCTGAATAGTGTTGCTAACATGCATGTCTGTGCTGCCCTGGGAAGTGGCTGGCCAGCGCAAGCAGTTGTGCTTAGCTGCAGAGGCCACCAGTAAATCGAGGAAGCACCTCCAGGGTTCTCAGAACAGGGCAGGGGGTTCTCAGAACCATGGGGCTGGATGACCTGGGGGGAAAGCATGGATCCAGCACTCATGGCGGGTCCTAACCCCCGGGCCTGGCCCAGTCAGCCTTGGACAGGCCGCTCGGATTTGCACCAGCATTTTCACTTGCGCAGATGTGAGTAGACACTATTGGGGCTGCTGGGGGCCTACCCCAAGATGGCCTCCAGCTGCCTCCTATGCTGCACTGAATACAGCACAGTATAGGATTGGGCTGTGCATCTCACTTGCCCAGCACACTGTGATCCTGTGAACAAAAGGCAACATCCTGGGAGACCCATTGCAGCGTGGGCAGTTTAGGGTAAGAGAATTTAAATCTCCAGTCCCTCTAAAGCTGCTCCCCCCACCACTGGTTACAGCACACACCAGCATGAGGTGAACGGATAGGATTGGGTCCTAAATATATTCCCATATCAGGCAGCACAGCAACATGGAATGGTTTTTGAAACATTTAGGGATAAGCTGCGTCTTTGTTTTATTTGCGGTGTCTGCCAATATCTTCCCTGTAAACTATTACAAGAATCAGCCGTGGCTCAGATTTCAATCATCTTAACGTTTCTTGTATCATTTCATCTTAGCTGTCAGTTCATTGTTGGAGTGATTTTCTTCTGCCTCACCTTTTGATTGTTTGAGTTTCTGCTTTAGTTGAAATGTATGTAAAGCAGACATTTGAATCTGGCGATTATTCCTGGGACTGGCTACAGTTTGCTGTGGGTCCCTGAGCTATGGATCGTCAGTTCTCCCCAAACTGTTCTCCTTATGGCTTATTTGGAATACCAGATGTTTGGAAAGGTTCTCTCTGCATTCTGTTATAGTGTAGAAATCTCCCCGAGTAATACAATTCCACAGGTGGATTATGAATGGCTTAGATACTGGCATGTTCTTGTGCTGTACTTGTTTATAGGCACAGTAACTCTTTTCTCAAATATGTGTACCTTGCTGCTATATACATCATATATACAGCTACTAGAACATATCCTCAAAATAAACTTATTTGCTAGCTAGCTTTCTCCATTTTTAAACCAAAAAAAGAAAAGATTTTGCTAGGCTATACTGTACTGAGTTTCAGCATGATGAAAAAAAAGTATAGTATATGTGGGCAACGTTTATGTGATATTGAAAATATAAATATTGTTGGCATTCAAACATACAAATATTTGTATTCTAGATGACAGGGAATAACACATTGTGAAATTCAAATTACAGTTTCCAACATTTTTTTCCATGAGAGAAACAAAAAGAGAAAACCAGCAGTTTTACAGCGCCATCCTATTCAGCGCGTAGCGCTGACACATTGTTGCGTCAATGCTACGGCATTAGCACCAAAGCAGGGGCGCCAACCGCACCCCTGCATCGGTGCTAAAGCTCTCAAGTTGATGCTACAAGTAGTGTTGGCTTGAGAGCACCAACGGGGAGTCTCCCTTGCGCCGACTGAAGCCAGTCAGCGCGAGAGAGGCTCCATGCCGAGACCGAACGGGGATTGGTGGGGGGAGGGAGGTTGGGGGCGAGACGTGGGTGGACTTGGGAGGTGGCCATACGGCTGCTTCCTAAGCCCAATTGCAAGGCCGTGTGGCCCTGATTCAGGCAGTTCGTTCTCCTTGGATCTGTGCCTGCTGTTTAGCAGGTGCAGATCTGAGGAGAACATAGCGGAGGCTGTAGCCTCCCCTACGGTAAGGGAGCGAATGTTCCCTTGCCGCGGGGAGGCTCCAGCCTCTCCTAAGCAGCGTTGGATATGCCACTGGCCCATTGGCCTCGCCAGTCCGGCACTGCTTAGGATTGCACCCTTAATGGAAATAATTTGTTGCCGCTATTCTTTTTCTATTTACTATTGATTTCACCCCCCCTCCCGAAACCAAGCTTGATATTCTAGCTTGAATATCTAATTCATCTGCTGAATGTTAGAAGTTAGAATTTGCACCCTTTTTGCAAGCTTCCAGACTTCAGAATCTAGAGCATCAATTTCTGTTTCAATGTTTATGTTGTAACCCTATGGCTGTTCAAACTAATACGTTGGATTGTAAGCCATTATTGTAAATTGTAAATTGTCTTGAGTGCTTTGTCAGTATGGCAGTGTATAAATGTCATAAATGAATACACAAACACCTAGATTGCGTTATGCGATGGATATGCTTTGTATATAATGACAGCAGAGAAATTAACCCTTTTTAAAGTTCTGAACAACCATTCTGTTAATATATGTATTCTGATTATTTCAGTCAGACTTGTTGACAGATTCCACCAAAACACTGTGCAAGGAAAGGCTGAGTTAAGATCCTCATTATTTCCTCAATTAATAAATGGAAGTGTAGACTATGACTAGCTAATTATTCATCTTACTACAGCCACCTAATAGAGCTGAGTTATAGATCTCTAAAGAAAGCAGTAACAACATTTTTTAACATGGTAAATCTTATTCAGCTGAGAAATTTGGGTGGCGGGAACTAATATTTAGAAATGTGCACGTTTCTGGTTAAATGCCTAATTAAATATGATTATCTAACTTGATAATGAAGCAATAAGACACATCAGGCAAAGCTGTGGTGGATGATTATAATCTGCCTCAGGGGGCGCTATAAGGCAGGAAGTTGAAGAATAATTGGCTTAAACCACCTCAGAAATTAATTAATGGCCTCGGTATTTCCTATCTGAAGTGTTTTTGTTGCACTTTCAAAATGGAGTACAAAATAAAATAAAATAAGGGATGTTGTCAAACCCCTTGTTAATGAGTAGTTTAGGCAATGTGTCTAAGACACCATTGGAAGCCGCAGCAATAATTCAGCTCATAAAACGTATAATGGAATGAAATTTCTTCAGCCTGCCTCTGCTGAGACAGTCCTTCCCAGCACTTGCTTGTCTTTCCCACCAGTGTCCTCCTCCACAACCTGCTGACAGGTTAAAGACATTCCTTTTGTAATCCTACTCACCCGATGGCTGATTTTCCTGGGGAATTAGACTCCTTTATTTTTTGTTTTTTGTTTTTATTGTTTGTAATATTTCAAGTTTCTGGTTCTGTTCTTTTTGCATTCTGAGCTCTTAACACTATTCTAGGAGCTTTGGAGTATAAAGTTGCAGGCAGTCCCTCTGTAACTGCAGCAGATTCTGCCTGGGATACACTTATAACCCCCCCCCCGGTGTGGGCACCTGCCCTGAATGATACAACTAACCTGCCAAGACCCCCTTGGCTAAACCATCCTGGCTCCAAACTGGGGTCACCTCATCGCACCCTTAGCTTTTTTTTCCCCCTTCACTGTCAACTCCTGTGATATTCCTTTGGGGTGCACTCTTCTGGGCAGGCACCACCACCAGCCATTGGCCTGGTGCTTGCAGCAGGTCCCCTCAGCATCAGACCATGCATCCCAGATGGTGTTTCGGCTGTGGCCATACTTCCTGCCAGCTGCAGGTGCAGGGATCTGGTTCCAGCTTCCAAACCGCAAGAGTCACTGCCTCCTCTGGTGCTGCTGCCCTCTTCATTTACTGGGCTCTCTTGTTCAGCAATATCCCCAGATCCTTTGAGGACACCTGGTATCAGATGCTGTGAATGACCAGCGTGTGGCCCTGCCAAGCACCTACCATGGTAGGAAGCATGAACTGAACTGGAAAGCTAGAGCTGGCGATGGGCACATGCATGGGGTAAAGCTGGCCAAGACTATTCGAGCACAATCCGAACCTGGCATTAGGCTGGCACAGTTAGGCCAGCAAAGTTTGGCTGCTTATGGGGCACTGTAAAGTATGTTTGGACTACCCCCTGAGTCAGAGAGGCCAGCACACAGACATGTCCCATCCTTCCTGACTCCGAGAGTGGTCCAAACGTGCTTTACGGTGGCCCTTGTGCCAGCCAAACACTGCTGGCCTATCTGTGATGCTCTAACTCCAGGTTAGATTGCACTCTTAACCACAGCACAGGAACAGCAACTTCCAAATTGTTTGATGGGGATTTTCTTCTCTGGGAGGCGTGCCCAGTGCCCCAATAGATAAACACAGACCATTAGCTGGCAGATCCCCTCCCCAGACAAGAGTGTCTCACCAGGCAGCAGCTTGATTTTTTTTTATATTTGCCTTTTATTGTGATTGTGATGCAAAAAAGAGCTCAGCTAACATATTTCTGTGAGCTCCACATTATATGTCAAAAAGCCGCATGTGGCTCACAAGTTTTGGCTACCCCTGATATGTAATTTGTCAAGATCTGAGATGATTCTGGAAATCAGCTCTGGTGTTTCTTTTGCTCTGGAAAAGTGCAGGGCCTGAGTAAGGTAATCATGCACCTGTGTCTGAGTGATGTACATGCAGTTTGTCAAGAAGACCTAGCCATGACTCAGCACTGTGCAGATTGGCTGGAAGGTAGGATAAAAGGCAGCGAGCAGAAGCCTTATATGTGGGTTGAGAGAGGAAGGGCGAAGTGCTGCCGGCCTGATTAGCCATCTTTGAACCATCTGTTGCTGTATGTATCCTGACTGGCTGTAATTCTGACCTTGGACTTGGCCTGCTCTGATAGGTGTTCCCTTGCAACTAAAATATATGTCTCCGAAGAAGTAAAACAACACTTGGATGTGCCTCATTTCCTTGACGGGTTCACTGGCCGATTGCACGACTGAGGGGGCTGCTTCACGTGTCTCTGACTTGGCCTTGAAGTCAGTGGATGCCTTCACATAATTTCCTTCTTTCTTTTCAGTCAGCAGTGCTCATAAAAAAAGCCTGTCCCAGGCAGGCTAGGACTGACATATAGCTCCAGAAGATAGTTTCGCTTGTCATCTAGAATAGGATGCCTGTCATCCGTATGGTGTTTTGTGGCATAAAATATAATTGCTCCTGCAGTTGACATTGATGAATGGTGTTGACTGGAATGTATTCCTCTGATTGCTTCAATGAATGATGCACACACCATGCTGATTTCTGAGTGACATTACACACAAACTCTCTCTCTCTCTCTCTCTCTCTCTCTCTCTCTCTCTCTCTCTCTCCCTGGATCAGTGTGATGATTAACCTCTAAAGCAGCCATTTTCAATCACTGTGCCACGACATGTTGGTGTGCCGCAAATGGTCCCCAGGTGAGCCACAGGAATTTGGGAGAAGGTCAATTATTAGTAGGGCCATTGGGGGATGTGAGCCCCCCACTGGCAGCACAGTGCACCTTGTCAATTATCAATAAATTGATGGTGTGCCTTGGCCATTTTAGTGCTTTGCCAGTGTGCTGTGCGAGGAAAAAGGTGGAAAATATCTGCTCCAAAGAATGGTGTTGCTTTGGGGCACTAAAATCTCAACGGCATAGTGGTACAGTATCAAGTTTTTGGCTTTAAAACAATCCTTGTACTGAGGTTAAGAGTGCAATCCTACCCAGTGCTGGGGTAGGAGCGCCGGCCAACCAGCGCCCTATCCAGTGCTGGGTAGGTGGAAGTTGGAGCCTCCCCATGGCAAGGGAGCTTGCGCTCCCTTACCGTAGGGGAGGCTCCACTTTCCCTATGTGCTGTTCGGATCTGCACCTGCTAAAGCGCACAGATGTGGAGTCACGCAGCCTCGCCAATGGGCTTAGGAGGTAGCCGGCCACCTCCCAATCCCACCCAGGTCCTGCCTCCCCCCTCCCACCAATCCCCATGCCGCTTCTGCACAGAGAATCCCTCGTGCCGGCTGGCTTCAACTAGGGAGGCTCAGTGCGGGCACAGCAGGGCCAGCGCTGCCTTCAGTGCCAGTCCTTAGCGCCAATGCTCCTCGGCGCACCCGCGTTGGCACTAAGGGCACAGCATCAGGGCAACCCCCTTGCGCTGATGCTGTGCGGGGTTTGGGATTGCGCTGTAAATTTCTGTTTTTAGAGAAAAATTGTGTGGGTGTATACACAGAAAAAAGATTGTGGGTTGGGTCCTTCAAAAGTGAATCCTGCAAAGCACCATGGAAATAAATGAAACAGCTGGTTAGCTGTGACTAACCGTCCAGTCCTAAGTAAGGCTGACATAAGAGGGCTGTATCCTAAAGCCCATTAGGAGGCGGCAGCAGCAGCAGCAGCAACATACAGGACAAGGGGAGGTTTTCCCCTTGCACCCGTGTAAGCCCCGGTCGCCCATATGGGCTTGCTCGGATCTGCACCTGTTGTTTTGCAGGCGCAGAGGAACATGGACAGGAGTGGCCCGAATTGGGGCTGCGCTGGCTGGGGATGGGCTTTAGGATATGGCACTACGGCGGTCCTGCATCACCACCCCCGTCGCCGCCCACTGCACCACCCAGTTATGCCCCCGGCAAGCCTCTGGCACGCCCTCATGGAGGCTGGCACAAGTTAAGCCAGCAAAGTTTGGCCAGCAGAAGGGCCACCATAAAGTGTGTTTGGACCACTCTTGGAGTCAGGAAAGACAGTGCATGTCTGTCTGCTAGCCTCTCTGACTCCAAACATTCCAAGAGTGGTTTGGAGAGTGGTCTAAACATTCTTTACAGTGTCCCTTTTGCCCGCCAAACTTTGGTGGCCTAACTGTGCCTGCCTAACTTCAGGTTAGGATTGTGCTGTAAATATCCCACCCTAATCTGCATTGTACAAAGGAGCTGGCCATCATGTTTCTCTTTACTTTGGCCACACAGTGTGAACTGCCTTTTGAGGGTTGTTTGGGCCACCTAGCAGTCCGTACACCTAGTGAGGATGGTAAGATTTCTTTCTCTCTAGATTTAGTTCCTTGCTCTGATGTATTCTAGCACCTGCTTCATTTACATTTTCGGTTTCTGGTATAACGTGCATGCAAGGTTAGGTTATTTGAATACAAAATAGAACTTACAGAAGTAGATGGAAATTGTTCTCAATTTGTATTCAAATACAAAAAGAAAACTGTTGAAATACAACAAGAAAATAAGCAAGGCACTAACAAATATGCATGCAAACAAACCTAAACGTATTCGTGTTTAGCAAGGGAGATTTCATAGTTTGTTTATGGTACCTACCATACCAGGGCAATTACATCGCAACTAGCAGCTCACTCTCAAGTATTTGTTCTATGATCTTCTGCATGTAATTGAAAACGCCATCAGAATACCAGCTGCTTCCTCCTCAATTCATATGAAAGTGTAAATGGCTTTGGGAAGCCAAAAGCAAAGATAAAGCCTTACTTCCCCCTGTGGGGATAGCACACATTCGTAAAGAACCCTTTTGCGATAGTTCCCAAACAGTGGGTTGGGACCCACCAGTGTGTCGCGAGGCAATTTCAAATGGGCTGCGAAACACCTAGAGCAGCCATATTGAAAAATATGTGAATATATGGGAGGGCTGTGTGGATGTTTTGCTTGTGTCAAGGGTGTAAATAAGCTTTTCTTTCTTTCTTTCTTTCTTTCTGATTCACTTTGCTACTGGAAAATGAATGAGAAGTAACCCAGGTTAATACTGCATTCTCAGGAAAGCAGCAGGCTCTGGCATCACAATGATGGCACTTCCAGCCATGACACCACTTCTGGTTGGGACACATTGTATTTCTAAAAAGGGGGTCCCGGTGCTAAAACATTTGAGAACCAGTGACCTAGGGCAAAAATCTGAGGTATGAATAATGCCTGGAAAATTCTTGGTGTCCCCCCTTAACTACAATGGAATTAGACCAGGGGTGTCAAACTCATTTCATACAGTGGGACAAATAGTATTTATGATGCCTGCTGAAGGCCGGGAGTTATGTAATTAAGCAGGAAGTGATGTCATTCATCAGGTCATAATTGGAAATAAGCGCTTTTTTCTCACTTAGGAACTCATTAGCTGCAAACAGAAGAGGAAAATATGCAAATATTGATTATATTTTCAAAATATAGGACAGCCCAATTATCAAGCGGGCTGCCCTTTCAGCAGTGACACCTCAGCACAGCTCAGCTGCTAAGAGCTGATGGTGCTGCTAGGAGAGCTCAAGGGATAAATGATAATGATGATGATGATGATGATGATTATGATGATGATCTTGATAATTCATCCTTCTACCTGCACTTCATGGTGTTACCTTGTTTCATGGCTTCTCTTTGGTAGTGTTTGAAGCTTATGTAACCTTCCTGGGTAAGAAATGTCTGTGTACCTGCTGAAAAAGCTGTCACGGAATTTGCTCAGAAGCAAACCACAGCTTCAAGTCTTCTATCAAGAAGATGGCCATTTTTAGAACAGTGATTCTCAAACATTTTAGACCAGGATCCACTTTTTACACTGGCACCCACCGGAAGTGATGTCATTAACCCGTAAGTGATGTCATTAACCCGTAAGTGATGTCATTAACCCGGAAGTGACATCATCAAGCAGGAAGTGTTGTCACTGTAACATAATAAAATGACACTTTTAAAATGCAAATTGGCATTATTCGACTACAGCAATTGTACAACCATGGAACATCCCTGACAGAAAGCAAGATTAGGACAAAATATTATGTAAATAAAAAATTTAGTGTTTTATTTAGAAATAAAAACAATTTTTTTTAAAAAAAAACTCACTTGAAAATTTAAACTGTTAACACTCACAAACGGAATATAGCAAGAGTAAGGGCTGCAGCTTCCAAGATGGCTGCTCCCAGCTGTCCGCAACCCATCTGACATCATGTAGTGACCCACCAAGTGGGTCCCGACCCACAGTTTGAATAACACTGTTTTAGAAATGGTGTTGAAAAGAATTAGATGAAGGATACGTTCCCTGCACGAAGGCTGTTTGGAATCTTAACAAGTTATCCAGTCCATTGCCCTGGATAAAACTGGCACTCATCTATTGTACTTACCTGGCAATGCACTCTGCTTAATTGTTCTCCCCATCCCACCCTCTTCCAGGGGTTTCTGGCAGCCAAGGACGTGTAGGGCTCACAACCGAAGGAAAACAATGTCCTCCTTACGCTTATTATTTGCAAGGTATGCTGTGTCAAATGCAAGGCTGTCATTTCTATTCCCATCATGTCAGGTTTTACGAACTGGCTGCATCTATGTTTTCATTTTTCCTCTTGCTTAAAAAAAGGAGCATTACAAAGGGTTTGGGCGTGTAAAAATGTGAGCACCACTAACGCAAGGCACTCAGAACTTTCTCAGAAGCTAATCTGCCCACCTCTGCAACCAGCTGTACCCGACGACACTCCTATTTATAACAGCCTTGTAATTTAAAGCCTTGCTTGTAAGGCTTCAAAGGGACTCTCTCGTTGGATCAAGCCTAAAGTGCTGACTACCTCCCTGGCAAGCATCCATAATTGACGCGCCTAAGAATCGTGTGCGTTTGCTCTCCCACTGGGTTGGAGTACGGTGACAAATGTCAAATTGAGTTTTAAACAGAATGGTTCCCAGCGCTGTCATTATTTCTTAATGCGAATAGCAGGCTTCAAGCACTGCTTTGCACCTCGCTCTTCTCTTCATATGCAATAAGCAAACCAGCCTTTTTTTTATTGCAGTTGAAAGATCAGCTTGGAAATGCCACAATGCGTTCTCATGCAAAGGCTGGCATTTCAGCCGAAGGGGTTCAGTAAGGCTGATTTAGGGGTATTCCTACCTTAGTATTAATCTCCTTTTACAAAGGAGAAACTGCCAGATATGCCCACAACTACTGGGCACCACATGTGGCTTACATTTTTTTTTTCTCCCAAAGCTCTCTCCTAATAAGCAAGATTGGCTGTCTGCCCTCTGTCCCTCTGGAATATAGTTGTAGTTTGTTTATTCCCCTGGTCAATTGTTTCCCACCCTCCAAAGGGCCTGATGAGCAGAGTTTGGGTCTCACCTTATTTTTGAACGTTCTCTGTGGTCGTGTTAAATGTTTAATGTCTTTATTTCTTTTAATGTGTTTTACTTATTGTGGTTACAGTGAACTTTTTTTGTTCTCTGTAAGCCGTCTTGGACATTTGCTTCGGCATGGGAAATGCGGGGTATACATTCTTCAAATAAATAAATAAATAAATAAATAAATAAATAAAATAAAAATCTCAGATAGGGGTATTAACTTTGGGAAAAATTCTAGCTCTGTAGTTAATTATCATTTAGGCCTGGCCCCTCTTTTTAGCCCTCCACTCCCCCCCCCATTCTGTTCCTTTCCATTCTGGAGCTACTGTCAGTATACACATCCATGGGTCTTCATCCTCTAATTCTTGCAGATCAAACCAGCGGCGTCATGCAGCCGGAACGCTGGGCGGGAGGAATGGGTGAGCGGCAGCCTGCCTGTTGCGTTCCGGTCCGTTTCGCCGTCTTCCCCGCCGCTGGATCAAACCCATATCCCATTTTGGGAGGGAAGAGGAAAGCTCATTCATCTTTATTATTAGGCTGCCAGATTTGCATATTTTTGATAACACCGTTGGTGCTGACAATTTGGTCGCTGTGCTTGCAGGAAGCTGGCCCTGGTTTGCAGTCCTCTCACGGCTTCTGACAGCAAGCTCTTACAATGTGTCAGTGCGTGTTTTGTGTCTTATCACATTGCGTTGGGGTGAAAATGGATTAATCCATAACGGTAATTGAACAGTTTAATTCAGAGCACATGGTAGCGAAATTTTCTGTAATAACAGCAATATTTCCGGCATTTTATTTAACATAATCATTACCCATCCATTCCAAGAGGCCCTCTTAGTACTTCCCAGGATGGCTCCTTGGTCAGCATGGGCCCTTTACAACCTCTACGGGAATTAGCCAAAATGCATCTGCTGTGTTTGCACAGCTTTTCCAGGAAATGTGGGGGAGGCCCCCAAACACACCACTTAAGGATACACATAAAACAACATTTGATGAAGGTTAAATAATGCCAGAGGATTCAGGTAGAGGTATATGTTGCTTAGCAATTCTACGTATAAATAGAAAAAAAATCAATTCCAAAAGCATTGTGAATTCTGTATTACATAGTGCAAAGGGTGATTATCGCACTGCACTTTCTAAAACATTTTATTCTGCAAATGTCATCAGAGATGAGCAATGTGGCAGCCTTGATAGGGGTGCAAAAAGGACAATCGGCTTTCGGTGAAATGGCACAAGCAGCAAGCTTGAATCACACAGCAGCTAATTACTTGGATTTCTACAAAGTGGTGTCATTCCCAGCACATGCACACAGAAAGAAACAAGCATCACATTTGGGGTAGAAAAAGCTTATGTCTGTTCTTCCATGCAAATCTCCTGTCCTATGGCCAGTTTGGACAATGTTTTATCATTCACCAAGCCCCCACCCCTGTTGAGGCACCTGTGTAAGGGTGGTTGTCTGAATCATCCCCATGTATGCATGGGAATGATTCAGACAACCACCCTTACACAGGTGCCTTAACAGGGGTGGGGGCTTGGTGGATACCCCACCTTGCTGCTAACCTTCTTGTACAATCTCCCCCTCCTTACCCATGCACAGAGAGAGAGAGAGAGAGAGAGAGAGAGAGAGAGAGAGAGAG
>JAJKFI010000043.1:8488227-8503193 GCA_029204185.1 Lerista edwardsae | reverse complement strand
AGAGAGAGAGAGAGAGAGAGAGAGAGAGAGAGAGAGAGAGAGTTGAGATGATGGCAGCCTCATGGAGGTCCTCTTGCAGGTTCTTCCACTTTAGAAGTCTTAGCTGGCAGTAACTTGTGAGAGGGCTTTTCTCGGTGATGGCCCTCATGATAGGGAACTCCTTGCCATGCAAAGTATGCTTGCCACCTTTTATGTTCATTTTTCAGCACAATTTCAGCTGATGTTTTGCCAGACTGTGGCCAGGTCTGATTCAGATTGCAATCCTAACCTGGAGTTAGACTGGCATACTTAGGCCAGCAAATTAAAGCGCATTTGGACCGCTCTCAGAGTCAGGGAGGATGGCGCATGTCTGTGTGCTGGTCTCTCTGACTCCAGTTTAGGATTGCGCCCTCAGTCTCTTTCCATTTGTTTAAAAGATTTATCCTTGTTTATCTCTCCTCTTCTGTTTTTTTTCCATTAATATCATTTTGTCTATTTTATATTGTTTTAATATTACAACTATTATGATTACCTTAAGGCTTTTGGAAGAGAGAGAGAGAGAGAGAGAGACCACAATCGTACAGGCACACTGCACTGCTGGAACTTGCGATCCAGAGGCATAGCATGCTTTATAGGGGGTCACAAAAAACGACATGACCTTCAGTGCAACCAGACTGCCACATGCAACCTGCAAAGGAGCCCCAGCACCAGTAAGTGAGCATGGGAAGTGCAGCCAGAAGGAATGGGATGGAGACAGTGGCAGAGAGAGAGGTGAGAGCTGGGAAGGGGTGGTATCAGCAGCTGCAATGCTGTCAATGCTGTATACGATCCCTTTCCAGGCTTCAATCTGCCTTCCTGGCTCCACCCAGATATCTGCCAGCACATTGCTGGTGCAGGTTCTGGTAGACCCATTTGGGCAGCAGAAGCTTACCTGGAGACCTCCCAAATCTGTCTTCCCCTGCAGGGTGCATCATGCATGGCTGCACTGGAGAGGCGGGAAGGCTGGCTTGTGAATATATTTTCAAAAAGTGGAAATCTATTTCTTCCCCATGAAAAAGGGAAGCTTCATACAATCTTCAATCAGTTGTTTAAAGGGGATGATGATTGAAACTCTATTAAAATGTCCCTCAAACACTTCTCAGTTTCAGGTATGTTCATCTTGCCATTGAATTTCAGCTTGATGGGAATGTGAAGGTTTCTGTTCTAAGACCCTTGAAAGAAAGAGAAAAAAGTTTTGATAAGACAAGGAAGTGTGTGCGCTTGTGCACGCGGCATCTAAATACCCTGAAAAATTAGAGTGCGAAGAAAGCAAATAGAAAAATCTCAGGGTCAACCAATGAAACTAATAGGCAGCAGACTTAACGTGTTTGGTCACACAACCTGTATAATGTATTGCTTAAGAGTGTTAATTATGCATGCCCTTTTTGAAAGTGATAAACGGGTAGGAGAATAATTTACATCTAGTAGTTGTACTAGTCAGTAAATAACATATATTTTGATGCAGTAGATTCTTGGCCATCAAATTGTTGGCAGATGCCACCATTGTATTTCTCCTGGTTGGTTACTCAGAGATAGAATGATAAACACGAGGAACATTGGTCCAGGATGTCTTACATCAACTCTTGTGACTATTTCCCTAGCTCTTTTTCATAGAATCATAGCATTAGAAGGACCCGCAAGGCCATCTAGTCCAACCCCCTACCTGTAGCAGAAATTCTCCTACAGCACCTTCAGCAGGTGCCTGTTGAGCCTGTGCTGGAAGACATCCGATGAGGGAGAATCCACCACCTTCTTCAGCAAACTGTTCCACTGCTGAACTGTCTTACCATCAAGAATTTTCCCCTGATGTCCAACTGGTATATCTTGCAGTTTCTACACATTTGCTCTAATTTTACTCTCAGAGGTAGTGCAGAACAAATTTGTTCCATATGACAACCCCTCAGGTATTTGAAGAGCATTTTCAACGTAAAGACTGAGTGCACAGCTTGTAAAGCAACTATGCTAAATGTGAACAATGGATTTGATTCCAGGTGATTTCATAGTTTATTTAACAGCCTCAATTCCATCCTATGAATAGGTTTCCCCTTGGATACTTTGGATACTTGAGTGTTTCCTTGTTGTTTTTCTTTCTTCAGTAATGCTTTTGAGATCTGTTCAATTGTGCATAGCACAAGAGAGGCATTCGACATGAAATGTGCGCCTGTATTCAAATGCAACTTTCTTAAAGAAAGCCGCCCAGTCCTCTTATGGAGAGAAAGGCGGGATAAAAATGTAACAAATGAAGTAAAGGTGTGGGAAATGCGGAGAATAGTAGGTAGCACCAGGTACGTGGATATGCCGTTTTGCATTTTTCAAATTTCCTGTGAATAGAGTGCTCACTCCTTCAGAATGAAAACTAGCCATGTAATGGGTCTTGATAAGACATTCATGATCCAAATCAGGGCCCAACACGATCCAATTTTCCAATGCTGGTGTAGCCATGCCAATGGGGTGTGTGCTGCATCCTTCAGTGGGGGAGTGGCCACAGAGGCCTCCTCAAGGAATGGGAACCTTACAGCTGTGTCAGCACCAGTGCTGGAAAATTGGGTAGGATTGGGCCCTTAGTCTATGTCTGCATTGACGTACCTGCCATCATGTATGTCTGAGCAGGTGTTGGTCCGTTGTGATCAGGGTGATAAAATTGTGGATAAAAAGATTGAAATAGCTCTGTATTGCCTCTTTTTTCTATCATGATCTGTGAGGATTTTGCTATGCAATTAGGATTGATAAACCATTCAGAGGTGCAAAAAGCTTGACGGTGCTATCTATCCATCTAATCCATCTAATCATCCTCACAAGGCGTCTTTAGGGTGCCTTTATTATTTCCAATCTACCAAGGTTTCTGTAAGGTCATTCAACAAGATTGAGGGACAGCTGAGTTGAGAGCCGAGAAAAAGAAAACATGTGCATGCATGCGGACAAGCACACACACACACACACAGACGTGGAAAAGAATATTGCAATTCACAATTTACAGCGCAATCCTAAACCCGGCGCTATAAGTTGTGCTGATGCTGTGCCCTTAGCACCGATGTGGGCGTGCCGATCAGCACCCCTGTGTCGGCGCTAAGGCAACAGGACCAGTGCTGCAGGCAGCGCTGGCCCTGCTGCACCCACGCTGAGCCTCTCTTGCGCCGACTGAAGCCGGATTGGAGGGAGGGAGGGAGGGAGGCGGGGCAGGACTTGGGTGTGATGTGGGCGGGCTTGGGAGGTGGCCATATGGCCACTTCCTAAGCCCATCAGGGAGGCCGCATGGCCCCAATTTGGGCCACGTGATCTCCTTGGATCTGCCCCCGCTCTTTAGTGGGTGCAGATCCGAGAACACACAGGGGAGGCTGGAACCCCCCCTACGGTAAGGGAGCGCATGCTCCCTTGCTGTAGGGAGGCTCCAGCCTCCACCTACCCAGCGCTGGACAGGGCACTGGCTGGCCCTTAGAGCCAGGATTGTGCCCTTAGTGTTGTTTAGTTTTGCTGCAACAGTTCTCACTGCTAAAAAGAGAAGATATTTTTTTTAAAAAAAAATTGATATTTGTTGATATTATTAGATAGTGGTGTTAGTTGTAGTAACAAAAATAAGCAAGGTTTCTCCATGTTCAAATCCTTGACTTGGAAGTTACTTTCTTTTTAATGGGCCACAACAGAGTTGAGGAATGAAACATCTGTTGCATAAATCATGCTGTTGGCTTCCCTCTACACAGACCCCTGCTCAGCCCCCAAACTGTGCTTGGACATTTTCATGGCATAGCTGATCCACAGAACCATGAAGCACCTTGTCCTTTTCAAAGGCTTTTCCCAACTCCGACAGAGCTTCAGGAAGGTTGGTGCATTGCAATGTGCCTTCAGAACGTGAGACAGAATCTTCTGAAGTTGAACGTTCTGAGACCATTGAAAATATGCTGCTAAATGTCTGAAATTCTGCCTCTAAAGGCACAATCCTAACCTGGAGTTGTGCCAGCAAAGTTAGGTCAGCGAGGTTTGGCTGGCACAAGGGACACCATAAAGGATATTTGGACCACTCTCTGAGTCAGAGAGGCCACCACACAGATGTGTGCCATCTTCCCTGACTCCGAGTGGTCCAAACGCACTTTATGGTAGACCCTTGTTCCAGCCAAACTTTGCTGGTCTAACTGTGCCGGCCTAACTCCAGATTAGGATTGTGCCCTTAATCTAGTGGGAAGCTGGATTCACCATATGTGTGAGAGGGGACATCTCTTTGGAGAGCAGAAAGATTGCACCTGGCACCAGACCTGGCCTTCTGGTTAAGCCACATCCCTTTGTAATTCCTTCAGGGTAAACCAATCGTGTCTTGAAGTGAATGAACAAGGAACTTCTTTACTCTGGTCAGCATTTATTGGGAACAAACCCAAGTGTTGGTCAGTGTACAGTAATGCACATATTGAACCATGTATTTGTATTGCATTTTACTCAGTAGAGCATCATATAAATTGATGGGCCTTTGTTATAATAGTATTTGGTTTCCATTATCTGCTCATAACCTGTCTTTCATCTACTTTTACTCTCCTCTCATTTCTGTGTCAAAACCCCATTAGTTAATTGATCCTAGAAACATGATTGTCACTTCCAAAGCATAGCATTTGCAAATGTATTACTAATGGACTTTTAAATGTGCCCTTGCCTGTTGTAATATATTTTACACATAAAGGAGTATTTGTGCCGGAGTATTTTTCGTTGTCTCCTATTAATTGTGTTTATGATTAAATCCCAGTTGGATTCATATTCCTTTTAAAAAAATACATTTATTATTATTTTTCTTTAAATAGGTGAAAGGTGTATGATAGATCCATATGTTCAAGGAACCACTTAACCAATCTAATGCAATATTTAGAATTGGCTAGTTTGGAACTGACCAATGAAACATCTCTTTCAGTTGGTTGATGTGGATACAAGTCAGGCTCACTGAGCAACTCATGGCTGGCCATAGGAGCTGCGGGGCCTAATGCAAAATATTTTTTTTTGCAAGGACCCCCACTCCATGCCTCCCCCTACTCACCAGGATGAGCAGCAGTGGCAAGTGGCAGCAGCATCACTGCCAAGTGCTTTTTTTTAGGGGGGGGGAATGCAAATTCAAACCAATTAGATCCAGGGGCAGGTGGGAGTCCCAATGTTAATGCTTTGCTCACTGCGCTCTCCTTGCAATGCCTCAGATCCAACCCTATGAGTACTAATTACTGTTTCTACCATCTTGCAAATTGAATAAGCATTATTCCCATATAACAACTGGGGAGCTGAGGCTGAGGGTGCAATCCTAAGCAGCGCCGGACTGGCAAGCCCGATAGGCCAGCGCCATATCCAGTGCTGCTTAGGAGAGGCTGGAGCCTCCCTGCAGCAAGGGAGTGTGTGCTCCCTTACCATAGGGGAGGCTCCAGCCTCCCCTATGTGCTCCTTGGATCTGCGTCCACATCCGAGGAGACCGTACGGCCCGAATCAGGGCCGCGCGGCCTCACTGATGGACTTAAGATGTGGCCGTACAGCCACCTCCCAAGCCCGCCCAAGTCCCGCCTCTCCCCTCCCACCAATTCCCATCCCGATACGGGACAGAGAATCCCTTGCGCTGACCATCTCCGGTCGGCGCAAGGGAGGCTCTCCGTCGGCGCTCTGAAGTTGATGCTGTGAGTAGCGTCGGCTTCAGAGATGGAGCGCTGAAGCAGGGGTGCTGCTTGGCACTCCCGCGTCGGCGTTCCGCCCCTTGCGTCGACGCTATGACGTAGCGTCGACGCAAGGGGCACGCTAGGATTGCGCTGTGAAAGAGAGTGGCTTGCCTTATGGTTAGATGGTGAATTCGTGGCAGAAGCAAAATTCAATCCAGAAAAGTCCTGATGCAAAGCCCAGCTTCGTAGCTATCACATTTCACCTGTTCCTATAGTTTCACAGAAGACTTTGACTTATCATTTTTTTCAAGCGTCTTTTGTGGGTTTGGGATTCCTGTCCCTGGATGAGTTTTTTTTTTTGTGGGGGAGGGGGCTCTTCCTTTGTGGCGCTCGATGCAGCATTGCTGGGCCGATGCTGCTGCCTGTGTTGGCCCAGCGCCCATCCCACTGATGCAGGTGTGCCTTACGTTGGCCCAGCACCACTTTAGGATGGTGCTTTTTCCATTCTACAGCTCACGAACATAAAGTTGTAACGATGCAACAACAGTACAAACAAAACAAAAATAATACATGTGATTTTTCATGTTCTATGAATGTTCATGGTGAATGAGTCTTGCTTTCTCAAAACATAGAAAACTACAGACATTTTTTTTAAAGTATAAGGAATCAAATCTAATGTTGCTGTTGTTGTTTTGACCATGAGTAGGCTGTAGTGAGTAATTAATGTTGCTCCAGGTGAGCATGTTTGACAATTCTGAGCCAACAGAACTCCAAAATGAACTGTGGAAAGGTTTCCATTCCTATTTGAACCTGTGGTTCCAGCCTGGATCCTGATTGGAGTGGATCTCTGCTCCATCCCAACATACAATGCAAATCCAGGTTGAATTCCTACTGAAAGCCCACACTTATCGTAGTCTCAAATAAACTGCAAAAACCACTTGACCAATGGAAGTCTCCTCAATCAAGCTAATTGCTTTCTAATTGTTACTGCAAACAATTAATTTAGTCTCCCTCTTGAAACGAAGCATACAAGATCAATCTGTATCCGCTGGACTGACTATGAATGCAATCCTAACCTGAAGTTAGGCTGGCACAGTTAGGCCAGCAAGTTTGACGATCACAAAGGACACCGTAAGTATGTTTGGACCCCTCTCGGAGTCAGAGAGGCAAGCACACCGGCATGCACCATTTTCCCTGACTCTGAGAGTAGTCCAAATGCACTTTATTTGGCCCTTGTGCCGGCCAAACTTTGCTGGCCTAACTGTGCCGGTCTAACTGCAGGTTAGTATTGTACTCTGTGACACATTGCATGAGTTGTGGGGCAAGAGTGCCCAGATTGGGCAAATCTCCTAATTAAAGGAAAGGTATGAGTTGATGGAGGAAAACAGGGCAAGAAAGCCAGAGCAGCTTACCTAGGGAGGAGGTGTCCAGCCTGCACTGGCATTGTGACTTTGGTTGTGCTTAGGAGAGGAGTGGGAAGCAAGAGTAGCAACTTGGTGGTGGTTCCCAATGCTGGGCATTGCTTTGGCACGATGGCCCTTGGATTGTGGCTGGAACGGAGGGGGCAAAATGCAGCACCAGCAGGTCAAACACACAAATGCAGTGGCAGTGAAGGTAGACAAATGAGCAATGGAAACTGTGCTGGTTTGGTGACCCTGCTTTTTTATGCTTTAGGGATGGGATCTTTTGTGAGGCGAGCTTGTCCTTTGTGATTTGGTCACTCTTGATGGCTTGTCTCCAGTTCTAAATGAAGGTTCCATTTGTTTGTGTGCTTTGCCAAAGGTGTAGTAGCTAACTCAGTGCGCAATCCAAACCCTAGGCTGGAATAGGAAGGCCAACACTCCTGACAGGCCAGCATATCCTGCCTATGATTGGGACTGGCTACGGGGCAACCCGGGGAAAGGAGAAAACATTCCCTTTCCCCCGGATAATGCACAGTGGACCAGATGAGGCTACTCAGAGCTGCACCAGTGACTCCAAGTGCCCTGGATTGGGGCTAACCAGACAGGGTAGGATCCAGCCCAAGTGTAGGATCCTGTCTCCACCCCCTCCCCAGGCCACTCCTCCCATTCCCTGCCTTTCTGTCAGCCCATTCTGCTTCTCTCTGCCCTCTCCAATGCTCTGCGCCAGCTGAACAAGACTGGCCTTATTTTTATTTGGTGCTCTGGTGTCTTCTCTTCCAACGTTGGAGCAAATGCACTTTACGACACGCCTGTGACACAGCTGGGCTGCACAAGGGACTTCTGCTGGCCCAATCCAGGACTTGGATTGTATCCTCAGGAGGCCAGTTGTTCCATTAGCCTGGCTCCATGACTGAGTTTGGCCACTGAGACAGAAAGAGGGGCAGGGATGGAGATCCTTCTTTCATGTTCCGAACAACCCTACTTCTCCATGAGGAATGACAGATGTTGCCATCCAGGTTTTCTTTTTTTTTTTCCTTTCTAAATTCTCATCCGATTTCACTAAAAATGAATGTTGAGGTAACTTTGCTCAGGCAAAATGTGTGCAGGAAGAGCTTCACTGGAAATGAAAAGATGTATCAGGGAAATTTCTCAGTGGTTTTCCACTTCTGAGATTCATATTTGCAAAGGTTTCATTATACGCTCAACATCTAGCAGCCACAGAATATGAGACCAAGAGATTTGTAAAGGATGGTGTTAGCTTAGCGGAACTACATTGCCGTGCTTACCATTTGAGCTACTGAGGGCGTCTGAATATTTCAGAATCAAGTGTATGAGAAGATAAGCAAAAGATCACAGGATGCTACTATTGGAATCTGCTAAACTTTGCTGCCTGATGCTTCTCTGTCACTATCTGTTGTGAGCAGAGAGAAAATCAGGAGCAGTGAGGGGTTGACAGCCATCTGGTCATCAAAAGGCCCCACAGCATTCTCCCCATGCAACACACGCATGCCTTGCACACAATTCACACTGCAGGTGAAGGCATTGACTGCTTGCCACATCTTCCCCTTACAGAACAAATGGAGAAAGCGTTTTACAAGCATCAGGAAAGGCTGCCTCGGCTGCACATGAATAATGTCACAGCTGTGAGGGAATCACTGAAGCCTTTCAGTTTCAGCTTCTCCACATCTGTTCAGTAACCAAAAAAAAAGCAAAAATAAAAGCCTCAAACAAACATTTCATCTGCCGTCTTCTTCCTCCTGCTCTTCTGAAGTGCAAAGCACTGGCACTGTATAGCATCACCGAAGGGAGCATTTGTGTGAAAATGGAACGACGAAGGAATTTGCAGGCCATGGCAGTTTCTGCACTCTCTTTGGGTGTTGCCGTTTCCTTGGACAGCATCACTTTCTCCGTTTGAAGCTCGGAGCGTCTCTTAAAGCAGTGAGGGGGAAAACTAATCTTTTGTGCTTGCTTTTCTTCAGTGGCCTTGTCTCATATACTGATCCTAATGGGGTGGAAATGAGCTCAGCTGCCTAATTCCATTAAAAACTCTGACTGTTATTTGCACATGGATGGTCATATGCTTGCTTGCAGCCTTGTTGCTGTAATGCCATAGCAAAATGGAGGAGTGCCCAAGATGCACGTGTACACAAACACCCCCCCCCAAAAAAAAACCACGGAGAGGTGAATTCCAAGACACCCAACCCTTTCTTAATTTCTTTAAAGGAATGCGGACCTCCTTCTGTGCAGAAACTTGCACCTCCTCCCCTAGATGCCCTGACTCTTAATAGCAGTTATGTGAAGATCAACTATATTTCAGTGATAAGCACTCACACCTGATAGTGGAGGTCAGCAGTGGCCATTATTCAAAGTTTCCCCAATCCCTAACAAAAGAGTATTCCTGTTCAGTGATCCCTGAATCTTGATCCAGCTCCCCTGGACCTTGTAGCATTATTTGGAGTTCACATATCTCTACCTCTCTTCCCCAAATTGGGCGGGGAGGTGCTGGGAATATGTTACACAACATTTTCCACAGCTAGCCCCGAAGTGATCAAACTCTAACCCAACCCAGAGTCTATTTTATATAGAGTTCTTGGTTACTGTCTGAAAATTAGTCTCAAGAAATCAATCAAGTTCTCTTGTAGCAGTTCCATCCATTTATTTGCTTTCCAGTACAAGCAGGACTTGCTGTAGCTGAAGGAATATAATGTGCACATCTACACTTCCTGTAATATCAACAACCTCAGCTACGCAGATGATACCATTCTAATGGCAGAAAGTGAGGAAGACCTAAAAAACCTTCTGATGAGGGTGAAAGAGGAAAGTGCCAAAATGGGCTTGAAGCTCAACATTAAAAAAAACTAAGATCATGGCAACCACCCCATCACTTCCTGGCAAACAGAAGGGGAAGAAATGGAAGCAGTGACAGACTTCATTTTCCTGGGCTCCAAGATCACCGCAGATGTTGACTTCAGCCATGAAATTAAAAGACATTTACTTCAGGGGGGGGGGGAGCTATGGCGAACCTAGACAACTTAATAAAAAGCCGAGACATCACCCTGCCGGCAAAGGTTTGCATAGTCAAAGCTATGGTTTTCCCAGTAGCAATGTATGGCTGTGAGAGCTGGACCATAAGAAAGGCAGAGCGCCGAAGAATAGATACTTTCGAATTATGGTGCTGGAGAAGACTCTTGAGAGTCCCCGGGACTGCAAGGAGATCCAATCGGTCAATCCTCCAGGAAGTCAAGCCTGATTGCTCCCTGGAAGGACAAATCCTGAAGCTGAAGCTCAAAGACTTTGGCTACCTCATGAGAAGAGAGGACTCTTTAGAAAAGACCCTCATGCTGGGAAAGATGGAAGGCCAAAGGAGAAGGGGGCGGCAGAGGATGAGATGGCTAGACAGTGTCACTGAAGCGATGAACATGAAATTGGGCGAACTCTGGAAACTAGTGGAGGACAGGGAGGCCGGGCGTGCTGTGGTCCATGGGGTCGCGAAGAGTCGGACACGACTTAGCGACTGAACAACAACAACACTTCCTGTTGTGTTGAATGTTGCATCTGGAGCACACTCAGAGCATATTTTAGTCATAGAAGCATTCAACCTTGCATTTCTTGCCATGTGTCCAGGGAAAGATTACAGGTATTAGAGGCATTTAGAATCACTTACAAGCGAGCCATTTTCTTAGGAGGCAATTCATTGCATCTTCAAGAAAGCTTCCAGGTTTTCAACAAAGTATATTTGGTCTCAGAAGGGACTTAAAATATACTAGATTTTGCCAAAGACTGTAGTAATCTATTTCCTCTTGTGACCAACACAGGGCTCCTTGCTAGATCATGCTGGAATACACCAGCTGCTTTGGAAGCTACTTTGCCCTTTAGTGTGCTGAATATATTTAAAGGAGAAAAGAGGGCAAATCTTCAGTGTGTTAGAAAGTTGTGCTTTAGTGTTGGATTGTAGTGGGGATTATTTAAACAGGTAAAAATTAAACCATGGTACAGAAGCAGGCTAAAATGTAAAAAAAGCTACAGCATTGGTTCCCAAACTTTTTAGCATTGGGACCCACTTTTTAAAATGACAGTCTATCAGGACCCGCCTAACTTTACATCTAAAAAAAAGTTTCACATTGCCAGTTGCTCAAGCCTCTATTTTTATCCTTTTTACTATGGCGGGGGGTGGGGAATGAAGTTTGTGTTGCCTTCTGGAGTGTTTGCTGAGCAACCCACCAAAAATCAGATCGCGGTCCACTTGTGGTTACTGACCCACAGTTTGGGAAACACTGAGCTACAGCATAACATAAAAACAGCAACTGGAATTAAAAAAGGGGTCCCTAGAAGATTCCTCCCTCCTCAAAAGTTCAGTTGAACAGGTAGGTCTTTAAACACTGTCGGAAGCCATGTAACAAAGGGGACATCCTCTAGTCTTCTGGTAATTTAGTAGTGCCAGAGGTATAGTGCCACAACCGAGAAGGCCCTGCTCCTTGCTGTTATCCCCCTGGCTTCGGCTAGTGGTATCCTAAGAAAGGCCCTCTCTAAGGCTTGTAATGCCACACAGGAGTATAACTACATGCTACTGTCCATTTACAAAGACGGCACAATAGGAACCAAAAGACTGCTTGGCATTAAAGTTTCAGAGTCAATGCTTTAAAGTTACAGGGGAAAAAGTATAATTCTCAAATACACCACAAAGGAATAATGTTTTTAATCGCTTCAGTAAGATCATGTCCCTGTCTGTTAATTAATGGAACCAATAATAACTGGCTTTGTTTTCTCTTTGAAAGTGTTTATATTTGTGATAAAGGAGCCCCATAAATAATCCATGTAAGCAGTTTACGGTTTTTCTTGTTAGCATTAGCTGTTTGAAATAATCGTCTTTTCCCCAGGATTGTGGTGTTCTTGTTCTTTGCAAGCCATCCATGGACAAATATTTATCAGCTGGGAACTGCTGACATAACAACGGCAGAGGACTTTTGTCAGCAACTTATTTAAATGGACACTGCAAATATGAAAATGGCATCCCTGGCCGGGCTGTTACTAGTAATGCCTCACATTATGAATATTTTAAATCATTTGATGAACATTAAACCCTGGAAAGCAGAACTGTGTTAGCAAAAATCCACTCTTATTAGCCTATCTAATGTGTGTGTATAAAAACCCAATTACCCATTTATGCACTTTTTGTGTGGGTTTGGATATATAGCAACATTAAGTGAAATTGGAAACACACACACACACAAGGTTGGCTCTCCAGAAGTGCAGGCTGGACCATCTTGGAGAAGTTCAGTTGGCAGTCTGTGAGGATTTGACACTGATAAGTTGCAATCTTGAAGTAGAATATCGTCTTGTACTAAGGTGACCAACTTTTTTACAATGAAAAGGAGGACACAAATAAATTGAAGAAAATAATATAGTAAATAAAAGAAACATTTTATTCATTGCAACAATAATACACTATAATATGATAAATGCATAATAAAAACATTTGTAACATTTGTAATTATGCTTATATGCCAACAAGGTTGTATAAACTTGTAACTAAAATTATACATATTTGGAAATTATTAAATAGATAATGAATTACTAAAACGTTAATTGTGCTTACCTGTGTATGATTGAATATTCACTGAAAGAAAGAAATAATTACCGTGAGTCTACTGCATGCATATGTGCCATGTCGTGTTTTGGTAAGAAGTAAACAAAGCCACTTGCGTGCGGCGCTCTCTCTCAAGGTCTTCTGTGCGGAGCACATGCATCTCATAATGGCGTCTCGCCGCACTGTACCAAGTGTAAATCACAGGCTCATATGCCCTCTAATCAGTTCCCGGCCCCTATGAGTCTGATTTTTTCAGCAGCGTGTGACCTTAAGCACAACAAGGCTCACAACCACTGCTACTAGTCTGGGCCCAAAGTTAAGAATACTTCCTATTAACCTTAAAATTCCCCAGGCTAAACAAGTCCCAACTACAGGGACTTTTTCCAATGAGTAACTTAAAATTTGGTAAGCATGCCACTTTAGCCACTGAATCTTATCTGGTTCCAAAGACAACCAAAGTTTCTAGTAAATTTAATTGTAATTTATTGATAAACAAGGGTTACACAACTAAGAAAGCATACTAGAACTAACAGAGATACCTTATAAAACAAAGAAAACTAGGCTCCTATCACTGACTAGGCCCTAGTTGTTCACCTTGTTCCTCAGACAGCAATTCCAGTCTTGCAAAGGGAAGTCTGCAGGTTTGCAAGCTTTATCAGGTCTGATGATCTTCTTGGAGGATGATCTGGAGGAGTCTTGCAGTTTGGAAGGTCTTGATGGTGGTTGTGCGGCCACACCCCTCAGGCTCATTAGCCTATCAGGGTAAAGGGGCCATCTCCTGTTTTCAGCACTAGCTACATGTAACCTTTCTGAATAGCTTGCACTCCTGGCCCAGCTATAACTTCACACCTTTTGCAAACAACCAATGAAATAAGCTCTCTCAATCCTGCTTGTCTTACAATTCTTTCAAAACAAAGTCAAGCGAGGGCCTAGCTTTTTCTTGTTTGCTCTTTACACCGAGCTGTCACATCACACGCAACGGATCGGATCAGCATCGATCGAATACGGAGATTTACAGATTAGTCTTCAAATATCGAAAAGGAGGACATGTAGGAGGACACTTATCGAGGGAGGACAGAACTTACAAAAGGAGGACTGTCCTGCCTAAAGGAGGACGGGTGGTCACCTTACTTGTACACTATCAGTGACTATAGGATAGATGTTTTCCTGGCATCTTTCGTGTACTGATAAAGGCCCCTTCACACATTACATTTTAAACTCTATGCATATGACACTTCAGATGTGTGCCTAACCTGGGAATGTAATCAAACACATTTACAACACTCTACATTAGTGGTTACTAAACCTGCTCGGGTCACGATACCCCTGCAGTGTCTTCTTCTTGGTTCAACAAAGTGCTGCCATTTTGGATCACATGAAATCTTACATGATCCAAGATGGCAACAACCCAATCTTGTGAGATGTTGCACAATCCAAGGTGGTGGCAGCTACGAGAGCTGGTAGGAGGTGCCACCTGGGACATCCCATGGCACCCTTTTCATTTCCCAAACCTTTATTGGCATAAGTACAACAGGTACTTTTTTTTTTTAGTGTCCCATGGCACCCCTGGGTACCACAACATACACTTGGGGAACCTCTGCTCTACACAGATTCACGTGTCAAGGAGTCTGTACCAACTGCAGCTCCCTCATGAGTGTATAATCCATGGGGAACACACACTTTCTGCCATGTAATGTATGAAAAATCCCATAGCAGTGATGATCTGGAATAGACCTAGGAAGCCCAATCCTGAGTTGCCTGGCTCCCGGAGAAGCAACAATACCAAAATGGCTACCACAACATTCTGCAGGAGTGGCAGAGCTGCAAGAGTCTCTGATGGGGAAGCCCCCGCTCCCACAATGGGGCTAATAAAATAGCTCCATCAGAAGCAGCCCTGTGTCAGGACTCCAAGCGCCCCCCCCCATACCCTCAAAAAGGCACTCTGCCGGCCTTACACTTATGGTGGCCGGCAGTACAGTGGCAGCTCTGTGGCACCGAGGCTTTTCACTGCGGGTGCATGCCCTGCACTGGCGCTGGGGGATTGGTGGTGCTATGAATGTGCTTTACGATATGTTTGCAACACCGGAGCCGGTGGTAAGAACTTACTGACAGCTTCAGAATTGTTCCCCAGGTACCCTGTGTTAACTCCATTTGAACCTGCTCCTCCCACCTTGCTTAGTTTCACCATGGGCAAATTTCACCTTGTGTATTAGAACAAGACTCGGAGCACAATCCTAACCTGGAGTTAAGCCGGCACAGTAAGGCCAGCAAAGTAAAGTGGACCACTCTCAGAGTCAAGGAGAATCAATCAATCAATCAATCAATCAATCAATCAATCAATCAATCAAT